>BSBK01004236.1:0-424027 GCA_027943335.1 Chamaecyparis obtusa
ATATATATATATATGTATGTATATATAAGTATGTATATATATATATATATATATATATATATATATATATATAATGCAAATAATATTTAACCTATATTTATCAAGTAACATAATAATATATTACTTAACAAAAACACTTAAGTAATATATTATTGTGTTATATGATAAATATAGGTAATACTCCTAAAGGCATAAAACCTTTTTCCTATTTTAATGCCACAAGGCAATAAGCCTACTCATGAGCTTCAAAACACACATGGACTTAAAAAAAAATATTCAAAAACACTTCTTTAGGTCACATAAGTGATCCCTAAATCGAAAGCTCATCTTCATTTGGTCTTCGAAACGTTTTGATTTTTCTCTGCCGCCAAAGTTAAGGGTTTGATGTTGGAAGAGAAAGAAGGTCGCTGCCAAGGTTTTCTAAAGAAGTTGATAGTTTGCCATTCTCCTTGTGTAGCCACCTATTCTGGTCTCTACTCGTGGTTCCTTACAAAGTTTGAAATGAGAGTTTAATGTGGATTTGATGGAGGATTCTAAGCTATTCTTCGCTATAGATTTGATTGGTATGTGAGCACCTCATTTCTTTTCTTTTCTCTACACATTGATTCCATTTGTCCATAAACATGCCACAAATTTTTCGTATCTCTGCTGAAATTTGGAGCATGGAACTTCTATACTTTTTTGTATCTTTATCTTCATGATCATTGTTATTATTTTAAAGATTTTTAGAGTCTATAAAATAATGAAGTCTTTGATGCCAAATGTAGCTCCATCTTTTCTATAACCCTTGTTTTTCCTCAAAAACCCTTAAAATTTGTAGGTTGTGGTAGAGACTTGTATTAACCCATAAGGGTTTATGTAAAACTTAATTTGGAACATCTATTCCTTAAGAGGATCTAGCAGATTCTGGCTATACTAGTTGTAGCCTTCTTTAAAAAGACTTCATTTCTTTACCTCTTATATTTATTTATACTGGTAAGAATCTTATGTGAGCTTCAAGTTGCCTTTCTTCATGAATCTAGAACACATTGTGTCTTTGCATCTTTACACTATGCTTATCCATTATAACACCTTATTTGAGAATGCTTATCATTGTAATCTCTACATTTTTGGGTTATACCTCACCATGAAGAATACTTTTGGGACTGTACTTTTGATAGTTACTTAACACTTTTGTCTTAGCATCAATGCAGCCTATAGTTGCTGGCTTATTCACTTCAAAATGATATGGCACAACTTTGTCTTGACTATCTCATTACTACCTTTCTAGTTAAAGCATGACAATTAAGGAATGAGGAAATTGGTCAGCTCTCACACTACTGCCATGTTGATACCTTGAAACTTATTGCCATCTCTCAACTATGCATTGATGCAACACAATATTCTTTATGAGCTTGATTACTTATAATAGCAACTTCTGCATTATATGTCATCTTGATAATAAATACTCTACTACTAATTAGATGGAATAATGTTATGTTCTGATCTGACATTTCTACTTTTATATCACTATTTGGAATTAACTGGATGTATGCTACCCTTGGACACAAATGTATCTCTTTTCTTTGAAACTGATATGTAGATTAACAACATAAATAAATCATTCAATTTTTAAAATGAACAGATAAGATATGTACTACATCCATATGCTTAATTAGAATGAGACTTGATGTCAAATTTCTTTTTGTTTGAGCATATGGTTGTAGAACAGATCATGCTTTATTTATTAATACCAAACTTCAACATCTCCTTTGACTCAACAATTATTTTTAAAAAAAGTATTATATCATTTTTCCTTTCCTCTTTTGTTGTTTCATTATCAATCATGTCTCTTATGGGTATGTTGGGCTCATTAACCCTCATGGGAGCCTATAGTTAATTCCACAAGCCCATGAGAGACAGGATCCTGCACAGGAAACAAACATGTTAACAATAAAAAATATTTTTTGAAGCAATGTGTATAATCCTCCTTCTAGTTCTAATGTTTATTTTATTGTTTAAATAAGGATCATGATTGATGTATAAGCATGTTTTAGGAGTAAATCAGTCATTACTTAGATCCCCTAGATCTAATCCATGCTTTTTATCTTCATTTTTTAGAACAAGGAGACATTTGGAGGCTAGGAAACACTGGGGTTGCAGACCTACACGTTGAAAAGAAGACCTACACCACCCATATATCCCCAGGCAATGATTGGTTCCCTTTTATCTCTTGTTCTATGCACTTGCATTATTAACCTTGCATACTTCTTATTTGCATAGGAAAATAAAGATAACTCTCAAGGTCTTGTGTGAGAGAAACATTTATTCAATAGATTACAATTCTTAATCATTTCAATTGTATAAAAGATGTAAATCCTTTATTGAATGCAATTGAAGAAATCAAAAATATATTCCATGTAGTTGTAATATTTTAAAACAAACAGAATATAATGATAAGGCTTTCTGCAAAATATACACCTTATGCCTAATACACTTAGTTTTCAACTAAATTGCAACAAGTGAAAATTTAGTAATAGTCATACCATAGTCTTTTGAATTTGGTGACTTAGTACTAATGGAAAATTAGAAAAATAAAATGGAAAGAGAAAAAATAACAAGTTTGAACCAAACTAGTTGGGTCCTTACATCATCACATTAGTCTACAGATCTATAGCATATCAAATATCCACATCAGAGGGTCAACCTCTATTAGATCCCATCAACAACTTGCATCTATGCAAGTACTATTCATGACTCTTAAAGTAGACCCATTTTAAAAATATAAAAAATACAAAAAAAGCAAAAAAGCAAAAAAGGTTACCTTGGCAAAAACTTGGTAATCAGGTGTCTTCGATTACACAAAAATAGAAATGCAAGAGAAATAATTTTGTCCTATGGTGAAAACCACTTCGGTGGCACCTTGGGCAAGTACCATGGTGAAAACTGGGGCAATCCAGCCCCATGTGTAGAGATCACAACTCCATCATCTATCACTGCTCCAACCTGATATCACATCTCATTACACCTCATTTTTCAAAATAAAATTAGTCATCATTTACTATCATGGCTAGAGTTTTGTCAGTTACCTTTGTCTTAGAAACATCCAATCACATTTTGCACCAAGTCAGTCCATTATGACCATTCCATAATAAAGTTCCCATTCTATCATGACTAGGGGAACCCTAATGTCATGATCCATCAATTTATGAAAAATACCAAAAACATAGCAATTTTTTTTGAAAAAAATACCAAAAACATAAAAAAAAAGTCCTTCAAAATACCAAAAACACTGCAAAAGACATTTAAAAAAAGTTCAAAAAGCCTTAGAAAAACATAAACATCCATCTAGGGGACTGTGTTTAGGGTGTCTATGAAAAGGGCTTTCACTTATGTGATACATCGTACACACCTTGGACTCCGAACGTACGAACACTATGGTGGACCAAAAACATTGTAAAAAAGTCCTGAAAAAATGTCCATGACAAACATTTTTAAAAAAAAAAACTAAGAAAATCTTGCAATAAATCTCCTTTGTACATAAACCAATTCTTTTGCATCAAAAAATAAGCATTGAATGACAACATACAACAAGTTTGAGCTTCAGTAGAACCAAGTCAAAATAGTCAAACTAGTCAATAGGTCCTCAGCTACACTAAAAAACTATCTTATCTATCAACCAAGTCCCATAGCAAAGTCTTTTGTCAAAAATCATGTTGTCTTAGACAAGGAAGGGAACACTTGAAACTAGACAGAGTAATATTCTATGAGGTACCTTAAACTTCATCAAATAACATCAACAAAATGTTAAAATTTAATGCCCTAACCACTGCAAAAACATAGACACATAATCAGTATGGTTGCAACTTATTGAGTTAAGTTAGTCTTATTATGTCTTGATTTTTGCAAGTTACATCTCTGGGATGTCCACAAGTGATTTAGAGATGTCATGACGGTTCATGACTTATTTTCTTTTTCTTTTTTTTGTGGAATGTCTACCATGAAGTCTTACTCTATGATAAGAGCCTTCACATCCATATACAATATCCAACTGTAAAATTGCAATGAATAATTTGGTTGTGATATGCCACACATACCTTGACTCCAAATGCTCAACCTAGATAGATCGACCCATATTCCTTACCTATTCAGAGTGCCTATTTTAATGAAAGAGGATGATCATACCTAGATCATTTGTATCTTGGTAGGATGGTATCCATTTTTTCTATAATAAAGTGGCTTAATGATGAAATAAATTGCTCAAATAGTTGGAATTCATGTTTGGTTAATAGAATTTAAGGTTATAATTAGAATTCATCCTCATTCTCCCCTCTCTTAACATTTTATCAGTCAATTCTAACATTCTACCAGTTGTTCAATCAATCAATCTATCAAAATGGTCAAATTAATTTTCAAATTAGTCAAATCAATTAGTTAATCATTCCATCATCATTTTTCTTATACATGATATGTCATTCATGAAACCAAACATCATTATTTATCTTATACAAGGTATGTCTTCCCCGAAACCAGATGTTGTCACTAGTCTTATATAGGATGGGTCCTTCCTAAAACTAGACGTGATTCTTATCAACAATCTCTATGTCCATTTTTTATCAAATAGCCATCCTATGCTAATGTTATTCACTTCTTACTAACCATTCTTATCTTTCATCATTTCATCTAATATTCATCATCTTCTTTCAAGAGATCATTCATGTGTTTCTTGCATAAACAATCTCCTGAGGGGGCATCATTTACCTCACCATCACATTGTTCTCGTTGGGGCATACAAGGGCATAATTTTTATTATTTGAAATAGCACTTGAAAATGCATTGCATCAAAGAGGGGCAAAATGTACACTTAAAAATGACCAATTTTAGAATATATAAGGAAGTGCTAACATTGGTTGTCATTGATGGAAAAAATAGTGAAAACAAAAAGTATAAAATTTGCAATGTTGAAATACTAAGAACAAAAATACTCCCCCTAAGTAGATATATTTTTGTTTTCACATCACCAAAATTCTCCCCCTTTTTTCCATAATGGAAAAGGGCCAGACATGAAAAAATTATGTACAACAAAATAACAATTTTCACTGTAAATACCTTTCAGTACCTTTCTTGAAGTATAGGAAACTTTTTCAATCAATCACTATACATTGCTACTATGCAAGCACACAAACTGCCTATTCAGACATACATATTTGTTAAAATTCCTCAACACCAATCAAGATGCCATCCATATGCTCCATTCTTTCTTAAGCGATGTCCTTCTTAAGCCAAAAGGTCTTGACTAGGCAGTTTATGTGCTTGCACAGTAGCAATGTTTACTGATTGATTGAAAGAGTTTCATGTACTTCAGAAAAGGTACTAAAAGGTATTTACAGTGAAAATTATTATTTTTTTGTAGATAATTTTTACATGTCTATCCCTTTGCCATTATGGAAAAAAGAGAGAGAATTTTGGTGATGTGAAAACAAAAATGTATCTACTCAAGGGGAGTATTTTTCTTATCAATATTTCAGCATTACAGATCTTACACTTTTTTTCTCACCATTTTTTCTATCAATGCCAAAGGGGGAGATTGTTAGAATATACAAGGAAGTGTTGGAATTAGTTGTCATTGATTTCAAAATCCTATATAGACAATTTGGTGGTTTCAATGAGTATCTAGTATGTGTTGGTATGTATTGGTTGTATCCTATTTGGTGATTTTTATGCATAGGGAGGTTTTGAAATGATAATATCACAGGTCCCTGGTGCATCCTAGTGTTTGAAATGGGATGTATATCAACTATACTATGTTTCTTAAGTATGTATTGTAATATCTTAAGTCCTACCTATCTGAGATGTGTATGATAACATGTAGTTACCATCCCCTATGTATGTCCCAGATTTAGGACCAATGTTGAGTACCTAGTGAAATGTAATATCAGATGCATTAGTGATTACACATGTTATGTGTAGGGCCGACATATGTAAGATTGGATACCAACATGTATATATTGGTATCTAGGGATAAGAGAATGTGTAATATTAGATAAAAATTATACACATGTATAAAGTGACTATGAATTCATGTGAAAAGAGATTTGTGTTCTTGCAAAACAGTCTAAAGATCTTAGAGGTGGATTCTATATCTATTCATATCTTTTATGTATCGACAGTGAGCCTTCATCTATAAAAAATCAGCCTTTGTGTATCAACAATGAGCTTGTGTATCGATAGCGAGCCCTTTTGATATCTGGCAAGGGCCTTTGTACAAATCACCTTTCGGTGTCACCCTAATAGGTGTTTTTCATATTCATGAGAATTAGCTTGTTTGTGGTTTTTCCCAGTTGGGTTTTCCACGTATAAATCTGGTGTTCTCTATTTTGGTGTTCTTGTATTATTCATGCATATCATTACTGTGGATATTTGATGTGCTTAACTGAAAAATATTAAGCTTGCATTATTATTATTTAAGTGTTTACCGACAGAGGAAAAGTTTTATTTATTTGTGTGGGAATAATTGAATCACCTCCCCCCTCTTAGTTATTCGACATGTTCAACCACCAATTGCTTTAATGCAATAACTTTACTAACATTCATCCAAAATTGTTAAATAATCTTTATTATTTGACCAATTTGTGTCCTACTATAATCTAAATTCAAAATCATCATTTCTCTATAATTTCATAATTAAGGTGATTTTAATTAATTACCTAATTATTTCATCAATTATTCAACTAGAAAGTACTCAAATAATTGATCATAATTTAATTATTCTCTATGTTATTAAAATTAATTAAATGAGCATATTATTTAATTAATATTCCTTCTTTCGTATTATTATTGCATTTATGTGATAATTAAATCAATTTCCCTCTCATGATTAAATAAATGATATTTATTTAATTAAACTAATCATTCCCCTCTCATAAATAAATAAATATTTATTTATTTCTATATCTCTACATGTGCAAATAAATAAATTATTTTATTTATTTATCATAATTATCCTCCAAAATTGTAACTCGTACTCACTTTGAGTTAACTTCTCAATCACAACTCTTGACTCCACAATTCTCTCTCCCAACTAATCAATTTATTCAGTCTTCTATTTCACCTCATCAGTTAAGTCTTCCATCAAATCAGTCAACTTTTAATCTATTTTGCTGAAAAGTCAATCAATCTTATTAAACAAAGAAATTAATTGAGTTGAACTCCCACTCACTTTGAGTTCAAACTCCTGAATCACAATCAATGAACCCATCAATCAAGGAATCTTGATTGAAACCCCAAAAATTCTTATAAATAGAGAGTTAATTCTCTTATTCAAAGGACCACACTCTTCGAATTCTCATGTTGGCATGATCTTGAGCTCAATTTTGGGAGCCCAACATTGCATTGCAAAGGAGAACTACAAAGGAGGAATTATGGGTTTGCATATGCTTTTGTGTTATTTGATTTCAATATCTTGACTTGTGTATATTTTTCTCTTTTTTCCTTTCCTCTTTTGGTATTGGGATACTAACTGCTATTAATGATCTTCTTGTGGTTGAGATCATGTTGTTATTGCAGGCCTACATTTACTAGATTACCTCGATTATATAAACATTCTAATGGTTTCCATCCTAGCTATCAAAGTAAATTTTGTCTCAAAATCTATTCCTTCAACATTGTTGGTGTAATTAAGTATTTACTAATTACACTTTACTTAAGTTTACTTAGGATAATGCATTTGCATATTAGTTGTCATTGAGACACCTAGGAGTTTGCATTTCATTTTAGCACATGGTTAGGAGAATTTCCACTTTAGATGGTGATAGTTGTCATCATGTACCTCTTTGTGTGTGAGATCCACCTTTAGTGCTCTTATCACATTATCATCCTCTCATTGTTGCACATACTTTGATGTATAATGGAGGATGATCCGCCTTTGGTGGACATGTGATTCCACCTAGTGTGGTTGATAACTTATCTCCTTATCATGTAGTCTTATCACGTTGCTTATATATTCATGCATTCCTACATTGTATGTAATTTTATCAATGCATTCTATTTGATTACTTGATCATTGATCATATCATATTTGTCTCTCTTGAGCTATTTATTGAGCTTCTAGATCTTGGCATTTTCATTCTTTGCCTTAGGCAAATTCTTACATGGTATCAGAGTGATATCAAAATTCTTACATTGTATCAGAGCCATAGGAGACTTCATTGCATAGTCATTTGAGAGCCATTATTGCTTTAACTTTTGCAGGGCCACAATTCAGATCTAGGATATCAATAGTTTTTGGGAGTGTCTAGAGAAAGATTTGACCTCGCCATTGCGTCTGGGTGACCATTTCCATAAATTTTGACTATAAATTTACCTATATTAGGCAAAATTCAAATTTGAGGCAAAAAAAAATTGCAAATCAGACTTGGTAGTCCGATCTGCGGTACGGTATGGATTTTTGGAAATTTTTAAAAAAATTTCAAAGTTTTATTTTTAAATATGGGCAATTCTATATTTTTTGGAAAAGTTTTGGGGTTTTTTTTTGGGGGTCGCCACCCCTATTTGTCGATCAAATTAGATCTATAGGTGTGTCAGCGTTGTCAGATCCGTTCAACAGTGCACAAAACAACAATAGGGCAATCACAGTGAAGCCAGCCAATCAAATCATCTTGGACACTGCACGCATGAGATTATCACTTTGTTTTAAGAGTGGAGGCCCTGGCTATTTAAAAAACCAAAGCTACACCCACCTTGTGCATGTGGGACTATTCAATGAGCAGATTTCAAAAATTTTATGATCATAACATCGCGACGAACCTGAGCTTGAGAACAGTTAGCAGAGCTGAGCTCAAGGTTCGACAAAGCGAGTCGAGCTGAAAGTTGTGCCCACCCAAGGTGAGTTTAAATTAACCTCGAATCGGCAATCCAAGCCCTCACAAGAGTCAACTTAAAGATAAGAATGCTCGATCACATCGCTGACCTATCGAACGGTTCAAACAACTAAGCCAATGAACTCGAATCACCGATCGAGCCACACAAGAGCTCCACCTCTGAGCTTGTTTGGTTTTAATACATGCACTTAGGCTTATAAACACAAGGAACTTTGCATCCACGATGAATGTGGGATTAATCTCCCACATTCCTACCACCACCTCTGTGCCTCCTCCGCTCAGCCCACGCGCTACTGTCCATGTGGCAGCCTACCTGGCAACCACAAAGGACACATCATCCCCCAACAACCGAATCAAAATTTGACATGTGACGACACAAAAAAGGGGTATTTAAAAAAAAAAATTGTATTTTCTAACATTTTTCCTAAGTTAAATTTGGTGCCCATTTGGACATCATCTAGCTAGTTTTATGTTTTGTGGTGACGGTCTCCAAGACATCACATTTAAGCTCAGGATTACGTTAGCATTTCATGACATTAAAATTGACGATAATTTAACCATCAATTCTTGAGGTTTTTACACTGTCATAACAACCATTTAACCATCAAATTTAAGATAGTAAATTACTGATGTCATCAGGTTTCAAAAATTTGCAGCCCTCACCATATGTAATTTTGATTTGGCAATCTGACTATGGGAGGCCATAACTTGGTCATCCGAACTCCAAATTGAGTGCAATTTTTTATTTTTTTTGGGTAGAATTTCCTGAATTTTTCAGTGGTGTAGCTATTTTCTAGTTTTGGTGAATGGATTTTGCAAAAATTGCAGTTTTTGGTGACTGTAATAGTCTGATCCCTATTTTTGCAACTTTAAAGGCTTTGTTTGGGCTTATACAAACACATTTTCAGGTGCAATGTTTTTTGAAAGTGCATGATTTTTCATCTACGTTCCAGATCTGGTATCGGTTTGGAGAAATTTTTAGTGGACATAGTACTTTAAGAATATGGTCTATTTTAGTCTATTTAGCTTCATATTTTCTATTGTAATCATCAAAATCAAAAGTCCACTTTGGTCCATTTTGACAAGTGACAATTGTACATGCATTATATATAAAGTTCCCAAATCATATATATATATATATATATATATATATATATATATATATATATATATATATATATATATATATATATATATATATATATATATATATATATATATATATATATATATATATATATATATATATATATATATATATATATATATATATATTTTATTTTTATTTTTTTAATTTTATTTTTTAAAAAAATTTTTTAATTTTTTTTGGGGGGGTTCTTTGATTAAGTGATTTGGGGGGGGGGTGGGGGGGTGCTTGTGTGATTGTCTCTTTCTCTCTAGCTCTCTTTTAGTTTTTCATTATGGGTCCTTATGGTTTTCGATCATTAACTCCACATAACTATGCTACATGGAAAGAAAATGTATGGAGCAAGCTAATGGTAAAAGGACTAAATCATTATGAGGATAGAACAATTAAAGCACATAATGTGGATGATAAGGAATTAATTGATTGGAGAGTTAAATATTCTCAAGCTTTTGGAATTATAAGAACACGTGTTACTCAAGATCTCTTGTTTCACATTTCCTCCTTGGGCAATGCCAAGGATGCTTGGGATAAACTTGAAGATTTGTATGGTAAAGTGTATGAGGATAAGGGATTCATAATTCAAGCACAACTTCTCAAATTGGATCCTAAGAACTTTTTCACAATTCAATATTTCATCAACAAAGCCAATGAGTTGAGAGCACAACTTAAGGATTGTGGAATCACTATCAAGAATTCACAATTGATTCATCATATGATGGATAATCTTCCTTCATAATATGAAGCCTTTGTGTCAAGTTACAATACTCACAAGATGACCATGGGAAGTGCCTTTACTACACCCTCATTTGAGGCATTTGCAGAAATGTTGATGTTGGAACAAACCAAAATACTCGAGTATGGGGATTCTCAAGTCTTCAACTTCCATGGAATTGGTGGCTAATCATGAGAGTCAAGGCAATCAAAGTCAAAAGAAGAAGAAGAATTGAAAGTCTAAGTCTCAACAAGAAAGTACAAAATTAACTTCCACACAACATGGCACTTCTACATCACCTTAAAAGGGTGAATTTTCAAAGAAGAAGCAATTTTGTGCATATTGCAAAAAGGATGGACATGAAGAAAACTTTTGTTATAAGAAGGACATTGATGAATTGAAGAATCTTCTTGTAAAGAACAAGATCAATTTTCCTTCTAGGACGTCTACCTCAACTTCTTCACAAAATTCAGAAAAAGATAAAGGAAATGATCACGCATTTGTCACACAAAAAGGACAAGCTTTATATGATTCTTCAAATCCCAATTCAGGTAGATGGCTTCTAGATTCAGGGGCTTCTCATCATATGGCTTCTTCACAGTCCATGTTTTCATTATTTGAGCCTTGCAAAGGTCCACCTATTTTGATGGGAAATCACACTTACATGAATGTGATTGAGAAAGTAAGTATTGATGTTAGGGAGGGACACTTCAATGATGTGTTGTGTGTTCCAAACTTGACCAATAACCTTCTTTCTATCTATCAAATCACAAATGGTGCTACAAAGAAGACTGTGGAATTTACACCTGATTCATTTTTCATCAAGGACTTGGAGAGTGGAGCAGTTATTGCTACTAGGATGGTGGATCACTTTTCTTGGTTGTACTCCTTTGCAAATTTTGTTCCTCTTGATGATAGTGATTCTTCAGCATATGATCACACTTACAGTGATGATTCAGATTTTGAGGAGAGTTTTGGCTACTTGAACTTGGGTATTCTCACTCATGATCAAGTTCTTGAACCTTCCATTTTATCTCCTCCTATTGAGACTACTTCTACTCTTGCTCCTGATGATTCTTGCATTCATACAACCAATATGGGTCCAGGTGATTCAGTACAATAGGATATTCATTGTCTTCTAGACTTAGTTCCATGGGATGACTACTTAACAAACATTGAAGGTTTTTTTGTGGAGTCCTACATTTCAAATTTGGGAGACACTATTGAGACACCTAGGATTTTGCATTTCATTTTAGCATATTGTTAGGAGAATTTCCACTTTAGATGGTGATAGTTGTCATCACATACCTCTTTGTGTGTGAGATCCACCTTTAGTGCTCTTATCACATTATAATCCTCTCATTGTTGCACATACTTTGATGTACAATGGAGGATGATCCACCTTTGGTGGACATGTGATTCCACCTAGTTTGGTTGATAGCTTATCATCTCCTTATCATGTAGTCTTATCACATTGCCTATATATCCAAGCATTCCTACATTGTATGTAATTTTATCAATTCATTCTCTTTTATTATTTTATCATTGATCATATCATATTTTTCTCTCTTGTGCTATCTATTGGGCTTCTAGATCTTGGCATTTTCATTATTTTCCTTAGGAAAATTCTTACATGGTATCAGAGTGATATCAAAATTCTTACAAAATTGAGTATGACCTTTACATACCATTATTTCTTTGTTTTTGGTGACTTTTCCATCTTCATTCAACTTATTCCAGAATACCCACTTAGTTCCAATCACATTTTTATCTGCTGGTCTAGGTACTAGTTCCCATGTTTCATTCTTATTTATCTGATCTAGTTCTTAAGTTATAGCTCCCATCCAACATTCATCCTTTCTTGCCTTTACATGATTCTTAAATTCATCTCTAGATAGGAAGCAATAGTTTGATTTTTCACCTACCTTTCCAAGTCTTCTCCTTGTCTAAACACATTTATCCTTGTCTTTGATAACTAGTTCTTCAGAATGATTTCTTTGAATATATCTATGTGTCCTTGGTGTTTGTTTAACTTCTTTCTATTCTTCCTTTGATCATTCACTATTTTATGGAGCTTTCCTTTCTTTTGTAGGAGTAACAAGGACCTCTTCTAACTCAATGTTAGGTTCTACATAAGCCTAATCTCATACTTCATTGACATTGACATTTGCACATTCCATCACTTTCTTCAACTGTATATTATAGCATTGGCATGGCTTGATTTTAGTAGAGTATTCCAAGAAGATACCCTCATCGTATCTTGCATAAAAATTTCCAAGATTGCATTCATCTCTTTTTATATAGCATTTTCTCCCAAAGATTCTAAAATATTTGACAGTGGTATTTTCCCAAACCATAACTCATAGGGAGTCTTTGTATGATTTACTTTGATTTTTACACTATTAAGAAGGTAAATAGTAGTGTATTGCATCTCTATAGTATACATTAGATAGACAAGCATCGTTCAAATTTTTTCTAGCCATCTCAAATGTGTTTCCTTTCAACAACTCCATTCTATTGTGGAGTCCTAGGAGTAGATAGTTGTCTTCTAATTACATACTTTTCACAAAAAATATCAAACACATATGATCTAAATTCTTCTCCTCTATCAGACCTCAAACATTTAATTCTAGCATCCATTTGATTCTAAACCAAATTCTTGAAAATTCATAATCTATCTAGAGCTTTAGATTTCTCTCTTAAAAATCTCACCCATTCATTCTAGAATAATCATCAATAAGTAACATGAAGTACCTTTCACCATTGAGTCCTCTTATTCTTTTAGGTCCACGTAGGTTAGTATGTATTTGCCCCAAAAGCCTTGTGGTTGAATATTTTTTTGTTCTTGAATTTATTTCTAGTTTGCTTTCATATTTGACAAAATATGCATATAGTGTTAGTGGACGTAGTAATATTTGGCACATCTCTCACAAATTTAGAGGAACTAATCTCCATCAAGTTGTCAAAGTTGATATATCCCATTATTTTATGCCACAACTAGCATTCATTTTTTATTGCCAAAGATCAATTTCCTTGATTGTTCTTCTTGAGATAATAGATATAACCATTTCTTATACCTTTTGCAACAAGCTTTGTGGAACCTTTTTTGATTTCACATCTTCCTCTAAGAAAACTAACCTCAAATCCATTATTGTTTAGTTGATTTAGACTTAAAATACTTTATCTTAAGCCTTTAACATAGTAGACATCACTAGCCTTATGTTTTCCATCAGTAGAAATAGTTCCTTTACCACATATAGGTGCAAAATATTCACCAACAAAAGTGATTAATGCTCCATAAGTTTCAAGATTTACAAAATCTTTTGTCACTTGTCATATGATTTGAACAACTAGAATCAACGATCCATGATCTAGATTCTTCTTTCGTACGAAAATCGATATTTACAATATCTTTTACAATATTCCAACTTTTAGATTTGTTATTGTCATCTTCCTTGATAGCCAAGAACAATACTTCATCATTTGAGTCATTCCCTTCTTCATCTTCTAATGAGTGAATCTCCATTATGTAAATTTTTTTCTTTCCCTTATCACTATTATTTTTCCTAACATTCCTATTATATAACCTATAGATTTATTTTCCTTCATCATCATTAGGTTTGTTCATATCTTCCCTAAAAGGTTATTTAGTAGCATAGTGTCCTAATCTTCCACAAGTAAAACATATTAAGGGTAACTTACCTTTACATTTTTAAAATCTTTTCTTTAGTCTTGAAAAAAAAATTCTTCTTCATCCAGATTAGATTCATCTTTAGTATTCTTAATTTCTTTGAAAGCAACATATTTCTTCTCATACTAGTTCTCCTTAAGTTCAAATAAATCGAATGCAGTGACAACACCATAGAGATCCTCTAAACCATGTCTCCATATCATGACTCTATTGAATGGTGATGAGTAGGGTTTTATAGGTCTTAGTCATAATTCTCATCACTTTCAATAGTACTTCATTTTCCTCTAGGGTTCCACAAGGTCCTTTGATATAATTGACAATTTCATTCTCTTAGTGCAAGTAACCTTCAATTTTCTCATCCTTTGACATTTTTAGGGTCTTGAACTTGTGCTTTGGATTCTAAAACTTAATTTGCTTAATATTTTTGTCTCTTTCATAAATTCTACCAAGCTTCTCACATGTACATCATATGTGATTTTACAACCCATGACCTTCAATAATTCTGAGTCACCCAAACTACTAATAATAACATTCCTCACTATTGTATTATTCTTATGTACTTTGAATTCATTTGGTGAAGAAGCAAAACCATATTTCAAATGAACATAATGCTTTTTGATAGCATCAATAACACCATATGGCATAGGGTCCAAATGCAATTCCATTATCTCCTTCCACAAAGTATAATTTATTCCATCAAACTTAGGTACTTTGGTGCCATGTTCATTAGCCAACTCAGATCTACCTCAAGTGGTTAAATTATTCTAGAGGAATCTTGCTATGATACCTACTATTGAACACCATTAGATGTTGAGAAGAGGGGTGAATCGACAAAAATAAATATTTTAAATAATCTATTACAATTCTCAATTACTAGTTATTGATCCAAGTAATTGTCAACAAAAGATATAGCAATGAGATCACACACATCTGAACACTAGGCTTATGTGGAAAATCCAATATGAGAAAAACAACGGTGAGAATCTTACTCACTATATGAAATAATTGATTGCCAAGTTTTAGGCCACAAGACAAGGAACTCATTGTCCTTGATTGTTTAGACACATTGCCAAGGAAATCACTATTCCAAACAAAAGTTTCACAAAAAATATAGATCTTCACAAAGATGCCAAAAGAGTGCACAACCTTCTAGTATCTATAGAAAAATATGAAAAGATGTAGGATCTATTGATCAAATTTAGTAACATCTCTTTTTTATTCAACACTTTATACTCTTGCTCTTCCTTCTTTCAGTCTTAACATTCAATCAACACATACTTTTCAATTACCTCTATCTCTCACACACTCTTCTTTCATCTATTCACTCAACACATATAGTGGTTGTCAATTGTAAACATCTTCAAAGTTACCATAAAAAATATAAGCAATATTAGAAAAAATCTAGCCACCTTGAACACAAATACTTAATGTGGTCCACCCTAGGAGATAAGAGGGACCCAAATTAATTGTAATAATATTCCTTAATGATATAATCAAGGTGCATGCATCATAACATCCTCCAAATTTGGACCCAAATATAAAATATAGAAAAACATTAAAAACATGTTAATGGTCAACCCAAAAATACTCTTTAAAGAACATAGCACCATATAAAACACAACATACCATGACACAATCATCCTTAACCTCTTAACTCTTTCCTTATCCTATTTATAGTCTAACAATACTTAAATATAATCATTGGAAATAATTAAGTCAACCAAGAGCCAATATAGACAATAGTATCACTTGTGACAATAAATCTTCTCCTATGATGAAATCTATCAAAAGATATCTAAGCCAAAACACTCACAAAATATCTAACCATGTTCACCAAAATGCACAACCCAAAATACCAATGCAGAGCATTCTCCAAGTATATTCAATCCATCTCTGATAGCCAACCTTACTGTCATCCAACAACACATCATAACTTCTTCAAAATGATAATTGAGAACTTGTAGGCATGATAATGCAAAGCCATTGTGACCAAAAGTACAAGAAACCATCATATTATGTGGAGGAATGCAAAGCATTATCTCATAAGGTCTTCAAATAATATTTCTTGTATATTTCATCTCGACATACTCCCATCTTCTAGATATACCTTGTATTGTCTTAAAATCATCATTAGATCATTAAAACATCATTTAAACATTCAAAAAATTATCTGAATACACAATGCTAAATACTTATTGTCCTTCAAGAACTCACCCTAGCATATCAATCATCAAATTCTCTTTTGTGCATTTTATTCTTCAAATCATCTTTATCAATCAACAATCCTTCAAATTTTCTTCATCAATCCATACTCATATCATACATCTTTTTACTAGCTTTACAATCTTAGTAACTCCTTAGTCTCAACGAGTTGAAATCTCACCGTGAGTTTACATCAATGATAACATAAAGCATATAATGCTAACATAGATTTCAAAGTTTTGATTAGGGATTTATATTAATTTGTTTACCTTTTCATTAACACCCTCAAGAATTATGGACGTATTAGAATCAATGAGGTCTTGGACAAGATATTTCAAGTCATAAAACTTTTCAGTATCATGGCCTGATATACGCAAAAGGATTTGGTATCATAAGAAGAAGGAAAAGGTTAGGAAGTGTCAATAGGTTTGATGAGAGGAATTTTCAAAACATTAGCATTAATCAAATTTAACATAATATTATGTCAAACTCAGAAAGTGGAGTAAAAGTATGACTTGGTTTAAAAATTGATGACAAGTGAGCTACACTTGAAGTTGTAGATGTTTGATCAAAATGTGACACACTTTCAAAATGTGACACACTTCCATAAACCATTGTACTTGAGAGAATCCATGAAAGAAGAAATCTCAAGAAGCAGCTTATAGCTTCCTATCTATGATGTGCAAGAATGTAAGCATTATGGATAGTGGCTCTCAAATGAACCTCAATAAGAAACCCTTGCAAGGTGCACCATAGAATGGAAGATTCAAAATGAAGATGCAAGAATGAGAGATCTAAATGAAATGCAAGATCTAAACTATAATGAAAATGCAAGAACAAGGAAGCAAGCTAATATAACAAGATTATAACACCTCCTAGTTAAGTTGTGTGATTTAAGCTAAATGTAATAAGGAAATACTAAGCTAAAAATGCAAGTAAGCTAGAATTCTCTTAAGAATGAAAGTAAAAAAAATGATAGCATAATTCTAAGATCTCTAGGTTGCAATATTAATATTAGTCAAGAATGAGGAGAGAGTCTCCTTTTAAAGAACAATGGATAGTGGAGAGCAAGAGGCAAAATCCAAGGGTGGAGAATAATCCCTATTTTAACTTTAGGGCACAATATTCTCAAGAGGCAAAATCAATGGACAAGAGTGGTTAGGTAGAAATGAGTGGTGAGGATTAAGAGGCAAAAAAGATTCCACTTTTGTCTTTTTCTCTTTTTAAATTTTTTTTTAATAAATTCCTTTTTCCATGTGCACACATAGGATAAAGTGGGTTTTTATTTAATTAAAATGGGACATGTTCTTTTTAATTAAACAAAGCTTAGGATAAAGTGGTCAAACTTTAGGATATCATCAAATAAATGATTAAAGTGGTCATTTTATCAAGAGATAAGAGATTAAATCAATACACAAGATTGATTAAGCATAAGATAAAGTCTAGTATTTAAATGTTTAATGTTAGAGTGGATCTCAAGGTTTACTAGACTATTTTTGGGTGATTACATTTTCCCCTCTTTGATTAATGTGTGAGTGATCTGGGAACACATTGAGTCAAAAAATGATGATTTCAAAGATAACTAATAGAGATCTGACTCTGAACTTGATCAAACGAAGCATAGAGAGACAATTGATCCTGAACTTGATCAAATGAGAACTAGCAAAGATTGATAAGATATCATAATCAATTTATAGCTTAAGAGATATATGATATATTATTCCTGCCCCCTCAAGATTGAAATCAAAATAAGGTAGAGGAGATGCAGAAATGAGGTAGATTTGATCAAATCAAGATAATATAAGGTTCCAAATGATCGATAAGCACATGAGACCGAGTTTGACCACCGAGTGATGAAAATTTGCCCTAATTTTGAATACGGTTGACCAGAAAGGTATAGCATTGTAATTAGGTCAAAGAAAGAAGGAAGGTGATGAAATGGTGATGCAGAAGAGGGAAATGATGATTGCATCAAAATATTCAAGAGATTATCCTCAAAGGGTCAGTCAACTGCACATAGGAGGGAATAATTTTAAATTGTGATTTTGATGATCAAGATGAAGTTGGATTTCAATTTTGATCTTGAAAATGGATCCAGGACATCGAAATTAGGTAGGGGTGCAAGTTTCATGGAAATCTTAGACTTTGAAAAATTAGGTCAAAATGCTATATAAGGGGCCCAAAGGGTCATTTCAAATCATTTATGCTTTTGAATTCTAGTGAATCCAGGGCGAGAGATAGCATTCCCAATGGAAGATAGGCGAGTACCCATTGACTAGCACTATTTTGAGCTCAACTAGCTACACAATCGGCCTCAACGGTATTCCCAAGCAGTAAGTACCCAATTTTATTTTTTTTCTGATTTTGCTTCATTTATGTCAATTTTGGATGTTTTTCCATATTTTTTTAATGTTTTCATACAAAACTTTGAAATGTCCCATGACTTTACTGAGAAATTTCGTATGACACTTCACACAATCTTGAAGTGTCGCATGCCCTTTCTATGAAGTATCGCATGAGATATACCCATTGGTCATACAATATGGTGCGAAATATTGTATCATTCTAAAGTATCACACCCATATATTATGAAGTATTGTATGAAATAAAAGTTAACTGTGAAATATCGTTTACCATTTTTTGAGTTTCTGACTGCTTGGCGACTTGAATAAGAGTACTTGGATCTTTTGTTGATGCTTTGATGATGCTTTTAGTCACTTTATGACTTATCTATGATGTATTATGATGTGTTTCTACTTGTGTTTGCAACATCAATTTCCAGATTTGGCTATCAGGGCACCTCACCCAGTAGGCCTGTGCTTAGTTCCCTGATTATTTGCTGATGAGAGAGGCACTTTAGAGTCTATGGGCCTTGGTGAGCTATTGCATATGCACCATATTTTATCAAACCATGGATTGTTGACCACGCTAGCTGAGAGATTCTACTTAGAGCATAATACCTTCCACTTGCCCCCTGGAGAGGTCATAGTGACATTGGAGGATATCTACTACATTCTTCACATTCCCTGCCATGGAGAGCCAATAAGTGTCCTTGATAATTATAGATTCTTGATTAAGACATACGTTATACTTACTGTCGTTAATGTTGATACTGGTATTGATACTAGAACTTGATTTTGTAGATATATTTTGATCAGTCACCTACAAATGGGATCGCGGCCATGCATATCATTTTTGGAGACTTTACCATCCTAGATTGTACCTTCCTCTGGGAGTAGATGATGGATAGCTATAGTGATGATTATCCTATTGCTTTCATACTTTGTTCACTGATCGGGCATGTCTTGGGTGCTGACAGGAGTCAGAGAGGCTTCCAGTGCGACTGGGGAAGATTAGTTATGGATTTATTATTGTGCCCGAGATGGATGGCATGGGGACCCTCTCTCTTGGTAGACATGTATCATGAGCTTCACGATATAGTCTACATGGAGGGGAAGAGATGGTCAGAAGGGGCCATCTTAGTATAGGTATGGGCATGGGAGCACATTGTCATGATTTTCCCAAGGGTACAACCTAGGCAGAGGGGTTGACCCTATATTTATAAGTATTCAGGTTTTATTCAGTAGACCCATGTGGGAGACACTCCATACTGGCGGTAATGTTTGGATGATCTTCATTCCATTGTATGGCATCCATATATTGAGTGGGAGTAGTGGGTAGAGGCTAGGGATGAGTTGTCTTATATGTTTTATAGATGACCACTATTGGGAAGACACTCTGACATAGTTGAGAGATCTGTGATCAGTAGAGTGTGGCACTAGTTTGGTAGGGTCTAGGGCATCAATATCGAGACCATTGATTATGCCAGGTATAGGGAGGATGAGGACCTCATATGCAACCCTATGTTGTGGTATGATATATGTTTACATGATACATAATAGCTCCAGAGAGTAGTACTTGACCTACTCCCTAGGATTACAGATGTGAGGGCCACCTCAAACTACAAGAGGTAGATTCGAGATCACCTGTATTCCAAATTTATAGCTATGACAAATTTGAGACCTGGAGGCAGAGGGGATAGTGATGATGAGGGTGGTGATGGGGGAAATAGAGGGAGAGGAGGAGGACGAGAAGGCAACGCTAGCGAGTCCAGGGATGATTCCCCTTCTAGCAGCTAACCATATAGATCTAGATCCTGGGGTATGACAGTGGCTATGGACATTGATGAGCCTGCGGAGCACCTAGTGAGGAGGCCACCCATAGATCAAGGGAGTAGGATAGAGGAAAGACCTACGACATAAACAAAGTAGAGGGAACCTGTTGATGATGGGCTAGCACAAAGGGTTACTATGATGGAGGAAAAGTTACAACATGTGCTAACTATTATAGCCATGAGAGACCAACAACAACTTGATGATAGAGCCTAAATCTAGGAGCTCAAATAGGAGAGAGGCCAGGCGCAGTAGGAGGCACAACGACACGGGGCCAAAGTGACCTATTATTATGAAACCTACATAGTCGTGGTACCTATGATTTAGAGAGTACTAGACTACTCACAGCGCGCAGGTAGATCAAAGGGTGCAGTACAGACACTACACAGGGCCCAGACTCCTCCACTAGTTCCACTTACTCTAGAGGGTGGAAGCCAGTTGTGGATTGTATTAGGTCTCCATCTGATATTTTTGACTTGAGATTTTGATCTCATTATTGTACTTGGACATGATGCATTTTTTATATATATGAGATACCATATTTTTTTGATGTATTATGTACTTGTCTCATTTCCTTTATGCTCATGGATATATCTTTACTTTTTGAACATGTATCATATGATATTAATTATGAACTCATGCCTTCTGCTTTATTTCTTGCAATGTGATGCTTTAATAATTATAGATTCTTTATGCTCTAATATATATGTTATGCACTTTATGATTTGAAACATGATCCTTTGATTAGATTAGATATGATGATATGATTAACCCCTTGTGATGACAGAAAAGGGCAGAAGAGTGAAAGATTGAGGAGATGATAAAGACATGATTGAGATAGAAGAAGGAGATATGCAATCGAGCGTAGTTAACCAACCATTCAATAATGATTAAGGAGACTCTCTCCAAACTTGAGATGCAAACTAAGAATGCACCTAAGTAATGAATACTACCATGAAAATGCAAAGTGCGATTTGAAAGGGTAAATAGGTCCTTATTTTTATCATTGAGCCTTATTAAAGGACATCGTAAGATCATACAACCATCACTAGTGCGAACACAACTATGAAGATATGAATATGATCGATATTAGATACAATGTAGGAAACATATGTAAGCATCAAGACATAAGTGTTGAGATGACCTGAATATGGTTTCCAAGTTTATGTTGCAAGATTATACCAGTATCGAGGCATAAGGGCCGAGATAACTATGAGTACGGTCTTGCCTAAGCAAACACAATGTAACATTCAAGGATATAGCTTTAAATATCCTAATTGTCCAAGGGATCAAAGAAAGAGACACCTAGGATCATTAAAGTGATACCCACATGCAAAAATCAAAGAAAATATGCCCCATGCCCCCAATCCTCTAGTCGTAACATCACAAAGAGACTAAGGAGGCATCACTCGGTGAAAATCATTAGTCAAACAACACACAAAGAGAATAAGTCACATCATGTCTTAGTCATTTTAGTTTAAGCATGGTTTAAAAAGAAAGATAATCACTAACTCACTAGGACTCATGCATGTAAGTGAGAAATATAGCACAATCCTAGACTACACACAAAGCATAGACTTAAGATAGCATATCTAATAAGTGTTAAGAAACACTCAATGTCAAAGTAAGTGTAGAGAAACACTGTTTGGGGTTAGTCACTAAAAGACACCATTATGCATCAAAGGAGAGTACAGTTCATGCCTCCTAGCTCGAGACAAAGACCAATTCCAAACCAACGAGATAGGAAAATGGGAGTCGAAAAGGGTTCGGAGTGCAAAGCAATAAACTAATAGATATAAGCGCATCAGTCTCAAGTAGTGCCTATTTCCATGTTTTCACCACTTGGAAGATTATTTATTTTTGCTACCGAGGCGCTTGTTTCCAAGTTTTCACCAAGGCACAATTTTTTCTTTTTCTAATTTTTTTGTATTTTTTGATTAATTTTTATTTTTATTTTTTTGATTGATGCATCAAAGTGCCTGTTTGCTAGGTTTTCACTAAGATTATCATTTTTTTAGGACTTTATATACTTTTTAGGATTTTTTTCAGGATCATATATCAATTTTTAAGAATTTTTTTTAGGTCATTAAGATATGTACAAAGGTGTTGTAGCATCATGCGTAGAACTTCTTCAAATGAAGGATGTTGATAAGTTTAGGGAGTTGTTCTCCCTCAAGTGTAGAAAGATGATAAGCACCGGATCTGAAAGCAACAATAACTATCTAGGGATCCAACTAGTTTGGTTCAAATTTTCCTTTTTGTGCTATATTTTGTTGATTCTTGGGATTTTCTCCTAAGATGATATCTACAACCTGAAACTCTCTAGAATGAACCTTTTTGTTATAAATTTGTGACATCCCTTTTTTATATAATCTCATGTGATTTAAGACAACTTTCTACGCTCATCTAGAAGTTATAACTCTTATATATGCATGATTTTGTAGTCATCATAAGTGATAAGGTCTCTTAATAAAACTCTTAGGGAAGGTATCTCAACTTCAAGAGGCAGGAAAACTTTAGATCCATAGATAAGTGCAAAGGGCCTAGCTCCAGTAGGTGTGTGAATGCTAGTTCTATAGGTCCTAAGTGTAGGACTAATATGGAAGTGCCAATCTCTTCCTATCTTATTCATTGTCTTGTGTAAGATTTTCAGCAATGTTTTGTTAGAAGCTTCAGCCTGGCTATTACCTTGAGGGTAGTAGATTGAGGATAAGTTTTGTTTGATCTTGAATTTATTACATGCTTTTTGAGATCCTTATTTTTGAACTATCCTCCATTATCGATAACTATGGAGGAAGGTATGTTGTAGTGACAGATGATGTGATTGAGTATGAACAAGGACACTTGTTTTCCTATAGAAACTGAAAGAGGAACAACCTCAACCTAATTTGTGAATTATTCTATTGAAGTGATAATGAATTTGTGTCCACTAGATGAATTAGGGTGAATCTGACCTACCAAATCAAAAGCCCACTATTGAAAAGGCCAATGTGTAATAGAAGGAATAAGTTCCTTTCCTGGAACATGAATCAAGTTTCTATGTAGCTGACATTTCTTATAGGACTTGGGGTATCGCATGACATTTGTCTGCATAGTAAGCCAATAGTAACCAACCCTTAGTAGTTTTTGAGCTAACACAAGACCATTAGAGTGAGACCCACATACGCCATCGATGACTTTAGCTAACACACATCTAGACTCATCTTTTTCTAAGCACCTAAGAAGTGGTCCATCTAAACCCTTCCTAAACAAGTCACCGTAGATGATGGTATAACGAGAAGTATTGTGAATGAGTTGTAATTTTTCATTGCAGGGTAAGTTGTCAGGAATGATTTGGGCATGCATGTAAGAGTAGATTTTGGCATAGAGAGAGGAGTCATGGCCAATTATGGTGGAGATCACATGATTTTCAGGGGATTCATAGGTAGGATAATGTAGTTCTTCCACTAGGAATTGAAATATGGATTCATGTTCTTCCAGTTGTAAGATAGAAGCCAAGGTGTCCATAACATCAAGCAAGGAAACAACAATTTGTATGACTTTGGAATAGTGTACCCATGAGGTGTGATAAATAGAATTCTAGATCCAACACCATTCTACGTGTGAGATCCATCAAAGAACATTTTCTAGGTGTGTTGAGTCACATACATGATGGATGCACCAAAAAAGTTAATTTTCATAGGAGTATCATTTGGTAGTGGAAATTCAACTAGTTGATCAACAATAGCTTGTCCTTTTATAGCCTTATGATCAATGTACTCAATATCAAATTCAGAAAGAATCATCATCCACTTAGCCAGTCGACCAGTAAGAGTAGCTTTATTTAGAAAATATTTTAGAGGATCAATTTTTGCCATGAGCTATGTAGTATGTGCTAGTATGTAATGTCTAAATTTTTGAGATGCAAACACCAAAACTAGACAAGATTTCTCAATGTTATTGTAATTGATCTCATAGGCTACCAAATTTCTATTGATATAGTATATAACTTTCCCATGTTCATCTTGTTGGACTAGTAATGCCCCCAAGGATGTAGTTGTAGCTGAGATGTATAAAATAAGGGATTTCATAGGGATAGGATACATTAAGATTGGAGGTTTGGATAAATATTCCTCGATCTATTGAAGACTCTTTTCACATTCTTCATTCCATGTACATGTAGCTCCTTTGTGTAAGTTTTTGTTAAAGGCTTGAGCTCTATCAACAAGTTGAGATATGAACCTCCTGATAGACATAAGACATCCTTGCAAACTCCTTAGTTGACTTATGTTCCTGGGAGGTGGCATTTCCATTATAGATTGGACCTTCTCGGGGTCAACCTTGATTCCTTTTATTGAAATGATATATTTGAGTAGTTTTCCTGAGGTGATGCCAAAGGCACATTTCTTGGGATTCAATTTGAGATGAAATTGTTCCTTCCTTTCTAATATCAAACTCAAACCTTCAATATATTTTTTTCTCTTTTTAGACTTAGCCAAGGTATCATCCACATAATCTTCCATGTTTTATGCATCATATCATGAAAGATTGTAGTCATAGCTCTTTGATAAGTAGCTCCTACATTTTTAAGTCCAAATGACATGGAATTCCAACAAAAGGTTCTCCATGCACTTGTGAAGTTAGTATTTTCTTGATATTTAGAAGATATCTTGATCTGATTATATCCTGAGAAACCATTCATAAGAGAGTACATTTCATAACCCACATTCATGTCCATTATCATGTCTATGTTTGGGAGTGGAAAGTCATCCTTTGGGCATACTTAATTAAGGTCTCAGAAGTTTGTGCATACAAGAGTGGATTTATCATGTTTAGAAATAGGTACACTATTAGATATCCATTCAACATAATCAATAGCACTTATGAATCTAGCACTTAGGAGTTTTTCTAACTCTACTTTGACCAGGAGAGCTATATGTGGATGCATTTTTCATAACTTTTGTTTTACTGGCTTGATACCAAGAGCTATAGATAGATGATGCATAATAATATTAGTGTCCATCCCTAGCATGTATGCATATGTCCAAGTAAAATTTATCTTCTTTTCTCTGAAGAATTCACTAAATTATTGTTTTTCATTTACTGACAAAGATTGAGCTAGATGTATGAGATGAGGTGTTTTAGTTGTTCCCAGATTTATAGCCTGGGTTGGCTCTATCAGGACTGAAGATCTTTCCTAGAAATAATTGGGTGGGCTACCAAGTATCTCATCTTTGGGCACCTCAAAGAGGTTTCCACCTTCATATACGTCTTTTCTTTTTTCTTTTTTGGTCTCTAACACCACCACAAAGTGGTTTTTGTCATCGGAGCACTCATTCTTTTTCATTTTTCATTTTATTTTGCGAATAAGGTACTTGATATCTATCTCATTCATATTTGTTGTTGGTTCTCTAGTGGAAGAAACCACAAGTTCAATGGCATTAAGGTAATAGGCAATTTCGTAGTCATTCTGAAAGGAAGGTAACGTAGGTTGTTGGTTTTGTTGTGACCAATCGATAAGGTCGGGGTATGTAAGTGGGAGGGAAGGGACGAGATCTAAAGTATTGAAATGTGGGGAATCATCTCTAGGGACAAGATATTCATAGCTTATAAGGTCTCCTTTGAAATTACCTAGATCGATCTGATTCCTAATGTGGTCATCTTGATCAATGAAAGCAGCATGTAAGTTTGACTCATCAAACCCTACGGGTGACTCGTCTACCACCTTGGTTTGGTTAGCATAGGTATGAACCACATATATCCCCAATTCCATTGAATCAATTAAGAGATAATCCCATTCAAGTTCTTGTTAGTCATCTTCTCTATCTCTCTGCAGCAATCAGGTCATGTTTTTGTGAATATGCTCCCTATTAGGATCTTCATTTTCTGACTCCTCGCTATGGTGCGATGTAGAAGTTTCATCATGTTCTAGTGAAGTTCATTCTTCATTCCAAAAGATAGCAGTAAAAGGAACAAATTTGTCCTCATTTTGATCAAAGACAGGAGTAGATATAGTTTCTTCCTCATATTCACTATTATCAGGAGATGGGTCAAAAGCAGGTTACGCATTAGAAAATTCTAATCCAGATTTTCTTCCATTAGTATGACTCATAGGCTCAACAAGAGCATGCATATTATCACTTAAAGGACCATGACCGAGATAACTCATTTTAGATAGGAATTCATATCCTTTACCATATTTTTCAAGAGATAATGTAGTAGTGAGCACAACTTCTTCAGGTTATTTTCCTTTATATACCTATTTTCTAACATCTTGTTCCTCTCTTTCATCTTCTAAAGGAACTGAGGATTGGAATAAGGTACCATAGCATGTCACGAAAGAAGATGAGGGATTTTTATCTTCTAAAGGTTTTCCATAAGAGCAAGGGGAAACCGGTAGTGTAGCAATAGAGTCAAGCCGGTATTCTCCCATCCCTAGGTTCATCATTTTCATATTTTTCTCACAATTGGTGAGAGTAGTCCTATTCTCATTGACAACTTTATTGTGCGGTACCAAGGATTCAATAGTAAGTGCATTAATAGGTATGGAATTATCTCTTGGAATATAGATTTCAGTCCCATTAAAGGGGAACTTTATGCACTGATGGTAAGTAGAGGGGATTGCTTGCATATCATGAATCCAAGGTCTCCCTAGCAATATGTTATAGGCAAGAGGGATATCAAGGAATTGAAAGACCATCTCTTTTTCAATAGGACCAACTTGCATGGGTAACACAATCAATCCCTTAGAATACCTTTCAACTTCATTGTAAGCCTTGATAGTGATTTTTTTCCTTGAATCAATAGTAAACTCTAACAATCCCAATTGCTTAATTACATTGAAAGAACATATATTCAACCCAGCACCATTTTATATCAACACATGTTTGACTAGGGTTCGATATATTTGAATCTCAATGTGCAAGGCAAGGTTGTAAAGGTGACTTGAGGATTTTTCATCTTCCTCCGAAAAGGAAAGGTAATGTGGAGCAACGATAAGATTAACCATAGTCTGGAATTGATCAACGTCAATGTTCCTAGTGACACTAGCTATTTGTAAAGATTTTTCCATGATTTCCTTTTGCATAGGTGATAATTCTAGTAACTCAAATATTGAAATCTATGTTGGAGTACGTTGAAGTTGGTCTACTAGACTATAGCTAGGCTTACTATAAGTAGATTCTTTCTTAGAAGATGTCATTTTTTTGGGATTTTCTTGTGTTGAAGAGTTTAGACCCCTAAGAATGACTTTGGGTTGACTTCTGGTGACAACATTGAGACTTTCCCTAGACAAAGGGTAGTCAACACCTCTAAGGATTATCATGTGGTTAGACTCATTAGGAGGTTGGGGTTTCCTAGAAGAACTAGCACCTCTCAAGATGACCTTAGGTGCCTCATCAATATCTGAGTCATAGTCGGGTCCATTATGTCTCACCATGTTAACATTTTTATCCATTAGCTCAAGCATGTTGATGATATTATCATTGTTCGTGTAAGTATAATTGATCTTAGCTCCATCTTTCTTGGATGTTGATGCCTCTCCTTTATCATACTTAGGGAGTGGCTCCTTAAAATCTTTGTGGTTAGAATTCTCGACAAGACCATCCACACCAACTTTCCCATTCTCAATAAGATCTTGGATAACATGCTTTAGCCTTTTGTAGTTGTCAGTCTTATGTCCTTTGTTCTTATGATATTTGCAATAATGATTATCATTCCACTTTTTGGGTTTCACCTTAGGTTCAAAAGGCTTAGCATATTCTAGAAATGTAATAATTTTGTTGGAGAGTAGTGTCTTAAGTATCACATCGTATGAGTCTCCTAAAGGTGTAAAATCACGCTTAGGCTTAGGCATCCATGAAGATATTTCCTTATTAGAGTCATTAGACTTTGTAGGCTCTTGTTGTCGATTTGTTAAGATAGCACTAGCCAAGTTGAAGATGGGTTCCTTAGGCTTGGGTTCATCAACAACACCATCATTAACCATATGCTTGTTTTTGTTCCAAGGCTTACTCTTATCTTTGATGTATCCATTATTATTGTTGGACTTCTCTTTGCTCCAAGTGATTTCACCCTTTTTGACCAAGACATCTTCTATTTGGAAAGCACTTTCGATCATGTCATTAAAAGTGAAGAAGACTTTCTTTCTAAGGTCATAAAGAAATTCATGAATAAGATTATTGACAAAGATGTCAATCTTTTCATTCTTAGGAAGTTTCTGTGGATATCTTGAGTGCAACTTTCTCCATCTTTGCAAGAATGTGACAAAGGGTTCACCTTGTCTTTGCTTGATGTTGCATAAGGCAAGCATAGTTACTGGATGTTGAATATTGTAAGAATATTGTTGTATGAACCTCTATACCAATTCATAAAAAGACTTAAGTGGAGGTGTAATCTTTGTAAACCATTCCACTTCTTGGCCACTTAGACTCCTAGGAAATAGTTGCATAAGATAAGTGTCATCATGCATGAAATCCATACTTAGAGCATAAAATTGTTTGACATGACCATGTAGATCCCCATTTCCATCATATTTGTCATATTTAGGGATCTCAATATCTCTTGGATAAGGAATCATGTATAAACTCTTATCAAAAGGTAAAGTACATATAGATTCCATAGAAAATGATGATTTAGGCTTATCCTTTTCCTTTCTTAAGCTTGACATTTCACTTTTCAAATTTTGTATTTCTTTGATGGAAACTTCTAAAGTTGAGGGTTCTCTTTTCCGAATAAGTCCATCAACATCAAAGTTATGCGGAAGCTTCTATCCTCTAGAAGCTAGGTGTAAAAAGTACTGATCACTGTTTTGTTCCAATGTCTTCAACACAAGCCTTTGGTAACAATCATCTTGTTGAAAATTCAAGAGCTCTTCTTTAGTAATTTCTTGCTCCATATTGTTACTATGTTGGGAGTTACATATACAATGTGAAGATCTCAGAGGTGAATCATAGCCATTGTGTTGAGATCTTGGAGGTGAATCATTTCCATTATTCCCACTATTCCCATATAAATTGTTATTAAATTATTGATCCAATCTGGCTATTTGTTCTTCCATGTAGGCTTTTCTTGCCAATTCGATTCGTCTTAACCTTTCATTTTTCTCAAAAAGGTCATTGAATCGCTTGTTATGCTCTTCTCTAGACATGGTGAAAGATAAAATATTTTCAAATTTTGATGAGGCAATAGGTGTTTCACAGGTGCTATCAAAAGTACTTCCAAAAGGATCAAACCAAAATTTGGTATTCTCCTCTTCCTTGTCAAAGATAACTTGAGGGTCTTTGTCTTGATGACGCTGACACCTAGTGGGGAAGGGTAATTCACCAAAGTTGATAGTTGGTTGCTTTCCTTGATTAATCCGGTATCTAGTTGTTACTGACATGAATGAGAGTGTAAATAGCCAATTAAGATGACACAAGACAACTTGATGTCCACCTAGAAAAACAAAGTGTTCACTTATCCAAAAGAAAGAAAAAAAGAAGAAAAGAGAGAAAAAAGATGACTTGTCACGAAGTGTCCAAGTTGCGGGTAAGATCCCTATGTACGACACTTGTGACTTGAGTCAAAAGATAAAGTTAAAGCTAAGATAAGATAAACAAGAGATATTTAGACAAGTGAAAAACTCTTTTAGTCAGGAATATAACCAAGGAATCTAAGTGATCCTTTTCAGCTAAAACAACTCATATCTTGTCAATTTCGGACTAAGAGACCGCAAAGAGTCAAATGTAAGCTCCCTAAACCCGCTAAGAGAAAATTTGGACCAAACCAACTCAAATAAGAACCTAGGCAATAGACCTCAAGTAACTAGGCAACACTTAGACAGAAAAGAAAATCCGTACGATAGACCCTAGTAAAGTTAGAAGACACTTTAAGATGGTACGATATACTATAACAAGGTAGGACAACATACCCCAATACTGCGAGGTGATATTTCTTTGGACTAAAGATGACACTTTAAAATGTTGTGCCATATTTCTCACTAAAGCATGCAATATTTAATCAATAAATAACAAAGGACCAGTTTTGACTTAAAATCTCTATTCCAACTGACCATTTTGACTAATCTGACAAAGCAACAATGTGTAACAACAAGTTTAAAAACAAGTAATTGTGGCACATAGAGTAGTCTTCAAACAATAAAGCAAGGGACAAAGAAACCTTGCATGATACAAAAATTTGTGAGGTCTTAAAGGAAAACTCTAGGAATAGTACCACAATGTGTATGTTCAAAAGATTTCCACAAGTCTTGCACAAAACAAAAACACATCAAGCAAGTTATACCTAAGGTCAAGAGGGAAGTGCTTCAACCTTTTCCCATAACTTGATGTTCTTAGCCCAATGATTAAGTGGTTGAATGGATTTTCCTAGGACTATGCAAGTTATGGATCAATTGGAAGAGAACAATGTGAATCGCATGTCTTTCCATATTGCCATATTCAAGCTTTGCATCTAAGGGAACACATATGGTGAGTGTCTTGGGGTGATTTGGGTAAGTCTACTTGGATTAGTCCTTACACAAAGGAAGTCACATGACCAAAAAAGGATAGCCTCTAAGTCCTAAGGTTCTTAATAAGAATCTTCATTCATGACTACCCCTTGTAGTTTCACAAGAGAAATTAAGGCCTATAGCCCTACAAGCACCCAAGATGCATAGTCTCACAAGCAAGATTTAGAACTATTGACGCTACACAAAGTGAGTCTACTCCCCTTGTAGTCTTGCAAACAAGATTTAGACCAGGAAGACCCTACAAGTGCCTAGTCAAATGTAGTCTTGCTTAGCAAGATTTAGGCAACTAGGCCCTACACATGAAGCATTAGAAGTAGAAATAGCCAAGTCTCCCCTCTCTTTAGATTGAAGGAAGCTTTTGATTATAGTGGGGTGGAGCAGCAAGGTTCGCTTGTTCCCCAATTGGGTCATTCCCAAAAGATATCTCTCTTGGTAGGCCCTCTAAAGGTAAATGCAAGAAAGCAAATGGATAGCTAGTGGAGGTTTAGATTTTTTATTTTATATGAGGAAAAGAGCATACTCTCCTACTCCATAGTGTCTCCCAAACATATCAAGCACATGTTCATTTACCAAAAGAAAAATAATTAAGCTAGGCACCTAGAAAATCAAGTATATGTAAGCACAATGTTTATTTGTATCTCCAAGGCAACCTACAAAACCACAAGTTAGTAATCTTAGCAATGCAATTTCTTTGACAAGCGATTCCTACAAAACCACAAGTTAGTAATCTTAGCAATGCAACTTCTTTGACAAGCGATTCCTACAAATCCACAAGTTAGGTCATAAAAAGTATGCAAATGGAAGCAATAGCCCTGCAAGATCACTTGTTAGTTGATGTTAGAAGACCAAAGAAATTGAAAATGTAAGAAAATGCAAGCAAAATTGGCTAAGACTTAGACTGTGATAGCAAATAAATCTGATTGAAACTTCACAGTCTGCCAAGATAATCATACAATATATCCCTGCAAAGCAGATGATATTCCAGTACTGTGCGATAGACTATAGAGAAGTAGTGTGATAATCTACCCAAAGGCAAATGATATACCCCATAACAGACAAGTGATATTTCAACAATGCGAAGTTTCACATGGTAGTATTAAGAAATATCGCCCCACTATAGCCTAAAATGTCATATGATTTTCTGGGCTGCAAAACAAAAGTTACGAACTTGCAACAACAAATATCTGAAAGTGCAAGAAATGGAGCTAAATTTTAAAAACTAACCCCATGGTGGGTGCCAAAAATGTGTGATCAAAATGTGACACACTTCTATAAACCATTGTACTTGAGAGAATCCATGAAAAAAAAATCTCAAGAAGCATCTTATAGAATCCTATCTATGATGTGCAATAATGTAAGTATTATGGATAGTGGCTCTCAAATGAACCTCAATAAGAAACCCTTGCAAGGTGCACCATAGATTGAAAGATTCAAAATGAAGATGCAAGAATGAGAGATCTAAATGAAATACAAGATCTAAACTAGAATGCAAATGCAAGAACAAGGAAACAAGCTAATCTAACAAGATTATAATATCTCCTAGTTAAGCTATGTGATTTAAGTTAAATGCAATAAGAAAATACTAAGCTAAGAATGCAAGTAAGCTAGAATGCTCTTAAGATTGCAAGTAAACAAAATGATAGCATAAGTCTAAGATCTCTAGGTTGCAAGATTAAGATCAACCAAGAATGAGGATAGAGTCTCTTTTTAAAGAACAATGGATGGTGGAGATTAAGAGGTAAAATCCAAGGGAGGAGAATAATCCCCATTTTGATTTTAGGGCACAAGATTCTCAAGAGGCAAAATCAATGGGCAAGAGTGGTTAGGTAGAAATGAGTGGTGAGGATTAAGAGGCAAAATAGATTCCACTTTTGTCTTTTTCTCTTCTTTTTTTAACAAAAAAATTAAGAAATTCCTTTTTCATGTGCACACATAGGATAAAGTGGGTTTTTATTTAATTAAAAGGGGACATATTTTTTTTAATTAAACAAAGTTTAGGATAAAGTGGTCAAACTTTAGGATATCATCAAATAAATGATTAAAGTGATGATTTGATCAAGAGATAAGAGATTAAATCAATACGCAAGATTGATTAAGCATAAGATAAAGTCTAGTATTTAAATATTTAATGTTAGAGTGGAGCTCAAGGTTTACTAGACCATTTTTGGGTGATTATAGTAGCTACCACTTGTGTATGAACACAATGTGAAGATTCATTGTTAATCTTGATGAATCCTTTCTTGTGCTTTTGAAACGTTTGGAAAACTTGTTAAGTGAGATAATTCATATCAACCAAAACCTTTGAAATGGATGACTCAAATTGGCTCATTTGCAACAAATAATTTTGAAGCACTGCATAGAATCGAGTAAACGAAGTAAATTCAGAAAATAATAACTTATCTCTGATGCCCATTTGTAAATTAGAAATGAACATTCTTTGAACATTCATAGTAGGAATATGATATGATGTTTGGACATGCAAATGTTTAAATCTACCAATAAATTTAAGCACATTTTCTTTAACACCTTGCTTACAATGAATCAAATCAGCCAAATAGGTTTGAAGATTGATATTATTTTGAAGTTGTTGAATAAATGCATTAGCTAACTTTTGAAAAGAGTTAATTGAGTAAGGAAGTAAAGAACAAAACCATTGCAAGGACTTATCTTTTAATGTTCTAGCAAATAATTTAGCCATTAAAATATGATCATTTGAGAAGTTACTACATATGGTTTGAAATATTTTCACATGAACCAAGGGATCACCTTTTCCATTGTATGTCTCTAATTTTGGGATTTCCATGTATTGAGGGATAATTACATGAATAATGTTTTTGGAAAGTGGGCTAGCAAAGTCACAAGTTCAAATGTTTTATTTGGATTGAGTTATGAAAGCTAGTTGTTATTGCAAAGATGAAACACTTTGGGCTAGGTTATTGATGGTTGCTTTAGGGGATTGGTTTATATTGGATATGTTTGATAATGAAGGATCTGGAATATTGTTGGAAATGGATGGAGCATTGGAATATGAAAGTGGGACATTATGGTAAGTGGGTATAGGAGATAGTTGGGAAATACATGGTTAACAATACATTGATTTGATTGCTTATTAATTTTTATTTAAACATCTATGTGTGTGTGTGTGTGTGTGAAGGAATCAATGTCAAATCATGACAAGGTCACATGAATTATCAAAATCAAATCCATTCACTATAATCTATTTCATAAGTTAATTAAGAGTCATAAAGAACTTATGAAGTGGATCTCAACTATATTATGACATACTATGAATTATTACTACTATTAGATTTAGCTCTCACATTCTTCTATTTTTACCTTCCAATATATTATTTAACATATATTTTGATATTAAATTTAGCCATTACACCACCTTTTTGGTACAAATGCTAATATCAAATTTTGGTACAAATGCTAATATAAAATAAAAGTAAAAGATTATTTAATTACTATGTAAGTTGAGAGTAAGGAGTAAGAGGAGGCCTAAGGGACAACTAAATCATCTAAATTGCTTTAATTATATAATAATTAGCCGAGATATTTATTATGTATATGGTAAACTTTACTTTAATCTTTTTTATACCCTGCCGTTTTCCACCCGTCTCTTGGATCTTTATAATGTGATTTCACATTTCATAATTTCGAGGACGGAGGGTTTGCCGGCAAGAAACCCTTGAAACCCTTGAATCCGTCATTATTTTTATCTTATTTCCTTTTCCATCCTAAACCCTGCGATTTCAACGATTTGGGTGCTCAACGCCGCCGCTGGGATTCTCTCAGGTTTGTTTTCCGTGATTAAATTTTTCTCTTTTATTTCTGTTTAGTGCAATTTCTTTTGGGAACCTTCTTTGTTGGATGACAAAGATAATGAGATTGAAGTATAATTTCACAATAGTCTGTCACATGAGCATGCATTCTATTTTATTTATCGCCTCTGGAACAGTTCTTATTCCCCATTGGAATAAATATGATTCTAGGTTTTTTTTTTCTCTGCCTTTGTTGCTTTACACTGTGTTATTATCTTCGGATGCACTGAGACCGATTTTACTATTTTGAAAATTTTGATGGTGTCATCTTTCAGTTTTAAATGCAAATCTTTATATCAAAATGATTATACATGCATGGGAGAGAATGACGACGGTGTTTGTTTGACGCTCAGATTGAAATGTCGGTAGAATATTTTTTGCAGAATATGTTAAATTAAGATCCATAAGTAGATACCTAGGACCTTTAAAAACTATATAAACGAAACTCAAATGTTTGAAACTTATCCCCAAAGGAGAATTTAGTAGGGTACAGAGAAAATCCACCATATCTTGGCAAGAGCCACTTTATACAAAGCTGTGACGGTATTTATTTAAAGGGGTTTTTTTTTCATTAAATGGTATAAAATAAGGTTATTAATATAACTGCACGAGTCTTCCAAGGATCCACTTTTTGTAGCTTATTTTGAGTACAGGAAATGCCTAGAATCTGCAGCCCCCTTCAATGCATGTGTTTATTTGATTGATATCCTTGTGAATATCAGCTATTTGTCAGTGTTCTTAAGCAAAATGCCTTTAATTATGAACACTATAGGCCTATTTCATAATTTGCTATATTTTGACTGTTATGTGATTGTTTGATTAGCTTGGTAGATTAGTTATACTGCTCCTAATAGAAGGCATTTCAATTGCTCGGATTATTATCTTCCTTGAACTAAAATAAGTATATTTTGGATTTCATTGGCGTAGACAAGTTTTGGCATTACTAAATGGGATGAAATGAGTAAATTTGACTGATATAAATCTGGCATTAACATTTTTTTTCTGTTTTATATTGTCAATGATGGGAAAACACATGATGGGAAAACACACATCACAATCAAATTCTTATAAAACATTGGATACTTTTATGACCTAGAGTTGTCTTCTACATTTAAATTTTGTTAATCATTTGGGCTGCTTTTGTATCTTGTTATGCAGATTTTGTTTTCCATTCTTGTCTCTGGATCGCTCATTGTACTGATTAGTTACCAGACTGAACCCGTTTTATTACTAGTTCAACTCAGTGAAGATCCGAGAGCTTATCTAAACAATTTATCTTAATACAGATTCACGAAGCACAATTGTTTTCCATCTTATGCGAGGTTCTTGTGGCTGGACATCATGGTAGTTCCAGGTAATGGGGTGTTGCTACTTGCTTATTCTGCTGAGCTTGAAGATGGAAAGCCTCTTTATGTCTCATCTAACTGTCATCCTATAAAGGCTCTTGGGTTGGAACCTGCTGGCTTCTCATTCCATGCTGCTGCTCTAAGATTACTGGGTTACAAGGAATGCTCAGAGAATGATAATGATGATAAAAGTGAGTTTGATGAAAAGGATAGAGGACATACAGCATCTTATGATTCATATAGCTTCAAAGGGAAAAAGAAATCTGGTGCTGGAAAGGATCAAGAAGATCATTACGCCTTACTGGGATTAGGTCATTTACGTTTCCTTGCAACTGAAGATCAGATTCGTAAAAGCTACCGTGAAGCTGCTCTGAAACATCATCCAGATAAGCAGGCATCACTTCTTCTAGCAGAGGAAACAGAGGAAGCAAAAGAGGCAAAGAAGGAGAAAATTGAAAGTCATTTTAAGGCTATTCAGGAGGCATATGAAATTCTCATAGATCCTGTAAAGAGGAGAATTTATGATTCCACTGACGAATTTGATGATGAAGTACCATCTGATTGCGCCCCACAAGATTTCTTTAAAGTGTTTGGGCCTGTTTTTTTGAGGAACAGCCGGTGGTCTGTGATTCAACAAGTTCCATCGTTGGGGGATGAAAACACTCCCATGAAAGAAGTTGATAAGTTTTATGATTTCTGGTTTATCTTCAAAAGCTGGAGAGAATTTCCTCAAGAAGATGACTTTGATCTAGAGCAGGCTGAGTCTCGTGAACATAGAAGATGGATGGAAAAACAGAATGCGAAGATTCGAGAAAAAGCCAGGAAGGAGGAATATGCAAGGATTATGACACTAGTTGAGAATGCTTATAAAAAGGATCCTCGAATACTTAGGAGGAAAGAAAATGAGAAGGCAGAAAAATTGAGAAAGAAAGAAGCCAAATTTCAAGCAAGGAGGCTGAAAGAAGAAGAAGCAGCAAAAATTGCAGAGGATGAGAGACTCAGGAAAGAGGAGGAGGACAAAAGAGTGGCAGAAGCAGCTTTAGCTCAGAAAAAGGTAAAAGAGAAAGAAAAGAGACTTTTACGGAAAGAAAGGTCCAGGTTACGAACTACTTCTGCGTCAATTGTCTCTAAGAAAATTCTTGGCATTTCAGAAGATGATGTTGAGAGTTTATGTTCATCCTTGGAAGTTGAACGGCTAAGAAATCTTTGTGAGCAAATAGAGAACAAAGAAGAACATGAGCAAGCCCAACTATTGAGGGATGCATTGGCAAATAATGATGGTGGAAATAAGCTGGAGAAGAGTGTGCAACAGAATGGTTCTTTACAGGAAAAGCCCACTGGTCAAGGGGTAGAAGGGCAGGCAAAAGCAGAAAGTTTGCTTGATAATTATGAGAAGAAAGAAAAACCTTGGAGCAAGGAAGAGGTTGAATTATTGCGGAAAGGATTGCAGAAGTATCCTAAGGGAACCTCGCAAAGGTGGGAAGTAATAGCAAATTATATTGGCACCGGGAGGACAGTGGAAGAGATTCTTAAAGCTATAAAGACTGTTCTTTTGCAGAAGCCTGATTCTACTAAAGTATTTGATTCTTTCCTTGAAAAGCGGAAGCCTGTAAATACCATTTCATCCCCTTTAACAACTAGAGATGAAGTTGTAGGCATTCCTGAAAATGGGAGTGGCAATGCTATGGGTGTTGAGGAAAAAGAAAAATGTACAATTGAGCAGAAAGCAAGTGGTGGTAGCAGTCAAAATACTGATAAAAAAGAGATTACTAGTGGAAGCGTCCAGTCTGCTTCAAATGGATCTGTGGCAGCCAGTGAGCAGGAATCCTGGTCTGCTGTACAGGAAAGAGCACTTATTCAGGCACTGAAGACATTTCCAAAAGACACACCTCAGAGATGGGAAAGAGTTGCAACTGCAGTTCCAGGCAAAAGCAAGGTTCAGTGCATGAAAAAGTTTTCTGAGTTGAAGGGTAACTTTAGGAACAGGAAGAATGCTGAGTAGGTATTTTACTTTTTAGGTATACCTTTGTAAAGGTCAAAGAAGGTGAGGTGACTGTTAGTCACTCGATGAAATGCTTTTGCAGATTCAAGTGATGAGCATTTAAGCCTTTAATGCCTGAGATTTTGTCCGCAATATTATTGCACACTATAGCTGTGCATATTCCTCCATGCTTTATTTTTTAATAGGAAATTCTTTGGATAATTATTGAAAACCAACTTATAACTTTTGTGTAGCTTTTTGGTACACCTTTTGTGGTTTCAAACAAAGAAACAAAGAAAATGATATTAGTTTTGGATATTTGATAGAAACTAATTGAGTCAAGTAATGAATTGCTCAAACATTACTGGCATCTACAATCTTTATTGTGTTGCCATTAGTTTATTTAGCACGGGGACATTGAATCTGAGAAGCTAAATGGTATTCATTTGTAGGAGTTACTGTTTTGTATGCTGAAACTATTAGAAGTAGATAAAAGTTATGCTTCAGGCATAAAAACATTTATGGTTAATGTTTGATTTAGGAGTCTGTTTTGGCCTTTACATGAATTATTAATTAATGCTTTTAATTCTGTTCAATCTTACTTTACAATGAATGGTTGGAGCATTTAAAGTGTTCAAAGGTCTCGCTATTGAATTTTGGGCTACACATGAGCATTGTGGTGGAATTTTTCTGATTGCGCTTGATGGTTTCTTATGCGACATAATATTGCAATTGTGGATTTTTTTTTGATCTAATCTGGATTTTCGTTTACCAATTTTACTCAATGTATTTCTATGAGGCATAATTTTGTGTGATGTTCCAGCCCCATGGGGGTTTCTGTTTACCAGTTTTTTTTAATTCCTTTTCACTAGGCATATTCATCCTGATTGTGAAGTTGATTCTGGCCCCATGTATTGGCCTAAAAGTTTGCAATTTTAGGTTATAATATTTTGTAACTTGAGCGGTAGTTTTTAACATATCTTGGTAGATCTTCTCTCTTCTCTTGTCATCTGAGTTGTTTGTTGAAATTTTATAGTATACGCAGAGACTTCCATGAGGTGAGTGAGGAGTTTAGCTTTCATGAGGTCAATACATGAGAGGGTACAGAGAGAACAAAGTGAGGTTGAAGTGACAAGCTCCAGTTTTTCTATGCTATTAGAATTTGCTATTTACCTAAAAAATCACTTATTCATTGCTTTTAAAAATTAAATAGACATTACCAGGGAGTTATATTTGCAAACTTTTTGAACTCCTACAATTTTCCTTGATGTAAAACTAATTCAAACTCTACTCTGGTGTCTTTCTACCATTTCTTTTACATATTTGTGCATCTGAGTTAACAGAATGGATGTTGAAACATTAATTTTGATAATTAACAAACTAAAGTACAGTAAACCTCTTACCGTTTATATGTGTACTTGGATCTTTTTGCCACTAAGTGGAACTTGGCAGGGACATCCAAACTTCTTACATTGAAAAGTGCAGGAGCACACATGGTGGATTTAAACTATTGTGGAGTTGAATTAAAAAAGCAAAAATGGCCGACTATAAACTGAGGTCCATTGTTTCCCAAAACCAAGTACCTATGCCTACCTCCAGTACGCTTTGCAATTTCTTTTTATGTTCTAATTCTTCTAGGAGAGAACAATTAATATTTCAACAGATGGAATATGTACTTGGATCTTTTAGCCACTAAGTGGAACTTGGCAGGGACATCCAAGCTTCTTACATTGAAAAGTGCAGGACATGGTGGATTTAAACTATTGTGGAGTTGAATTAAAAAAGCAAAATCACATATGGTGGACTAAAATCTGAGGTCCATTGTTTCCTAAAACTAAGTAGCTATACCTCCATTGTTTCCCAAAACAAATAACCTACACCTCCATTGTTTTCCAAAATTAAGCACCTATAACTCCGGTACGCTTTGTAATTTCTTTTTCTGTTCTAATTCTTCTAAGAGAGAACAATTAATATTTCAACAGATGTAAATACAATAACCTTTTCAAATAATACTTTGCAGATTCGAAACTACACTCCTTGGGAGCCATTTTGTATGGCCATAATCTAAAGCCTACGTATAAGAAAATTTAATAAAGATCTAATCAAATTCTCTACATTTACATCAGGAAGTTATTTTGGGCATGCTTTTAAAAATTGCTGCATTAAAGTAAACCAGTAAATAGTTCCCTGCTTATCTGGGTTTTTCGAATGAATTGATTTGAGGAAAGGTTTCCTCTGAAATCACCAGGGGAGAAGTAATTACGAGCCTACAGTTGGTAAAAAGACCGCATTTTTCATTCTGGACTTTGTCCAGATGGTATTAGGAGCAGACCCTGTAATAACATCTCCAATTAAGGGATAATTAATCTCCAATCAAGGGATAATTAATGGCACTTAAAAGACTGGAAGACATGCTTCTTAGTCAACCTAATAACCTAGCAGTTGGATAGTGGTTGTGGCAGTGGATTGTGGGGGATTACCAAATTTGCTTGGGGTGCTGCTGAGAAGTTGCAGGTAATCAAATTGTTTTCTTCCAACTTCGATGGTGAAATTTGATTTTTTCAATTACACTTTCTAATGTTTTATAAAGTTCAATTGGTTGAGCTTAATTGGCGAGAATGATGGGATGTTCCTTGATTACGCTATTTTGGAAGATTTATAATATTGGAGGTAAGATTGAGTCAGGTTTGATCTCTTGATAATTTTGATAAATTGGTTTCCACCACTTGACAGCATTTTTGGTGATGATAATGGTATTTAGTTTAATTTCATGAGGATTATTACATGTCCCTTGATTACACCATCCACCAAGGTTCAAACTCCCAGAGGTGTTATTGTGCTGGGACCTAGGTTCAACCTTGGGATTTTGAGGGACTGGTTCCCCGTAGTTGGCAGCGTAGCCAGAGGGTGACTTTTGGTTCAGATGCATATCTACTCATTGTGTCTAATTGAACAGAACAGAGATATAAATATCTATGTAATCCAGTTGTTTCCATAAAAATATAAAAATCATGAAGCCATTAGTAAAATATGAATAGGAACAGTGGCCCTCTCCATGGTGTATTGCCCTCCTACAAAATGACTGTCTCAAGAAATTCTGTTGCTCCAGGTTTTTGGATCAAGTATCTGTTTTCTATACCGTCATACCTAGTTGGCCTTCTCTAGCATTTGCTGACGGCCAGAAAATGGTTAAGCTGATGGCTCTATATGGAGGCTTCTCAAGTGCTCCAGCCGTAAATTCATAGCTATTATTATGTAGATTTTTTGTAAATACGTTGCATCTGAGATCAACTGCGGAGAAATGGTAGGGCTACTATGGGACTGACTTCTGAAACTGCTTCTGAAGTCTCTTGTTAAAAACATTGTCGCTTCAGATTTTTAGGTTAAGATTCAGTGTTTTTGCCAATAATTTTCCCGCTGTGCCTTATCCTTATAGTTGTTATTTGCAATATATATAATAATACTACTAGTATTGTGTTCTACATTAATAATATCAGAGCCATATGCATCACTTGTTGGAGAAGGGTGTTTAGAAACATTCCCTACACTGCAAGTAAGTTCTGGTGTATATCTGGCTTGGCATGTTAGCATCTGTCTGGTTTGGTCCCAAAATGCCTTTGTTCATTAGTGGCCTCTATAGCGAAAATAAAAGATGTTTAGGACCCTATCCTAGATGTTGGGAAAACTAGTATGCAAGTCTTATATTTCAAAACTCACATCAGGGAGCTGACACAATTCAGATGGAATTTTTTTTTGTATCAGGAGTTGTAATAATGTTGGTGCAAGTAACCATAAACTGGCACAATTCAGATGGATTTTTTATTTTTTTATATCAGGAGTTGTAATAATGTTGGTGCAAGTAACCATAAACTAGGCACTGTGTTTCAGCTTAATGCCTTGTCTTTAATTGTTTTTGTCTCGTTGCTAATGCGAAAATAGGTTAAAGGGTGAAAAACTCTCATTCCTTTTCTTATTGAGAAATGATGTAAGGTGTTTGTGTGTTATGTGAGTTCCGGAAAAATGTCTTAGAGCAATCATGATGGTCATGAAAAATGTCTTTATTTTGGATCTCAATCTCATTACATGGTCATCTCTGAAGTGACATATCACATTGCTACTGCTGCAGGGGGTGGAGTATTACTACATTACACAGGCAGAATATCTAACCTTTCTCTTTTTCTTACTTTATACATGATGGTTAAAAATTTAAAATAAACTCATGGGTTGTGTGTATTTCACTTATACAACAAAAGCTAATGTCTTTTCTTTGTAAGTAAAGGAAAGCATGCAAAATTCTGTGATGGGTTTGGTAAATCATATATCGCAGAATAGTAGATCAGGAAAATCAGGGCTTAGATATAAATATGATTAGTCAATCACGAAAAGTTACAACATCATGCAACTAATTTGACCAATAAGACTATTGAAATAAAATGCACATCATGCAACTATTTTTTTTTTTTTATGGGTAACAGGCTGAAGCCAAGATCAACAAGGGGCTCAAGAAGATTTGAACCCAAGACCTGCCAAATAACCCTCATCATGCAACTATTTTGATCAATAAGACTTTTGAAATAAAATGCACAAATAATAATGTATTTCTCACCAAAATGCAAGCAATTCTTCCATTGCGCCTCATTGCTTTTTCTCTCTTTTCTAATGTTACATTTCTTTCATAATGACAAATGCACAAATATGATGAAAGGAAGGACAAATCGATAGAATGACAACAACAATACTATACAAACATGCTTAGCCAAAATGGTAATTGAGAACTCAATTTATTTCTAATTTGGATTAAACGGTTAGGATTGAAGACATTGAACAAACATGATTGAATGAGAAGGCCAAACAAAGGAAGCTGAATGGACAAGTGGGAAAGGAAAAGTTAAAGGGCACAAAAATAAAATAAAATAGAGAGGTGGAATTAATAAATATCCATTTAGTAATTGCTTCCAAAAATGATAATAAAACAATTAAATATTTCATATTTAATTGTGACACAAAAGGACAAAGGGATAAATAAATATGATTTATTTATGCCAAAGGAGACATGCTAGGATAACAGAGGAATAATTAAATAATTATTCTCCTAAGGATAAATTGATGACATAGATCAAATGATTGTCAAAATTATTTAATCGGACTAAATGACAAAGATTGACAAGGGATAAAAAAAATTGACGAAACAATTTAATTGGACTAGGGATCAAGAACAAATCAATTAGACACAATGAGGTTAGAGGACATGATTAACAATTAATTAAATAATTGATATTATTTAATTGATAGACGAATGACACAAAATCGATGAATGACGAAGATCAGACACACAATATAAAAGACATGTTAAAAAGGGGAGCCACAAGTGTTGACCATTTTTAAGCCTTTACATTTTGCCCCTATTTGAGACAACATGATTTTGAGTCTTGTATCAAAGAAAAATTGAGAAAATCATGCCTTAGACATAATAAGTTAATAAGGACAAGGGTGCCCCCTTATAAAAATTGGATGAAAATTATGAACAAAAGGGCAATTTGTCAAAAAATTAAGAAAATCATATGCCCCAATGGACTGAGGGATGAAGGTAAGATGCCCGCTTGAAAAATTGGACAGAAAAAATTGATACGAGGACAATTTTTTGAAAATGATTGCAAGTACTGATAGAAGAAAAGTTAGGTGGAAGACGAAATGAGACGGCGAATAGTTAGTAGTGACGAAACCTTGCTTTCATAAGGGCACTTTATCTTTAGAGAGCTTTATTTACTATAGCAAAGTGGATGTGTCATGTCATGACATGTAAAGCTAGAGCAATAAGGCAATCCCTTTACATAAAACATACACATTGTAGACAACAAATTTTTCAATCCATCATGAAACATATGTATTTTAATGGTCGAGGTATGTGTGACAATCATCAAGTGAACGTGCCAACATAGACACCAAAGACATATATGCCTTGGAACTTCATGAAAACATCCCACAAATAGAAGACAAAACAAAAAGACCATGAAATATCCTGACCACTCTCATCACTTAGCGATATCCTTGAGTAGCATAGGAATGCGATGAATGATAAAATCAATGAAAGATAAGACTCACTAAACCAAACAAGTCAACATACATTCTGATTGTGTTGTCAAAGTTGCTAGTTTGTGTTTGCTAATGATGATGTTTAGTTTTAGGAATGAAGTACCTCATTTAAGACAAATACCATCTGGTTTCAAGAGCACTACACCCTATATAAGACATGATAGGGGATTGATAAATGTTGATTTGATGAAGGGTGCTCCCCTTAATACCACAAACACATAACAGAAGAAGAGAAACAACAACAATTATATGCAAGAACAGAAAAATTGGCTTCTTATTATCTCCACAAATGTGGAATTACAAACTTTCAGAATTACAATATGCAAAGCCACATGGGCATTCCCTTACAATATTTTGTAGGACAAAGCCTCGAACTATTACCCAGAACTATTCTGAACTGCCTAAGACAATAATACAGCCTTCCTTATATAGGCAATTTTCCACCGCCTGGGAAGGTTCCAGAATTTTAGCCAATAAGGCCGACCAACTTAGAATTATCTTATTTTACATTTTATTACATCATAGTCGGCTCAAGATAACCTTTGAAACCCGAACAGAAATTTTGAAGAAAAATTATTTTCTGCCATTTCAGGTGGTCCAACTTCCGAAGACCATAAGTCATCACCAGTTGACCCGCTCGGCTATTATAACCCCATTTCGGAAACGCCACGAAGCGCTCTATAGGCTTGACCTGCGCAAGCGCCCGTCACTCAAATTTTTGACCTCATCCGGGGCCTCTAAAGCCTTCAAAACTGAGTTCAAAGTTTCTGCACCCTGCTGCCAATACCGAAAATCTTCAATATCTTCCAATATACACTTGATCTGGCAATGAAACTTTACTGGCAGACTTATATGACCAAAATGAACCTCCAAGAAAGAAATAAGATCATTCTGAGCACATACGAAAATTACCAAAAATAGTAACTTTCCATAAATAGCAGCTCTGCACAAAATAGCCCTTATTGAATACAAAAACAGAAATATTTTTGGGTGATGCAAGATTGCTCTTACACCTAGGATGCTCCTGCATCATGATTGATCAATGTGGTAAGTTTGATAAGTCTGATTGCTAACTTGATTGATAGTTTGTCTATTGATGCATGATTTGTGAAGCAAATTACTTCTCTTAATTGTCTGCTCAAATGTCTATCTTGTCGCAAGGGATAATTTATTGATGAAAATAGAATGATGAGTGTTTTTGGATTCTTGATTGTTTTTCAAATTTTAGGGATTTTAGGTTATTATTTGATTTTTTTACAAAAACATTAGGACCTTTTACGATTTTTAGGGATTTTTAATGCTCAAGCAAGATGTATTTATTTGTCCCCAATGTCTAGCAAGGAAAGGACATTATGAATGGATTGGTAGAATGAAAATGAATAGAGGAAAGATGGTGGCAACTTTATTATGGTATTAGGGCTAATTTGACTCCCAAGGACTATCTGGTTATGGGAAATATGTATTTGCAAGCTAAGGGATTGAACATGACAAGATAAGGTAATGGCATGGTGCACTGAATGACATGTAGTTCACAAGAATGAACATTTCAAGAGGTTTTTGAAAACATGTTTTGCACTTCAAGTTCTTATTCTATATTAAGATCAAGTGATAAATTTGGATAGGACAAAGGTAGGATATGAATAGGATAAGCAAGAGCAGAAATGGATAAGATAAGGGATATGAATTGAAGGGCATGATAAGGTAAGTGATATGGTCTAGAGGGATGTGGACAACATGAAGTAGATATGACACATTATTCTTATGAAGATCCTTAGCCTTGTTAAGTTCAAAGATGGAAAGGGAAAATGGATGCGAAGGATGATGGATATGAGAGATGAAGGATAATGGATACGAGGGATGAAGGATAATGAAGGACGTGATCAATAGGATGTAATGGGATAAGATGAATAAAAATTGATCCCAAGTGATACAAGTTCATAAATTACGCATAACACTTGCTTGCCAAGTTTTCATCACGAGACTTGCCAAAAATGTCTGTTTGTTAGGTTTTTACTAGTGGACAAATTGTTTTTGATTAAGGAACAAATAGGTTTTGAATTGGCCTTGAAACCCTTTATAGACAGATTTTGGAGGGATCTAGAACCCACAATGATACAAGTGCAAAAAAAAACATCACCCAACAACAACCTTACCAACAATAATACACCAACAACGTAAAAGAAGAAAACAATAAGATTCCAGCTGCACCAAACTAGGTTGAAGTCCCAAAGAAATTACATAGGGTTTTAAAAAAAGGCTCTTATCAACCTTGAAAGGGTTTTGACAAGTTTCCATAACCTGAAACATGGGTTTCACATAGATCCCATAACCAAGGAAAAGAAGAGAGAAAAATCCTTAGGAACATGCTTTCCATTAACTCTCACACAACACCTTCCAAGATGTTCACCAACAACAATCTCCACCTCAATAGGAGATCAATCCACCTCAACGAGAAAATTTAGAGAAAACTAAAAATGTAGACGTTGGTACCCATTCCAACCCACCACCACATTCTCCACCTCAATAGAACAAAAGGATGTAGAATGAATAGGAAAAGAGGAGAAAATCCCCATATAGAAACACCTCACAAGAGAAGAAATGATAAATGAGCGAGCTGCCACCCTAAATATCTGGGTTTCACAGAAAAAATACTCATGCAAACCTCATCCTCTATAAGATAAGCATGAATACCAGTAATACCAAATCCCTAACCAAAAACCATCACCCAAAAAGGGCTCAAAACACTTAATGGCCACCAAAGCATTTTCAGACAAAGAACGATCTAGAAGATCCCTTCCAAAAACATAACGTTGCCTCCACATAGGGCACCATGAGGGTATTAGAAAAGAAACAAGAAAAAAAACCACGCCCATTAGGATCAAACTCCCAAGCCAGGGAGATCAAGCAAAAATAAACCAAAAGAAGCCCTTACCAAGAGCAACAACCACCAAAAAATCAAAGCCTTAGCCATTCAACTTTGCAAATAGGAGTCACACAAAGTAACATTGATTAGATAGACCACATAGGCCAATCACAAAACCAATAGGAGTAATCATTTTGTGTGCCCACACACCGCTATAATGGAGGCCACCACACCCAAAATGAATACCCACATCCATAAAAGTAGAGATCCACAACATTTGCCAACAATGACACCAAGAGAGGCCGGACCTCACAAGAAAACACACAACATTGCTCAAAGTAAGAAACTGACTATGAAAAAAGAGGGACCACCTGAAATGAAAATCCACCCCAAAATGATCCAAAAGATAATAGAGTGTGGGAGTCACGCCACACCCAAAAGAAAAAAAGGATCAACTAGGGATGCAAACAAGAAAACCATATTCACAAGAAGGAGAAACCCCACAAAAGCCCTGACAACTTCCACAACAGTGTTTCACATAATATTAGAATATAAAATAGTCATGTCACCACCAAGCCTAGATAAGGTGTCAAAAAGAGGCCAAAAGGGGGCTAGAATAACTAGGGACCAAATAAAAAATTCACTGCCAAAATACCCTACAAAAGGCAAAGATAGAAAATCCCTAAAGGTGATCCTAATTATGAATTAGGATTACAATACCAAAACTACCAAAACTATGAAAATATTATATACAAAATTATGTCTACTTGGAGAAGTCATAACTTTCTACTCCTAGCTCAGAATTGCGAACCGTTTACTTTGCTAGAAATATCTCCAAGAGTTCTAGCTTCAAAACTTGAAGAGCGAAGTTGAAGCCAAGTCCTTTGCATGGTTTCAAGGCCCTAAAATGCCCCAAAGACCTCCAAAAATGAAAATTACCAAAACATAGAAAATATGGAATTTTTTTTTATTTTGGTATTTTCCCATTTCTGCTCGTGCCAACCTCCTCTGGAACATCCTAAACTATGTTCTGATAATTCCTCCCCCCTTAAGAGGAAATAGGACCCATTGCATCCACACTCTATAGTAGGCATGGAAAACGAAGCTGAATTTGTTCACGTGTAAGCCACTTTCCTTGATGAGAAAACTGACCAGCTTGCACCACACAATACAAGTAAATAGTCTGGTTCTTTAAGTTATTCACAACAACCTCCACAACTTGATCACTTTGGACTGGATTAGGAGCTTGTGGATTTAATTATGTATGACTGATTTCCTTAGAAACATCTGCAATGTCTAGTAATGGAGGGAAATAAGGTTTAAACAATTCTACATTGAAGACTGGATGAATACCCAAAAATGGAGGCAAATTGAGTTCAAATGCATTTTCACCAACTTTCTTGATGATCTTATATAGACCATAATGAAGAGGATGAAGCTTCCTATGAGGGCCTTGCAATCGTTCCTTCTGAAAATGCAACCATACCTTATCTCCAACTTCAAAATTATGAGGAGTCCGATGCTCCTCATGCCTCTATTTATACTTCTTAGCGGTCTGCTAAAAAATTTCATGAACCTCTTGTTACAAATGATGAATTCTATTAATGAGCTTCATTGCTTTGTCCTTCTCCTTATCCAAGCATGGTACCAACTCAGGCTGCATAATTGGTATAGAAATATTTTTTAGTGCAAATGATTGATATCCAAGACAAACTTCAAACGGTCTATGGACAGTTGAACTTTTAATTGCTCTATTGTAGCTATTCTATACATAGGGAATAATTTCATCCCATGTACGAGGATGTTTTGAGTGATACATGCGCATAAATTGAATGATCATTCAATTGACGACCTCAATTTGACCATCTATCTAAGGGTGGAATGCAATGGACTTAGTTAATTTTGTGCCAATCATTGTGTAGATCAGTGCAAACCTAACCTGTTCGGAACATGTGTAGACATTCAAACATTAGTCCTAGTAGCATTTACTAAACATATAGAAAAACTATTTGCATCATACCTCAGATAGAGCTAAAACGGGAGCAACCTGTCACCATTTGATTTGCTCTCGCTTTAGGGATGTGGGTGTGCTATCTAAACACTTGAAGCATATCTCTAATGATGGTTAGGTGGGATTAGGATAGATTAGGGACCAAGAGAAATCCATATTGGCACAAAACTAGGTATAGAAGACCTGTTTTGCCCCTAAGGCCTCAAAGAGCCTAATGATGCTAAAATTTAGATTATGCTATAAATGAGTAAACTAGAGTTGATTTTAGGCTGAATGAAATATGATATGATGTTAAAAAATGCAATGCAAAGCAAGAAACTAAGATTAATCCAAGTTATCTAAGCTATGGTGGTATTTGTGGAAGCTTGAAAATGAGCTAAGCTAACAAATATGCTAAAGCTTAAGATGATTTAGGATTAATCTAACATTAAAACACTACTCAATGTAAAAGATGTGAATTGGTATTTTTCTCTTGGAAGAGGAGGGTATTTATAAGATTTGAGGAAGGGCTTGGGTTAGGAAGGAGAGTTAGGGTTAGAGGTAAGGTTTGGGGTAGAGTTTGGTGTATAGTTAGGGGTAAGGTTAAATTAACCTTGGTCAAGGTTGCTCACACATGTGTGAGCAACACTAGGGAAGTGTGCAAGGGGAACAAGAGTGGAAGAGGAGACACGATCTTCATTAATGGCTTGTAAGAGTCATTAATAAGGATGTAAGAAGCATTTATGAGGTGTTTTGACCCAAAGTCAAAGTTTGAAGGGTTAGGCTAAAAAATGGTAGGAATCACCCTTTAATCATGTTTAGGGTGAGTTTAGGAAATTCTAGAAGAGGTTAGGGATTTCTAGAACATTTCTAAGGTTTTAGGATTCAAATAAATATTTTATTTATTTAAAATTTTTTTGGTCAATTTATTAAATAATTAATAAATTTTGGGGGGAATGATGTTTAAATAAGATTTAAATATTTTTGGAAGGGATTTATTAATTAAATACTTTAATTAAAATAGGAGGATTTAATGACATAATAATAAATAAATAATTAATTAACAAATGATGATGTCATCAGGGGTTTTCAAAAAATAAAAATACTTTTATTTTCTAAAAGATTTTTAGGTGTCTACATTTTTCCCCTCTTTGATGCGTGCCACAAGTGGCGTGGCATCAAAGACAAGAAAATAAGATGCCCCAGGCTAGAATTTAGAGGATAAGGGGTTGTGCCCCCTCAAGAAAATAATGCAAAGAGTAAATGTTGTGAAATTTTCTCGAAAGGAAGCATAAAGGAAGGGGAAGGAATGAAGGAAGAAGAGAGGATAAATAACCAAACTTCCAAGAGAAAAGATGGAGGAATGCAAGATGATGTGGAATGCAAAATGCAGGATGAAGCTATATGCAAAGATGCAAGATTGATCTATATGATGCAGGAGGCAGGGGATTTGGGGAGCTCCAAGTGTAAATGTGGAGAGCACAACCTAGTTTAATATAGCAACATTAGAGACATGCCAAGGATACTGGGATCACAAGGCCTTGTCGCGAGCATCGCATAGGACTGACATGGAAAAGACACACAAGATTTCCCTAGCATCACACATCTACCCAAGGGGAAGCATGGTAGAAACGATGCTGGAGAAACCACAAACAAATGATATTTTCCAGGTGAACCATGTAACCTAGAAGATCACATGTGAGCCGTGCAAGGGTCATGTCCGATTGACTCACAGGTAGAAGAAAAAGATCAAAAGACCTTGCCCCAGATTGTCATCATTCGTAGCACACCACGATATAAATGATCGTGGCGACTTTGAGGAGAGTAAAACTGAGAAGACATAAAAGATGAACAAGATCCAAAGGATAAAATCCAAGACCAAAATGATAACTCCAAAGGACATCCTTATCCAAGGAGAGAGATTGATTTGATTGATGGTTGGAAGATTGGTTTGAATGTGAGGAAGGATACATCGTCATAGACCTAGTGTGATTGGTGGAAGATTAGGTCAGACAGGAGGAAGGATACATCCTCAAGGACCTGCTAATTAATGAGGAGAATGTGTGTTGTTCGCTGGCAAATGATGAATCAAGGAAAATTACATGATAAAAAATAGTCGACAAGAGATATTGCTGAAGTACAAGGCTGGATGGAACAAGTTATCAGATCAAATGCTGCTGCAGGACTGACGAGTGTATGCACAACAAGAGGCGATGATATGTACAATGGATAGGAAGAGAGATTTACACCAGATATGTACAAAAGCTCAGATTTGGGATAGGAAGATCTCACTATACAAGATATTTACAGGATATGTATAGGAGCTCAGGATTTGGGACAGGAAAATCTCGCTATATAGGATATTTACAGGATATGTATAGGATTGGACTTGATTGTTGTAGTGGATAGGCTTGAGGATAGAACATCATGGGAGTGATGGGATGGTGGTGGGGATGTGGATTGGATAAAGAGGATGGGGTGTTGGGATGGGTGGGGGATGGGAGTTTGATAGATAAGGACTTAGTCCACTATGTATGACACCTGTTTGCCAGATTTTCACCAACATACTTGTCTAAGGTGCTTGAATTGCCAAGTTTTCACCATTTGGATGATTATTTTTCTTTGCTTTTTTGCTTTTTTTGTATTTTTTTGGTTTTTCCAATTTTTATGGAATTTCTAAATATGGAGGATCTGGTTCAGGCATAGAACCTCTTCAGATGTATGATGTTGATAGGATTATTCAAAGGCTCACCTTCTAGTGTTGATAACTGATAGGCTCCAGAGCTAAAACATGCTATGACAACATAGGGGCCCAACTAAGTAGGTTCAAACTTGCCTTTCTTCTCTTGATGTGCTTGGACTTTCTGATTTTCCTTTAGGACCATGTCACCCACTTGGAATTGTCTAGGATGGACCTTCTTGTTATAACTCCTTTTGAGTCAATTTTGGTATGCAACCAAATGATCATATGCTTGTTGCCTCTTTTCATCTAACAGGTCTAGCTGTGTGAGGCGTGCCACGTGATAGTCTTCATATGTAGTGTAGTTTTTCATGGAGACTCACAATGATGGGAGCTCGACCTCGATGGGTAGAATGACTTCAACACCACATACAAGGGAATATAGGGTGGTTCTTGTGGGAGAGCGATAAGAAGTACGATAGGCCTAGAGGGTGGGATTTATTTGAAGGTGCCAGTCATGACCATAATCATTGACAACCTTCTTGAGGATTTCAAGATGGATTTGTTGGTTGCCTCATCTTGGCCATTTCCTTGGGGGAAATATGGATTGGAGAAACGATGGTGGATGTGGAGTCTAGCACATAGATCATCCACATGTTGGTTTTCAAAAGGTGTGCCATGGTTTGTGAAGATGGTAGATGGTATGCCGAAGTGACAAACGATGTGGTATAAGATGAACTTGGATATTTGGATGCCAGTAGTGAGGGTGAGCGGAATTGTTTCAACCCATTTTGTGAAGTACTCTATGACTATTATAATTTATTTATGTCCATTTGAGGAAAGGGGAGTGATTAACCCAACGAGGTTGAAGCCCCAATGATGAAGGGCCACACCACCCTTACCAACTCATAACCAAAGACATAACAACATGGAGACAAAGAGAAGACAAAATGCTTTACAAAGCATATATTAATACGTGAAAATTATTACAAAATGAGAGCTTCTTCCAAATATGAGATCTACAACATGAGAGATCTTACATCCTCCAAGTTTACAACCCAAGAGCTTACAATCCAAGAGCTCCAACCATTTGAGAGCTTGCAATGAGAGAGCTTACAACTTGAGCACTTCTACAACTTGAGAGCTTCTTCCCCAATACAAGATCCTACCTCTTGAGCTTCCTTATGAATGCTCCTATGCCTTCTTTATATAGGCATTTCCCACCCAAGATATTACAACACCACCAATGTGGGATAAAATATATTTATGACTACCTTGATACAAATATTAAATACCCACCCAATTAATATTAAGCACCACCATGTGGGCCAATTACAAAATTACATTGCCTTTGTGGGCCAATAAGAAAATAAAAATGTGTAACTACCTAGCTACAAATATTAAATGCAAGAACTTTCTATAAATTTCTAAAATGCCACCTATACACCTCGATAAATGAAATGATTTTATTTTATTTTATTTTTTTATTTTTTATTTTTCTTTCCTACCTATGCACCTTGGTAAACGAAATAATTTTTAAATTTTTTTTTTTGTCACTTTCTCTCTTCTCCATTTTTTTTAAAATTATTATTTTTTTTATCATGCCCCCTTTTATTTTGTGATGCAAGATGCTCTTGCATCAGACACCCAAGGTAGGAAAAAATTTGTGAATATGGATTCACAAAATAAAGTAGCCACTGCTGATATTTTTTTTTTCTTCTCTTCCAACACCTTTTTGGAACAAGTATCCGCTATTGATATATTTCCTTTTTTTTTCTTTTCCAACACCTAGTTGGAACAAGCATATGTTGTTGATGACAACACTCTTTTGCAATCAAATTCATCCATCTGTAACTCTCATTCTCCTCCAAACTTGTAGGATCTAATACATTTGTAATAAACTCTGTAATGCCATACAAATCTTCTATTGCATACCAAACATCACTTGCAAAGTCCTCATATAAAACATCATCATTATCTTTCAAATCCATCTCAAAGTTAGCATCCCATAATTCATAAAAATTTACCTCTTTCATATCTTCATCTTTGTTTTCTTCTTTTGTATTTTCAACAAGGCAAGTAACGACTTCTTTCTTTTGACCTTCAACCAAAAAATTCCACTCTTCCTCAACTGCTACAATCCTCATTAATAAATCATCTTCTTCAATTATATGTTCATGAATCTTCTCATCTTCAAGATCCCCCTCTTCTTTTGTACCACTTGTGTGATAATCCACTTTATCTTCTATCTTCTTTACATCCAAAGAATTGTCATCATCTCTTTGAATCACTCTTCTCTTTTTCAGCTCCACTTCTAATTCAGCCACTTGCTTCTTCAAATCTAGTATTGCAACTCTTGTCTCTTCTTGATATCTCTCTCTAATTTTCTCAAGTTTAGGGATTCTAAGAATCCATCCAATCACAAAAGTCATATTCTTTTTTCTCTTCTCCATACTCACATCCTCTTAAGGAAAACTTCACCTAACCCAAGGTCCTAGTGCAAACTGCCTCACGCTCGGTGATTTGTCAACACACTCAGGAACTCCCACTCTGATACCACTGATGAAGGGCCACACCACCCTTACCAACTCATAACCAAAGACATAACAACATGGAGACAGAGAGAAGACAAAATACTTTACAAAGCATATATTAATACTTGAAAATCATTACAAAATGAGAGCTTCTTCCAAATATGAGATCTACAACATGAGAGATCTTACATCCTCCAAGTTTACAACCCAAGAGCTTACAATCCAAGAGCTCCAACCATTTGAGAGCTTGCAATGAGAGAGCTTACAACTTGAGCACTTCTACAAATTGAGAGCTTCTTCCCCAATACAAGATCCTACCACTTGAGCTTCCTTATGAATGCTCCTATGCCTTATTTATATAGGCATTTCCCACCCAAGATATTACAACACCACCAATGTGGGATAAAATATATTTATAACTACCTTGATACAAATATTAAATACCCACCCAATTAATATTAAGCACCACCATGTGGGCCAATTACAAAATTACATTGCCTTTGTGGGCTAATAAGAAAATAGAAAGGTGTGACTACCTAGCTACAAATATTAAATGCAAGAACTTTTTACAAATTTCTAAAATGCCACCTACACACCTCGATAAATGAAATGATTTTATTTTATTATTTTATTATTTATTTTTCTTTCCTACCTATGCACCTTGGTAAACGAAATAACTTTTTTTTTTCATTTTTTTTGTCACTTTCTCTCTTCATTTTTTTTTTTTTTTTTTTTTTTTTATCAAGCCCCCTTTTATTTTGTGATGCAAGATGCTCCTGCATCACCCAACATGAAAATGGCCATGGTGATGCAATGGGCTGCAAGTTTTGTGTTGGTGCATGTATCAGATTTGCATATTGCTGACATGGTAGACACTTCTTGACAAATTCACAAGCATCATGTTCCATTGTAGGCCAATAGTACCCGACTCAAAGCAACTTCTTTTCAAGAACCATGCCACTTGTGTGGGCACCCCAAATTCTAGCGTGAACCTCTTGTAAAGCCATGATGGCTTCATTTGATTCTAAACACCTAGAGAGGATGTAATGATATCCTCGACGATAAAGGGTTTTGGCTACAAGAGTGTAACGGGAAGCTCTTTGAATTAGGTTGTGGCATTGGTTATTGGTGAGATGGGGAGATATGATATTATTTTTAAGATATGCATGGATGTTGTGGTACTATAGGGACTGGGGACCAACGAAGAAACACACCATTTCTGCATCGGTGTTCTCATAAGAAGGCGTGTATAGCTGCTTGACTAAGAATTCATATTGCATTGAGTCATGAGGGATTTCCAATAAGGATCCAATGGTGGCCATTGTATCAGCCACTTTGTTCTAAAGCCTTGGTATCTGTGTGAACTGTAGATTTAGGAAATGCTCTTTTAATCAGTCCACCAACTCTTTATAGGGTAGCATCTTGTCATCCTTTGTTTGAAATTCATCTAGGACTTGCTTGATAATTAGCTCCGAGTCTCCAAACACTTGCAGTTCTATGATATTCCATTGGATAGCTATTTTGAGGCTTGAGATGAGTGCCTCATATTCTACAATGTTATTAGTACATGGGAATCCCAATTTGAATGATTTTGGAATATAGTCACCTTGAGGTGTGACGAATAGGATTCCTACCCCTGATCCATCCGATGTCTAGGATCCATTGAAGTAGAGTCTCCATACTAGTTGTTCTTCGATCATGCATAGGTGCTCATCAAGGAATTCCATGATTAGTGGATATGCATCCAATAGAGGTGCTTCTGCTAGTTGATCAACAATTACTTTCTGATCTATGTACTAGATGTCAAACTTGCTGAGTAGCATGACCCATTTTTCTATATGGCCTGTGAGAGTTGTCCTAGATAGTAGATACTTGAGTGGGTCCACCTTTGAGATGAGCTTGATTGTGTGGCTAAGCATGTAATGTCTAAGCTTTTGAGTGGAAAAGACCACTACAAGGCCTATTTTCTCCATTGGTGAGTAATTGATCTCATAGCCGACAAGAGTCCAACTGATATAATAAATGGCTCTCTCTCTGTTTTCATCATCATGCTATGCTAAGAGTACCCCCAGTATTGTAGTGGTTGTCGAGATGTATAGTATGAGAGGGCATCTTGAAACTGGTGGTACAAGGATGGGAGAGTTGGATAGATACTCTTTTAGCTTCTCAAATATTCTCTGACAAATATGATCCCATTTGAAGCTTGTGTCCTTGTGGAGTAGGTGCGTGAATGGTTAGCACTTGTCTGCCAGTTGTGATATGAAGTGTCGCACTGATTGGAGCTTTCCTTGCAGGCTCCGAAGTTGTTTGAGTGTTCTTGGTGGAGGCATTTCATTTATAACTTTGACCTTTTTGGGGTCAATCTCTATGCCACATCATGATATGATGAAACCTATAAGCTTTCCAGATGTTACACCAAAGACATATTTCTTTAGATTCAGCTTCAAGCCATAATGATGGAGATGATCGAACACACTCTCAAGGATTTCTAGGTGCTCACCTCATGTCTTAGATTTTACAATAATATCATCCACATAATCTTCCAAGATTTTGTGGATCATATCATGGAAGATGGCTGTCATTGCTTGCTGATATGTGGCTCCTACGTTCTCCAGCCCAAATGGCATCATGTTGTAACATAAGGTACCCCATGGTGTGGTGAATGCTATTTTGTGTTGATCTTCTTCTGCTATAAGGATCTGATTGTATCCTGAGAAGCCATCCATGAGTGACAACATCTCATGGCCCGTTGTGAGATCTACAATCATGTCTATGTTGGGTAGTGGGAAATCATCTTTGGGACATGCTTTGTTTAGATCTCTAAAGTCAGTACATATTCTTATTTCTCCAGAAGGCTTAGTGAAAGGCACCATGTTGGAGATCCACTCAGAATAATCGATGGCTCTGATGATATTTTCTTGGAGGAGATTCTCTAACTCTATTTTCACCAATAAGGCTACTTTGGGATGCATTTTACGTAGCTTCTACTTTACTAGCTTGGCATTAGGGTCCACTGCAAGATTCTACACAACAAGACTTGGATCAAGCCCGGACATGTGTACATATAACCATGCAAAGTTGATAGTGGCTTCTTGGGGAAGTGCAATGAAAGCTATTTCTTCACCTTTAGTTAAAGATGCTACAATGTAGGTGATTCTAAGACATTCTTTTGTGCCCAAGTTGACTGGCTTGGTTTCCTCAATGATGATAGGTGACTGCTTGGGTTTGTAATCCTAGATGGGAGGAAGAGGCAAGTCTCCATCTTCTAGCACCTTAGAAAGGTTTTCACTAGAAGATACACCCTTTATTTTCTCTTTTTTAGAGTCAGAATGCGCCCTAGAGGGGTTTTCACTTAAGAAATTGTTATTTTCTTTTTTCTATTTTAATTTTATGGATAAAGCTTTCCTCCTCCCCAAAATATCCTTTGGGGTCGAGTGTGTAGATAATAGCTGATTCCTGTTATTGATCTGCTTGTTGGCCTGATGCTCCCATGAACCTTAGGAGCTCTTGTGTGCTTTGGAACTCATCGATGTGTGTGACGCTTGGTTGGTCCTAGTCTATGAGTTCAGGGTGGATGAGGGGAAGTTCTATGATATTAATGGTGAGTTGATGGAGGACATAAGCATATAGGAGGATATCATTGCTGAAGATGTCATCATATGATTTCTTTTCTTCCTCTTCAAGGATGTCTTTGATCTCTACGAGGTCTTCTTGGCTATTCAAGAAGGGAACATTGGTCATGTTGGTGCCCCCAGTTGCAGTATTGGACTCTTGTATATGCAGACTAGGGGTATTAAATCCAAGGCCTTTATGTTTTGGATTCTTTGATGTTGTGATTGGGTATTTGCTTCTACCTTCTTGTGGTCCTAGATCACCTCCTTGATATTTCCATTGGTCAGTGGCGTACTTGTGTGATGCTTGATATTTCTCTTTGAAGTAGCCGAGGATTTGAGTGACATTAGGTGGTGGGGGATCACTGTACAACCACCAGTAAATGTCAAGGTCTATCTCTTGACTGTCTATATTTCCATGAGAAAAAAAGTCATCGGTTCCATTTTCTTGATTTTATGATTTTCTTCAGTGGGCCCGCTTTGGTGACTTGGGCACCCTTGTGTATGTGGATTAAGAGGGAGGGCCCCTACTACAAATGCATCATTCAGGGTGTATTCACCATAGCCCTAGTTGTTGATCTTGATGGAAGAGAGAGTGGAGGTGAGGATGGTCTTTGGATCACTATGGGATAGTGAAGAGATGGTAACAGAAGTGCCAATGTTAGTTCTAGGACAATGGATGGAGTGAGGGAATGATGCTTCCATCACACGATAATATGTGAAGGGTTGGGGATTGGCATGGATGGTAACCTTAGTTTCTTGATGCAAAAATTTGACGCACTAATGGTAAGTAGATGGTACAACCTTGATGGAATGAATCGATGGTTGGCTGAGGAGGATGTTAAATGGTATATCAAGATCAACAACATGGTAGATGGTGTCTTGAGTTGCAGGGCCTAGCTTGATAGGAAAAGGAATGGTACCTTCAAAGGTATGCTCCAAGTTATCATATGCCTTGATAGTGATGACCTCATGTGATATGTTAGCCTTTGTGAACCCTATCTACTGAATGAATTTCAAAGTACACAAGTTTAGGGCTAAGCCATTATCTATCATGACCCTTTTGATGGAAAAATCTCTGACCATAATGGCGATGTGGAGAGGGAGATTATGGTCAGGTGCAACAGATGGTATGTCAGATGACTTGAAGGATAAAGGACATGATGCAGATAGATGTCCCACAAGGTTCTCAAACTAGGTATTTATGTCTGTGGGGACATGTCCTTCTTAGAGGGCTCAGTTGAGTATTTCCTGATGGATGGGTGAAGTGCAGAGAAGGTTGAGGATGGAGATTTGGGCAGGTGTATTCCCGAGATGTTCTATTAGGTTGTATTGTGTATTGTGTACTGGCCTTGGATTTGCACCAGCGATAAATATCCAGCCTCTGTAGGTAGTAACATCACACTGACTATCTTCTCCTTTGACATGGATGACATTGACTATGGGCTCGACTTGGGTTATGCAGCCAACAAATTTGTCATAGTTGATATGGGCAATAGTATAGCCTTTATGGTCAGCATGGTCTCCTTATTTGCCTTTGCCTTGGTTCTGGGGTGGAGGATTGGGATTGATTTGGTTCTTCTCAATATTGTGTTGTGGGAACATGTTTTGATAGATCTACGAGTTGGCATTAGGCGAGGCTTGGGATGGTGTGTCCACTTGGATCTCCTTTCGATCAATGAGATCTTGGATGTAATGCTTTAGCTTCATGCATCTTAGGGTAGTGTGTCCTTTGACATGATGATAATCACAATACTTGTGATCTTTGTACCAATTTGGCTAGTGAGTGGCATCATAAAATTGTTGAGTTGGTGGGTACATGATTAGATTGGCCTTGGCCATTCGATAAAAGATTACGTCTAGAGGTTCACCAAGAGGTGTGAAGGTTCTCTTTTGATGGGTCTAAGCTTGGGGCCTATTCTGATTGGGAGTTGTTGATATGGCATTGGCTTGATTGGCTGGATTGACTTGATTTGCTTGATGTGCTTGCTGCTGATAATGTGTAGATGAGAGATTGTTGCTGATAGTTCTGCATAGGCTGCTAATTGATCTAAGGTTGATGTTGTTGATATGCAGGAGTTAGTGTAGGACCGACCATAATGATTTGGACATGCTTGTTGTCTATGGCTACATCAATAACAATATTTTTGTTTCGATTCCAATAGTGGGGTTTGTCATTACTAGGCTTGCTATGGGAATCATCCTTGTAATGTCAGATGGTGCCTTCATCTAGGAGACCTTTTTCAATGTCTATCCCCTTGCTTTTGATATCTTGGTAAGTTTGGATTCAATTCATCCTCATGAAGTGGGATAGTTTGGGATGCAGGTTATCGATAAAGATCTTGGTTAGATGCTTCTCACATGGTTGGTATGATAACCTGGTAGTGAGGTTCTGCCATCATTGCAAATTGTCAGCTAGGCTTTCTCCTCCTTTCTATTTTGAGTTACAAAGGTCTAGCAAAGACAAGTCATTCTCAACATTATGGGCATACTGGGAAATGAAATTTTTAGAGAGCTCGACAAATGTTGAGACCTTGCCATAAGGTATCTTGTAAAACCACTCAATAACAGTTCCTCCCAAACTCTTGGGGAATAAGCGCATGAGGTAATTATCACTATATTCCACTTCTTGACATGCCATATAGAACTCTTTAATGTGGTTTACGGGGTCCCCTTTTCCTTGATATTTATCAAATTTTGGTGTCTCAAAGTGCTTAGGGAAAGGGACAACTGAGATCGATTGATCAAACGGGTAGGGACACACCTCTTCAAACTTGAAGGTCTTGTGCTCTGTGCCAACTTTTAGCTCCTTAAGAGCATTCTTTATTTCTTCCCATTCTACATTGATCAACATTGGAGTAGGTACTCCCATTTGGAAAGGATACAATGGTGTTGGTGAGTAGGGATGATTTTGCGGTGGAGGATATTATGGAGTTGGATATGGAGATTGCCCAGTGAGATAGGCAGATTGGAATGGATTCTGGGGTGATGATTATTGGGGATGATACTGCTGCTGAGGTGTGGGAGTATACTGATGGGGAGGATATAGAGTGGATTATTTCTGTTGGGGTATGATGGGATTTTTTTGCTATTACGTTGGATAGGATGAATCTTGTTGCTGCTATGGGAAAATGGGATTTTGTTGTTGTTGTGTTGGGAAGTATTGTTACGATGGAGGAGGCTGATGGAATGGTGCAACTTGTTGATAAAATGTTCCTTGATGCACTTGGCTTTGTGCTTGGATGATGTAGGTTGGATGCATACCTACATTGATTAGGGGTGGAATAGATGTTGGGAAACTAGAAGTAGGAGGTGGTTGTGCAAGGTAGTTGGTGAGGTGAGATGAACTCGACTGCTGAGGTGGTGGAACTACTTGAGATGTAGTGGGAAGAATGGATAAGTAATTGGTGTATGAAGGAAAAGATGAAGTTGGCAAAGGTTGTGATGGTTATTGTTGCACTGCTTGAGAGAATGCGACTTGCTAGGTTGCAAGCATGGATGTGAGAGAGTGGGTCGGTATTCCTAAAGATTGCATTTCTTCTTGAGTAAGGCCCCAAAAAGAACCAGTTCATGGAGGGAGTTGCGATGCAGAGAATGTTGGAAAGGCATATGTGGGGACTTGGGATGTAGATGGTGGATTATAAGATCCTATAAAGGGAATCCCAATTATGAAGGATTATTGTTGGGTTTTCATATTGGAGATGAAAGGTGGAGGTGGAATGTATGCTTGGGAAAATCTTGGTTGGGAAGTGGAAGGAGATGCTTGTGTTCCCCATTGAAAGGGTGATGCTGACATGGAAGCTTGCTGGGAAAAGGTGGGAAACAATTACGTTGCCCCCAAAAATGATGATATGGATTCTAAAGCTTGCTGAGTGAAGGGGGAGCATGATTGCGTTGTCCCTAAAAAGGGTGCTGCTACTTGGCTCATGGATGGTGGATGAATTGTTTTCATAGTGGCTTGTGTGGGAGGTGGCGGTTGGTTCTATGCAAATTTTTGGACTAGGGTGGAAGCTTGGGGTGATGTGGAAGGTGATGGTGTTCCCATAATGGAAAATGAAGTGGATTGTGTCGCTACTTGTGTTTTAGGACTGGCAAAGCTTCTTTTCAAGAGGGGAAGGATGGGCAAGGTTTCCTGAGATATGTGTAAGTTGGGATTGGGAATTTGTTGGATGATGGGAGTATGGACTGCTGATGGGATTTGGATGGATTTTATGGGGATGCAAGGTTGGAGATGTGGTGGAATGGGAGTACCCTTCTATGAAAAGTTGGCCAATATGGCTTGCTAATTCTGATCAATAAGTGCACTCACTATTTGTGCATGTCCTGATGATTCATGAAGGTCTCCATGGAAAATGAAGTGGGTGGTCCACTTGGGTCTTCCCACACATTATCAAATTGTGGGTTCTTAGGATTGTAGGTTACCATCACGCTGGTAGGATTGTTAGGATCCGATGAACTAGTGGCTTGATTATGATCCATGTTCCTTCTCTTCCTAGATTTTGTCTCAGCAGGCATGAAATACAGATCTAAAGATGATAATGCAAATGATGGGTGGATGAAAATCTAAAGAACTTAAGAATGGTGGATTTATAAGATGTGATGTAAGGATTTGGATCAACTGAAGGATGGTGAAATGATGAAAGATGGTGGAGTGCTTGATTTGGATTGAAGATGATGGAAGATTGGTGGAGGATTCTAAGTGTTAACAAATGAGCTGCTGCTTCCTGATGTAGGATCAACGGTAGGAGTATCAACCTAAGATAGACTAATGATCTTCGGAAGACTGGATTCTTATCAATGCATGCCAATCTCTTTCTCAAGATGATGAGGCTATCAAGGACAAGTATAGATTTCCCTAGACAATGCTCTATCAAAGGGTGGAGATTTATGATTTTGGATAAGGATTGGAAGAAACTCAAAGGATAGGACATGAAGTGGATGGATTTGGATCACTGGATTTGGATTGTGATTTGGATGATGGGTTTTGACTTGGATGTTGGATTTTGGATAAAGTATGAATGCAAGGATTTTGGGATCAATGATTTGGGATCCTGATTGTGGATTGTTGATGGAAGGATGATGGAGGATGAATGAATGATGCTATCTCTAAGAGGATGAACTAGATGCAACTAGAAAGGATGACCTATGATGCAACTATGAAGATGATAAAGAATGCAATGATGAAACTACAAATGATTTGGGATGCAACTAAGGATGGATGGTGATGCAATGATGTAATTAGGGATGATCTAGGATGAAAGGATGCCTTGTGGGATTCTAAAGGAATGTTGGATCGTACGATGGGCCAAGCTAGTCTTCTCTCTCTAGGTTGACATAACAATGATTAACTTGGAACCAAAATGCAAACTGCTTTACTCTTGCATTATATTCTACGTTGTTAAGTTTTTCCTGATACTTCTCTTCTGATTGGGTTGGTGATATTTGGGGTTTCTCTCTGCAAATTTCTTCTCTTGATAAACTTGGGAATTGGGAAGTCTAGCTTTCTTGTGTTTGGATAAATCAGACATAGCTTTGGGAAGATTTGGAAATTTTTTTTGAAATAAGGCTTTGGGTGTTTGATTTTGAAGGATCTCTTCTGTAAGGTTTTATTTGAAAGCTTGTGATCAATTTTTGGATTAGTTGGGTGTCTCCAATGGCAAAGGACAAACTTGAAAAAGGCACTCCGAAAATAATCCCAACAAAGGAAAAATCAACTTTGTGGGATACAAGAAAATAGTTCTGACCACTGATTTAATAATGCCTCTGAAGAGTGTGTATGTTTTGACAAATGTTTTTGTACTGAGCTTTGAACTTTTCAAACACTTCAAACATAACTACCTAAGGGAAGGATAGTATCATAATATTTTCCCACAACTTGATACCCCTAAAAGGGATACATATGGTGAGTGTCTTAAGGTGATCCGGGAAACCACATAGATTAGTCCTTACACAAAGATTCAGATACCTTCAGGATTTAGATCGGGTAGCTTCTAATTTATCAAGTATGTATGGTCCATGGATTCCTCCCAATCAGTTTGTATGCACATGACTCACTTAAGAGCCTAGTTGACCATGCTGAAATAGTAGGGATATTCACCTACCTTGGGTGACCATCAACACGCATCGCCCAAGCTTGAGGGGATAAAGAGAGAGTTTTCTCAATGCTTTATTTCTATACCGGCCGGGAAAGTACTAGTTTGAAGTTTTTATCCAAAGAGGAAGCACTTTTCTCTCTGGATAGGCTTCTCTAGAAGGAAAACAAGTGAACTCATCCAAGTTTAACCTTTTTTACATCACTTAGATTTAAATGGGATTCATAGAAATATGAAAAACTACTAAAAACACATCATGAAGAGTTCATTTTTCCAATTTGATTTAGTGTGATTTTATGCTATGACCTTCAAACACATATGATTTAGGATGCAAATTTCATTCCTTGAAAACAAAAAAGCCTTTTAAAAAGATTTGTAAGAGTTTTTTTGCTTTTAGCATTCAAGATTTTTTGCTTTCTAGGACTAAAAGAATGAAGTTTTCTTTGATTTGCCTTTGATTTACTTTTGTTCACTCAAGATTGAATGTGATTTAAAACTTAAATGAAATAATTTATTTTGATTTGGTTCATCCTTTAGAGTCATTCAAGATTTGTTTGATTGATTTCAAGCACTAAAACAAAATGTTTTATTGCATTGATTTTCTTTTATCCCTTTGGCATTCAAGACTTGGTTGTTGTTCATTTTAAGAACCAAAAAAAGTGTGTAAGATATGCCTTGTTCAATTTTATCCTTTCTTAATTTTAAGCCCAAATTGAAATGATGAGGTGTAGTGAGTTCATACAATGTTCATTTTAAGACCTTAGGATTAAGTGTGTTAATTCTATTTTTTTATCATTAATTCATGATCCCACTAAATATTCCTAATTTTCAGGATAGAATCTGGTAAATTTGTTTGTAGATTTGGATAGACCTCTGAACCATCTTTCCAGTGCTTCTTGAATTGTAAAAAATGGAGCTCGTATGCAAAAGTTACAAAGGTTTTCATGAAAGTGCCTCTTTATGGATTTTTCTGGAAAAGAAGATAAGATCCCACAAGAAGAAGAACAAGAAGTAGAAGGAATAGAAGAAGAAAGAATAATAATAAGAATAATTCCAAATGCTCCCTCAACCTACAGGCTGGAAAAATCAGAAAAACACTCCAAACCACATTAGAATGTTAGTAAAGAACTCGTGAAGTGGGTCCCACCAGGCGTGCCAGAATGTAGATTAGTGCAAACCTAACCTATTTGGAACATGCGTAGACATTCAAACATTAGTCCTAGTAGCATTTACCTAACATATAGAAAAACTATTTGCATGATACCTCAGATAGAGCTAAAACGAGAGCAACTTGTCACCGTTTGATTTGCTCTCGCTTTAGGGATGTGGGTGTGCTCTCTAAACACTTAAATCATATCTCTAATGATGATTAGGGGGTATTAGGATAGATTAGGGACCAAGAGAACCCCATATTGGCACAAAACTAGGTATAGAAGACCTATTTTTCTCCTAAGGCCTCAAAGAGCCTAAAGATGCTCAAATTTAGATTATGCTATAAATGAGTAAACTAGAGTTGATTTTAGGCTGAATGAAATATGATATGATTCTAATCAATGAAATACAAAGCAAGAAACTAAGATTAATCCAATTTATCTAAGCTATGGTGTGATTTGTGGAAGCTTGAAAATGAGCTAAACTAACAAATATGCTAAAGCTTAAGATGATTTAGGATTAATCTAACATTATAAAACTACTCAATATAAAAGATGTGAATTGGTATTTTTATCTTGGAAGAGGAGGGTATTTATAGGATTTGAGGAAGGACTTGGGTTAGGAAGGAGAGTTAGGGTCAGAGGTAAGGTTTGGGGTAGAGTTTGGGGTATAGTTAGGGGCAAGGTTAGATTAACCTTGGTCAAGGTTGCTCACACATGTGTGAGCAACACTAGGGAAGTGTGTAAGGGGAACAAGAGTGGAAGAGGAGACATGGGCTTCATTAATGGCCTGTAAGAGTCATTAATGAGGATGTAAGAAGCATTTATGAGAGGTTTTGACCCAAAGTCAAAGTTTGAAGGGTTAGGCTAAAAAATGGTAGGAATCACCCTTTAATCATTTTAGGGTGAGTTTAGGAAATTCTAGAAGAGGTTAGGGATTTCTAGAACATTTCTAAGATTTTAGGATTTAAATAAATATTTTATTTATTTAAAGGATGTTTAGTCAATTTATTAAATAATTAATACATTTTTGGGGAATGATGTTTAAATAAGATTTAAACATTTTTGGAAGGGATTTTTTGATTAAATATTTTTAATTAAAATAGGAGGATTTAATGGCATAATAATAAATAAATAAATTAAATAAATAATTAATTAACAAATGATGATGTCATCAGGGGTTTTCAGAAAATAAAAATACTTTTATTTTCTAAAGGATTTTTATGTGTCTACACATTAACCATAATGAAGACCAAAATTTTCTAAGAAAATGACTATCCTTGTCTAAAATAAAGTTTCTTGGTAGCCCAAAGTGAACCCAAACATGAGCTTTGCAATGTCTTCTGCAAAGATTGCCTTTCTACAGAACACAAAGATTTCCATTTTTGAAAATCTATCTACCACAACCTATACACAATCATGCCACCATCTAGTGGTAGGAAGCACAAACATAAAGTCCATAGAAATTGAATGCCAAGGTTTTATGGAATAGGAAGTGATAGATAGAAACCAAACTTACGATTTGTAGGCTTTGCAATGGAACTTGCTGTACAATCTTGAATGTATGCAATCACATCATTTTTCATTTTTGGTCGATTAAAATATCTTTTAAGTATAGCTATAGTCTTACCTATTCCAAAATGTCCTACAACCTTGCTATAGTGAGCTTCCCATATCAATTTCTTGTGTTCTGCCTCATGCACATAGATTTGGCCAAGGTGGAAAAGCATTCCATCTTGAAAATACAAATTATTCACATGTTTACCTTCCACATGTTGAGTATATAGATTAGAAAATTCATTATCATGTCCATATAAGTGAGCCCAAGTTTTTGTTTGGTGACCACATGATTCTAACACCATGGTTATACTTGTAGTTGGAGGCCTCCTCAAACAATCTTCTACCTTATTGGTGCTTCCCTTCTTATGGATAATATTGAGATGAAATTGTTGAAGATAGGATGACCACCTTTGGTGTCTATCATTCCGCAATTTTCCTTGTGTTTGCAAAAATTGAAGTGGTTTGTGATTTGCGTGGATGACAATTTCCTTGCCCAAAATATAATGCTTCCATTGCTTGCAAGATTGAACAATGGAATATAATTCTTTAACATAGGTGGGATACCTATACACTGTATCAAAAAAGGTCTCACTATGGTAAGCAACTAGATGTCCATGCTACATGAGTACTATTCCTAGGGCATATTATAATGCATCAATTTGTATTTCAAAAGATTATTGTAAATCAGGAAGAGATAAAATTAGTGTAGAACACAACCTCTATTTTAACTCCTTGAATGCTTGTTGTTGAGAACATGCCGACTTGATTTTTTCTTGCACTCCTCCTCGCAGTGACTAATTTAAAGGCCAAGACAAATGTGAAAACCCAAAAAAAAATCTGCAATAAAAGTTAGCCAAGTCCAAGAAGCTACACAACTCTATGAGGTTCATTGGAGTAGGTATGTCTTTAATTAATTGTATATTTTTAGTATCAACATGAACACCCTTATTATCAATAACATAGACCAAATATTTAACACTCTGCATACCAAAATAGCATTTTTTCTTGTTTGTATAGAGTCCATGGTCTTGCAAGACAAAAAATATTTGTTGCACATATTGCAAATGCTCTTCCCATGTTTTTCTAAAAATGAGAATGTCATATAGATATGAAACTGCAAAAGAATTAGTGAATGGATTGAGTAAATCATTCATCATCCTCATAAATGTGGCTAGAGAATTTTTGAGGCCAAAAGGTATCACCAACCATTTGAATAATCCCTCCTTAGATTTAAAAGAAGTCTTAGATACATCCACTAGATCAATTGACACTTGATGGTACCTAGATTTCAAATCAATTTTAGAGAAGAATTTTGCCCCTCTAAGCTGGTCCAAAATATCATCTATCTGAGGAATTGGATATCTATTTTTCACAGTGATCTTATTCAATACCCTATAATCAATACAAAATCTCCATGTTCCATTCTTTTTGTTTTCAAGAACAATTGGGCTACCATAATGAGATGCACTTGGGTGGCTATGTCCTTTCTGAATCAATTCTTGTATCTGCCTTTTGATTTCATCATTTTCTAATAGTAACCTCTTATGTACTATCTCATTAGTGGTATCAATTCAATAGAATGTCTAACTTGGTAGTGTGAGGGTACCACTGTTGGTAACTCAAACACATTTTGATATTTTGCTAAAATCTGATCCATTTACCCTCTCTATTTTGTTGTGATGGTCATGATGACATGGGAATTACATATAATTTTTTTCTCCCTCAAGATGAATCATTATTAACACAAATGTACCAGTTTGGGAAATCAATCTTCTACATTGTTTTTCACTAATCAAAGATGTAGAGTGTGCATGACTTACCCCTTGTATTTGATACTTATTTCCACCCAATTTGATTGTCACACTTCATGGCCTAGACTCATACAACCCATGATGCTGATACATGTATGGATGCTCCAATAAAATATCACACATTAAGAGGAGATACATTGCATATCACCTCATCTTTGAATGGTTTTAAGGAATATGAAAGATGACATTGCTTGTTTACTTGAATATCTCTCCCTTGGATCACCCATCCCATATAATATGGTTGTGGGTGTGATGTTGTCTTTAGATTCAATATTTTTATAGTCTTAGCAGATATCAAATTCTTTTGACTACCATTGTCAACAATGAAATGAAAGGCCTTTCCTCTGACCCACATTTGCGAATGGAATAATCTCTCTTCATCACCCTGAGGAAATACCTTTGCAATGGCTACAGTGGCATATGGGTCAACCTCAATGATTTTTTACTCTTCCTTCTATTTCCAAGAATCTGTCCCCTCAGGATCAATAGTTTCATCATGGGTCTCCATCATTAAATTATTTATAGTTTTGCAATCTTTAGTATTATGAGAGGGACTTTTATGGACTTCACACCACATACCTGATTCTTGCCCAATTTTATTCACACCCCATTCCTCTTTTTTGGTGAATTAAAAGATGACGCCTTGGCTATTTGTTTTCCTACATGCTTACTACTTTCACCTTTCCATTTTTTGTTCACAAAATTTTCCCTCCTCCCTTTCTGTTTGAACTTTTCCTCAATTTTTGATGCATATTTGAAAGCACTAGACAATGTCTCTATTTCCAAGAAATCCATTTCGGTCTAAATGTATCTATGGAGACCACTTCGATACTTCAAAACTTGATTTTTCTCTGAGTCTTTGATACCAATTAGATTCGTAGAGAGAGCATGAAATGTGTTGGTGTACTCCTTAACTAATTGGTCTATCTTCTACTGAAGAAACTTCCATTGCATATATTTATGTTCATAGGTACCTTTAGGATAATATTTCTCTTTTATATGTGCCACAAATTCTTCCCATGTGGGTCTACTATAAAATATCACACTAGATTCCAATCTATCTTGGGCTTCTTTAGATGTTGCGTGAATTTACCGTGCCAATTTAACATGATTCTCAACTTTGAGGAGGGTGAAGGTGATCTTTTCAATATTTGAAAAATTATTAACACAAAAATATATCTCCAATTTGGTAACCAATCATTAACAATGTCCTTACCAATTTTCTCTTGAAAAGTTGGAATATCAAAATTCACCTGCACTTTGAATGGGGTTTTCCTACGAAATGTTGAATTCTTTGGATTGGCTCGTGAATCTTATTTTTCAAGCATATGTGAGAACTTCTCCATGATTTCTTTACATTATTTTTTTAATGCCTCTTCCACTAGTGTTTTGAAGGGTTCTTCTATCTTGTCAGTTTGTTGTTTTGCCACCTGCAATTGTGTACATCTCAAAGGAAGGTAATCTAAGGGATCTCTTGTGCTCAATCCAAACTATTGGTAAGATGACCATGTGTAATGATAGATATAGGAGAGAATAATATGCAATACCACTTATCCAAATTATGAATCTGGATTACAATAAATGGTGTGATAATTGTAGTATTGTTATTTTAAATGCAAACAAAAAAATTAGACAATAGATTTTACAACCCCAAAAAGTGATCCATTCCATTCAAAATTAGGCTTTATACAAAGTCTGATGGATCCTAAGGGTCATTAGAATCCCTTGGAAATGAAAATGAAAATTCTATATAACATTAATTACAAAATAAATTAGAAAAACTACCAAAACTATCAAAATATTAAATACAAAATTATGTCTACTTGGAGAAGTCATAACTTTCTACTCCTAGCTCAGAATTGTGAATTGTTTACTTTCTTGGAAAGATCTCCAAGAGTCCTAGCTTCAAAACCTAACGTAAGAAGTTGAATTCAAGTCCTTAATATGGTTTTAAGGCCCTGAAATATCCCAAAGACTTCTGAAAATAAAAATGATTAAAACATAGAAAATATCAAAAAATTTGATATTTTCCCTTTTTTGCTTGTGCCAACCTCCTCTGGATCATCCTGAACTATGTTATGATAATTCCTCCTCCCTTGAGAATAAATGGGCCCCATTGCATCCACACTCTCTAGCAGGCATGGAAAATGAAGCTAAATTTATTCACGCATAAGCCACTTTCCTTGATGAGAAAAGTGACCATCTTACACCACACAGTACAAGCAAATAGTCTAGTTCTTTAAGTTCTTCATAATAACCTCCACAACTTGATCACTTTGGAGTGGATTAGTAGCTTCTAGATATAATTATGTATGAATTATTTCCTTAGCAATAACTGCAATGTCTATTAATGGGGGGAAATAAGGCTTAAACAATTCTATATTGAAGATCAGATGAATACCAAAAAATGGAGGCAAATTGAGTTCAAATGCATTTTCACCAACTTTCTTGATGACCTTATATGGAACATAACAAAGAGGACAAAGCTTTGTGTGAGGGCCTTGCAATCATTCCTTTTGAAAATGCAACCGTACCTTATCCCCAACTGGAAAATTATGAGGAGTCCGATGCTCATCATGCCTCTATTTACACTTCTTAGTGGTCTGCTCCAAATTTTAATGAACCTATTTTTGAAAATGATGAATTCTCTAAATGAAATTCATTAATTTTTCCTTCTTCTTATCCAAGCATGGTACCAAGTTAGATTGCATAATTGGTATAGAAATATTTATTGGTACTAATGACTGATATCCAACACAAACTTCAAATGGGCTATGGCTAGTTGAATAATGAATTTCCCTATTGTAGCTATGTTGTACATAGGGAATGATTTCATCCAATGTACAAGGATGTTTTGAGTGATACATGTGCATAAATTGAAGGATCATTCAATTGACGACCTCAGTTTGACCATCTGTCTGAGGGTGGAATGCAATAGACTTAGTTAATTTTGTGTCCATCATTTCCTATAATGAAGACCATAATTTTTTGAGAAGTTGACTATCCCTGTCTGAAATAATGCTTCTCGATAGCCCAAAATGAACCCAAACATGTTCAAAGAAGATATTTGTAGTGTCTTATGCAAACATTTCCTTTCTATAGGCCACCAAGATTTCCATTTTTGAAAATATATCCGCCACAACATTTACACAATCATGCCCCCATCTAGTGGTAGAAAGACAAGACATAAAGTCCATAGAAATTGAATGCCAAAGTTTTTTTGGAATAGGAAGTGGTAGATATAAACCAAAATTACAATTTGTAGGCTTTTCAATGACACATGATGTATAATATTGAATGTATGTAATCACATCATTTTTCATTTTTGGCCAATAAAAATAGTTTTGAAGTATAGAAATAGTCTTACCTATTCCAAAATGTCCTGCAATCTTTCTATATTGAGCTTCCCACATCAATTTCTTGTGTTCTATCTTAGATACATAAATCTAGCCAAGATGGAAAAGAATTTCATCTTGCAAATAAAAATCATTCACATGTTTACCTTCCATAAGTTGAGTATATACATCAGAAAATTCATTATCATGTCCATATAAGTGAGCCCAAGTTTTTATTTTGTGACCACATGATTCTAACACCATGCTTATATATGCAATTGGGGACCTTCTCAAACAATCTGATACCTTATTGGTGCTTTCATTCTTATGGTGAATATTGAGATGAAATTGTTGAAGATAGGCTGACCACCTTTGGTGTCTATCATTCTTCAATTTTCCTTGTGTTTGCAAAAATTGAAGAGGTTTGTGATCCGTGTGGATGAATGTTTCCTTTCCAAAAATATAATGCTTCCATTTCTTGCAAGCTTGAACAATGGTATATAATTATTTATCATAGGTGGGATAACTATGCACTATATAAGAAAAGGTCTCACTATGGTAGGCAACCAAATGTCCATGCTACATGAGTATTATTCCTAGGGCATATTTTGATCCATCAATTTGTATTTCAAAATATTGTTGTAAATGAAGGTGAGATAAAACTGGTGCAGGACATACCCTCTATTTTAACTCAAATTATTTTTGTTGAGAACTTTTCCACTTTAATTTTTCTTGCACTCCTCGTAGTGACTGATTTAAAGGCCAAGACAAATGTGAAAACCCAAACACAAATATGTGATAAAAGTTAGACAACCCCAAGAAGCTATGAAACTTTGTGAGGTTCCTTGGAGTGGGCTAGTCCTTAATTGCTTGTATCTTTTTAGGATCAACATGAACACCCTCACTATCAATAACATAGCCCAAATATTTAATACTCTGCATACCAAAAGAGCATTTTTTCTTCTTCACATAGAGTCTATGGTCTTGCAAGATAGAAAATACTTATTCCACATGTTACAAATGCTCTTCCCAAGTTTTTCTAAAAATGAGAATGTCATCTAGATATACAACTAAAAAAGAATTAGTGAATGGCGTGAGTACATCATTCATCATCCTCATAAATATGGTTGGAGCATCTGTGAGGTGTAAAGACATCAAAAACCATTTGAATAATCCCTCCTTAGATTTAAAAGAAGCCTTAGATACATCTGCTAGATCAATTGGAGCTTGTTGGTACCCATATTTCAAATCAATTTTAGTGTAGAATTTTGCCCCGATAAGCTGGTTCAAAAGATCATCTATCCGAGGAATTGGATATTTTTTTTTCATAGTGATCTTATTAAATGCCCTATAATCAATATAAAGTCTCCACGTTCCATCCTTTTTCTTTTTAAGGACAATTGGCCTACCACAAGGAGATGCACTTGGGAAGATATGTCCTTTCTGAATCAATTCTTGTATGCCCCTTTTAATCTCATCATTTTCTAATACTGACCTCCTATAGATTGGCTGATTAGGCAATGGTGTCCTTGGTATCAAATCAATAGAATGTCTAACTTGGCAGTGTGAAGGTAACCCTTTTGGTAACTCAAACACATTATGATATTTTGCTAAAATATGATCCATATTTGTCCCTTTCTATTTTTTTTTGTGATGGTCATGATGGCATGGGAATTACATAGAATTTTTTTTCTTCCTCATGATGAATCATTAATAACATAAATGTACCAATTTGGGTAATCAATCTTCTATATTGTTTTGCACTAATCAAAGATGTAGAGTGTGCAGGAATTACCTTTAGTATCTGGTACTTCTATCCACCCAATTTGGTTGTCACACTCTATGACCTAGACTCATACAACCCATGCCACTAATACATGTATGGCCACCCCCAAAAAATATCACACACATCAAGAGGTACATCACATATTACCTCATCTTTGCATGGTTTTATGGAATATGAAAGAGGACATTTCTTGCTTACTTGAATATCTCTCCCTTGGCTTAGCTATCACATAGAATATGGTTGTGGGTGTGATGTTGTCTGTAGATTCAATCTTTTTACAATCTCAGTAGATATCAAAATCTTTTGTCTACCACTTTCAACACTAAAATGCAGGGCCTTTCCTCTGACCTACATCTATGAATGGAATAATCTATCATCATCATCTTGGGGCAAGACCCATGCATTGGCTACTATGGCATATGGTTCAGCCTCAATGATTTCTTTTTCATCCTTTTGCTTGCAAGAATCCATCACCTTAGGCTCAATAGTTTCATCACGGGTCTCCATCATTAAATTATTTATAGTTCCGCAACCTTTAGTTTTATGAGAGTGAATTTTATGGACTTCACACCACATACTTGATTCTTGACCAATTTTCTTCATACTCCATGTTTTCTTTGTTGGTGAATTTAGAGATGACTCCTTGGCTATTTGTTTTCTTGGAGGCTTACTACTTTCACCTTTCCATTTTTTGTTCAATGAATTTTCTCTCCTCCCTTTCTATTTGAACTTCTCCTCAATTTTTGATGCATATTTGAAAGCACTAGACAATATATCTATATTTAGGAAATCTATTTTGGTTTGAATGTATCTATGAAGACCACTTTGATACTTCAAAACCCAATGTTTCTCTGAGTCTTTGATCCCAATATTCATAGAGAGAACATGGAATGTGTTGGTATAATCCTGAACTGATTGGTCCTTCTTTTTCTAGAGCAACTTCCATTGCATTTATTTATGTTCATAGGTATCTTCAGGGTAATATTCATCTTTTCTATGCTCCAAAAATTCTTCCCTTGTGGATCTACTATAAAATATCACCCTAGATTCTTTCCTTTCTTGGGCTTCTTTAGTTGTTGTGTGAACTTCCAATGCTAATTTCACATGATTCTCAGGTTTGAGTAGGGCGAAGGTGATATTTTAAATATCTGATAAATTATTAACACAAAATTATCTCTCCAATTTGGATAACCATCCATTAACAACATTCACATCAATTTTCCCTTGAAAATTTGGAATATCAAAATTTACCTGCACCTTGAATGGGGTTTGCCTGCCAAATGTTGAATTCTTTGGACTGGCCCGTGGGTCTCATTTTTCAAGCATACGTGAGAATTTATCCATCATTTGTTCACTTTGTTTGTTTAATGCCTCTTCAATTAGTATTTTGAAGGGTTCTTCCATCTCGCAGTCTGTTGTTTTTCCCCCTAACACCATGTGCATCTCAAATGAAGGTAATTTGAGGGATCTCTCATGCTCAATCCCAACCTTTGGTAAGATAAATGCATGTGATGGTACATATAGGAGTGAATAAGCTCTAATACCACTGATCTGAATTATGAATCTGGATTACAATACTCAGTATGATACCTGCAATATTATTATTTTAAATGCAAATAATAAAATTTGACAATAGATTTTGCAACCCTAAAAAGTGATCCATTCCATTCAGAATTAGAGTTTATACAAAGTTAGATAGATCCCAAGGGTCACCAATATCCCTTGAAAATGAAAATGAAAATTCAATAAAAGATTTATTATAAAATAAACTAGAAAAACTACCAAAACTATCAAAATATTATATACAAAATTTATGTCAACTTGGAGAAGTCATAACTTTCTACTCCTAGCTCAAAATTGTGAACCATTTAATTTTTTGGAAAGATATCCAAGAGTTCTAGATTTAGTACCTAAAGGAAGATGTCAAAGCCAAGTCCTTCACATGGTTTCAAGGATCTTAAATTCCCCAAAGACCTCTAAAAATGAAAATTACTACAACATAAAAAATACCAAAAAATTTGATTTTGGTATTTTCCCATTTCTGCTTGTGCCAACCTCCTTTGGACCATCCTGAACTATGCTTTGATCATTCCTCCCCCCTTGCAAGGTAATATTTCCCCATTTCATCCACACTCTATAGTAGGTGTGGAAAATTAAGTTGAATTTGTTCATGCGTAAGCCACTTTCCTTGATGAGAAAACTGACTAGCTTTCACCACTCGATACAAGTAAATAGTCTAGTTCTTTAAGTTCTTCACAACAACCTCCACAACTTGATCACTTTGGAGTGGATTAGAAACTTCTGGATTCAATTATGTATGACTGATTTACATAGAAACATCTACAATGTCTAGTAATGGAGGGAAATAAGGTTTCAACAGTTCTAAATTGAAGACCATATTAATACAAAAAAATGGAGGAAAATTGAGTCCAAATGCATTTTCACCAACTTTCTTGATGATCTTTTATGGACCATAACAAATAGGAAAAATATTCCTATGAGGTAAAAATATTCCTATGAGGGCCTTACAATCGCTCCTTCTGGAAATGCAACCATACCTTATCACCAACCTAAAAAATTATGAGGTCTGATGCTCATCATACCTCTGTTTATGCTTCTTAGTGGTTTGCTCCAAAATTTCATGAACCCGTTGTTGCAAATGATAAATTATATCAATAAAATTCATTTCTTTGTCCTTCTCCTTATCCAAGAATTGTACCAAGTCAAGTTGCATAATTGGTATACAAATATTTATTGGTGATAATGGCTGATATCCAAGACAAACTTCAAATGGGCTATAGCCAATTGAACTATGAATTGTGCTAGTGTAGCTATGATATACATAGGGAAGGATTTCATATAAATTGAATGATCATTTGATTGATGAGCTCAGTTTGACCATCTATCTGAAGGTGGAATGTAGTGGACTTAGTTAATTTTGTGTCCATCATTGCCTATGATGAAGACCAAAATTTGGTGAGAAATCGACTATCCCTATCTAAAATAATTCTCTTCGGTAGCCCAAAATGAACCCAAATATGCTCAAAAGAGATCTCTGTAGTATCTTCTATAGAGATTTCCTTTCAATAAGCGATCAATATTACCATTTTTGAAAATCTATCTACCATAATATATACACAATCATCTCCCCGTCTAGTGGTTAGAAGAGAAGACATAAAGTCCATAGAAATTGAATGCCAAGGTTTTTATAGAATAGGAAGTGGTAGATATAAACCAAAATTATGATTTGTAAGCTTTGTAATGGCACATGTTGTACAATATTTAAGGTATGCAATCACATCATTTTAAATTTTTGGTAAATAAAAATATCTTTGAATTATAGAAATAGTCTTACCTATTCCAAAATGTCCTACAACCTTGTTGTAGTGAGCTTCCCATATCAATTTCTTGCATTATGCCTAAGGAACATATATTTAGCCAAGGTGGAAAAGCATTCCATCTTGAAAATAAAAATCATTCACATGTTTACCTTCCACAAGCTGATTATATACATCAGAAAATTCATTATCATATCTATATAAGTGAGCCCAAGTTTATGTTTGGTGACCACACGATTCTAACACCATGCTTATGCCTACAATTGGAGGCCTGCTCAAACAATCTTCTACCTTGTTGGTGATTCCCTTTTGATGGTGAATATTGAGATGAAATTGTTGAAGATAGGATGACCACCTTTGGTGTCTAGCATTATGAAATTTTCCTTGTGTTTGAAAAATTTGAAGAGGCTCGTGATTTGTGTGGATGATAGTTTTCTTTCTCAAAATATAATGCTTCCATTTATTGCAAGATTGAACAATGACATATAATTATTTATCATAAGTGGGCTACCTACACACTTTATTAGGAAAGGTCTCACTATGGCAGAAAATCAAATGTCCATATTGCATGATTATTGCTCCTAGGACATATTCTGATGCATTTATTTATATTTCAAAACACCGTTGAAAATCAGGAAGAGATAAAACTGGTGCAGAACATAACCTCTATTTTAAAACCTTGAATGCTTTTTGTTAAGCACCTGTCCACTTTAATTTTTCTTGCACTCCTCCTCGTAGTGAATGATTTAAAGGCCAAGCCAAAAATGAAAACCCAAACACAAATCTATGATAAAAAATAACCTGTTGGTAGTGGGCCAACATCCCTCACAGGGTTCAGGACATGGATTAACTGCCTCTTGTGTCTTTTATAAGTCTAGTGGTTGTATCAGGCATTGACAGGTTGATCTTTTGGTGCAACGACAACAACTACTTGTAACAAGTGGTATTAGAGCTTGGTCACAAGTTTGAATCCATGCAGGCCACATTGAGTGACGCTTGGAGGGGGATTGTTGGCAGTGGGCCAACATCCCTTGTAGGGTTCACGACATGGCTTAACCACCTCCTATGTCTTCTATAAGTCCAATGGTTGTATCAGGCATTGATAGGTCAATCTTTTGGTGCAACCACAACCACTACTTGTAACATAACCAGCCCCAAGAAACTTCACAACTCTATGAGGTTCCTTGGAGTGCACCAATATTTATTTAATTTTATCTTTTTAGGATCAACATGAACACCCTCACTATCAATAACAACTACAAAAGAATCAGTGAACATCCTGAGTATATCATTCATCATCTTCATAAATGTGGTTGGAGCATTTCTGAGGCAAAAAGACATGAGAAACCATTTGAATAATCCCTCATTAGATTTAATAGAAATCTTGCATACATCTATTGGATTAATTGGCAATTGATGGTATCCAGATTTCAAATCAATTTTAGTGAAGAATTTTCCCCCTCTAAGCTGGTCCAAAATATAATCTATCTAAGAAATTGGATGTCTATTTTTTACAGTGATCTTATTCAATGCTCTATAATCAATACACAGTCTCCATGTTCCATCCCTTTTCTCTGAAAGAATAATTGGGCTACCACAAGGAGATGCACTTGGGCATATATGTCCTTTCTGAATCAATTCTTGTATCTACCTTTTGACCTCATCATTTTCTAATACTGACCTTCTATATATTGGCTGATTAGGAAATGGAGTCGTTGGTATCAAATCAATAGAATTACTAACTTGGTAGTGTGAGGGTACCCCTATTGGTAACTCAAACACATTCTAATGTTTTTTTAAAATATGATCCATGGAACATTTCTATTTTGTTGTGATGGTCATGGTGGCATGGGAATTACATACTATTTTTTTATCTTCAAGATGAATCATTAAATACACAAATAAACCAATTTGGGAAATCAATCTTGTACATTTTTTTGCACTAATCAAAGATGTAGAGTGTGTAGGACTTACCTCTAGTATCCGGTACTATTGTCCACCCAATTTGATTGTCAAACTCCATGGTGTAGACTCATACACCCCATGATGCTGATGCATGTATGGCTTTCCCAACAACATATCACACACATGAACATGAGGTACATCACAGATCACCTCATCTTTGAATGGTTTTATGGGATATGAAAGATGACATTTCTTGTTTACTTAAATATCTTTCCCTTGGCTCACCCATCCCATATAATATGGTTGTGAATAAGGTGAAATAGTATCCACCTTAGGATGTATGGGGGAAATATGAGATCTACTTCTAAATTCAAATTCTCAAAGGAAAGATCCAAATTGATCAACCAAAAGGTTAATGCACAATCAGATCAATCTATGGAGAATATGAAAGAGGAAGAAAACCTTATATTTACCTATAAAGGAGATGTGCTTGAAATTTGAAATAATTGAAAGACAAATACTAACCTTAAAATAGGGAAGATCTGGAAAATGTTGATTTTTGATGTCTGTGTGCAATTTCGGGCAATTCTGCAACATATTTCGGACTGGAAATACCAAGACGAAGAAAACCCACAAAATTTATCTTTCTGATAGTAGGTAGTCTTTGACCCCAATAAAAGGTCAAAAGCTACATTAATATTTTGAAGGTCGAATTTGACTTTGTTCACAAATCTCAGAAGTTGTCCAAAAAGGGTATCCAAATCCAATCTCAGATCCGTAGTTCTGCACAAGTACCTACAAGAAAAAGAGGGGTTTTGTTGTTTGTTTGAGGGGTTTACCTTGGTCAAACCCCGGTTTGGAATCAACCTTAATATTGAAATTGAAATGAGAATGCTAGCAAGTAGTAGCAGTAGATCTAACAATGAAGCTATGCAATTGTATTTCAAATGTAAACAAATATATTGATATGAAAGCTTGAACATGACAATAGCAAATGTAAATTAAAAATATGAAAGTAAATGCAAAACCTCCATGTTTGTATGCTTGGAATCCACCTTGATAGAAGAATGAATGGATCTAGAAGATGAACAAAGGATCTTGAAGGAAGATCACACCATCATGATGGCTAGATCTAGGGTTTGAATGATGAATCTTGCATGTTTGAACCAAATCCCTTCAAAGGCTTGAATGCTTGAATCCTTGATCTTCAATGGAGAACTTGAATGGAGAAGAGGGCTTGAATGATTCCTTGAAAATGCTTGATTAAATTCTTTCTTGATCTTTCTTGAGAACTTGAGTGCTTGATGGCAAGAGGAGATGATCTCATAAAACTTGATGGTGAAAATGAGAGAGGAAGGCTTCCTTTTATAGTGATCTAGGGCACAAACCTCTAGAGAAGGCTGAAATCAAGGAATTAAATCCCAATTAACCTTAACCCCTAGAAATGGACCCATATTAAATTCAATTTAAGGATTTATCATTCTGAAACCCAAAATGGCTGACCCAGAAGTGGGAAAACAAATATTTCTGAAACACGACACCCAAAAATCATGGGAATCTAAAATTTGAAATTTGGGTCAAGGATGAGGTAGAGCCCACCCTAGGTCAGGGTTTAGGTTGAATTTTACCTTGAGGTTAGAAACCTTAGGACCTCAGTCCATAATGCCAGGAAATGCAGAAATAAAGTGAAATAAGGTGGAGAGAGAAGTAGAATGGGGAAGAAAGCCAGAATTCAAGAAAAGACCTGATCAAGGTGCTTGAAATGACCCTAGACCACTCACTCAGAGGGATAAATGTTCTTAACATGGAAGTGCTTCCATTTTAAGATGATACATTAAGCCCCCACTTTAGCAAGAGTATGGACTCAATGAAAAATCTTGGTAAAGGAGAAGAGAGAAGAGATCCTAGTGGATTTGAAATGAGATAGAATGACACTTAGCTAGGGACAAAAGCCCCCAAGCTAAGGATTATAACTCAACATACATGCATGAGGGTTCAATAACAAAAAGGAAAAAGACACAAAAGAGGGGTTAGTACTAAACAAACCCAAATCAACTAGCATAAGAAACCTCGCTAAGAAAAATTTCTCATACTAATATTATATTTGGAAAGCTATCATAAAAGCATAAATGATTACATAAGAAAGACAAGAGAAACACTATAAATAACATAGCTTCATGATCCAGTCCTACTAGCATGAAAGCAAAAAGAGAGAAAGGGAAAAGAGTGATTACCTCACATAGTAAGATGCCCACCTTACCATGAATCACCCTAGAGGGAGAGCCCAACAAGTTCACCCATAAACAGTGCTTGCAATTGTAATGCATCTTCTAATGGCTTCTGGAATACCCATAGATCCACCTTCTTGTATCACTATGAATATGAAAATGCATCTCCTCAGGATTTAGCAATTTATGTGCATTACCTTCAGAAGATTTAGCATATTTGAAATGCGTGTCTTTTCAAGATTTAGCAACTTATGTGCGTTACCTTCCAAGATTTAGCATATTAAAAAATTTGAAAAATGCGTGTCTTCTCAGGATTTAGCAACTTATGTGTGTTACCATCAGAAGATTTAGCATAAAGATGCATGTCTTTTTAGGATTTAACAACTTATGTGCGTTACCTTCCAAGATTTAGCATATAAAAATTTAAAAAAAACTATAGTACAAGGGAGACCCTATATATGCCCCCCTCCTTATCATGGCAGTCTACTAGACAAGATAAGGAAGAGGAAGAGGATACCTACTTCACAATGCAAGGAGATATCCTATTTACAACAATGTATACCATATTCTTAGCGAGGGATATTGACGCCAACATCCAAGAGTATAGATAATCATGAAAAGAATATGTCAGTCATGGAAAAAGGATCCTCAAAGAAAGAGATCTTATCAACAAGACCCCCACCAAAGAGGAGTGCTTTAGATAAAATATCATCTTTCAAAAGGCAAGAACAAAGATTCAATCACCATTCCCCCTACAAAAAAGAGGAAAAGGAATCTTTGGAATGAAGGAAATAATTCTAACACCAAAGCAAGGGTGAGAGTTTATAAAGAACACAATCTTCAACATAGAGAAGAAGTGACGACTTAGGAAAATAACTTCTCATGTAAAAAGGTTATCCATAGTCAAAACATCTATTAATATGATGAAATAATATTGTAATATAAAAAAATACCACTAAGCTAAGGAAAGCAGTTCCCTAGACAAAGAGAAAGAAGGAGGTACCTTGCCCCCCAAGGATAGAGACAAAGGATATCTTTGTAAAACAAATGTTAGGAAAGATATCTTGAATAAGATCTATGGATGATTATAAGCATAATGCAAAACCATAGAAAAATAGGAGAGAAAGAATACCAATTAAGCTCAAGACATAATATATGCTAAAAGCCTAATGGATCCTAGGAGACTAGATGAAGATATGCCTCTTTCCCCCTAGTAGACAAGAGGGGAAGAAAATCTACATTATATCAGAAGGAGGGGAATCCCCTATATCAAAATTATGAAGGAATTGTAAAACTGCACGAGAGTGAGATATAATTCCTAAAGTAGCTCTTTCTCTAACATATAACTTGAAATGTTTGCAATCAACAAGTAAATGCATATTTCTATAATGAAAAGGAAATTTATATTTGTATAAAGCATCTATCGGTATATGTGTAAAGATTTATTTCTTGGAATTCATTAGTTCAACATATACCTTCTTAGCCACTTCTTGATGAGTATTAGGGTTATCTAAGATAGGTGTGGGGAGAAGAATGTGAAGAGGAGGATGATGATTAACATCACCTACCTTGACTTGAGATTTTTAACAACCAACACCATACATATCTGGTTTAGGGGGTATATGAACGAGAAACCTAATACCATGCTCATTAGCTCCAAGCCCTAAACATTTATAACCTTGTTTAGTCACCATAGTATATATGGTAGTGTACACACTATGTAAAGCTTCTACAGGAGGTGATTGTTTATCATGTTCATGAGTAAAGGTTGTATAAGGTGGAATAATAGGTTTTGAAGAAGTTTCTTTACCCTTTCCTTTAATATCATCATGAATCGGAGGAGAAGGTAAATCAAAGAAATCTTGCACATCTGCATCTTGAGCTATAGCTTGAATCCCATCATAAGTATGTGAAGAGCGAGGATGAACATATGGAGAATTAGGTATTGGATTAGGATTAGGAAGATTAGGATGAGGATTGATAGGATTAGGATTAGGATTACGAAGATTAAGAGATGGTGTATCATCTACCAAATTCTTCACATAATCCAAAAGATTAATAAGGCTACCACATAAATCTTTAATGAAAGTTTTGAATGTAGGAATACTAGTGTTGGTCAACTTCACAAAATAATAGGAAAGAGAAAAGTGGAGGGTCATAAACATAATGAAGTGAATGATACTCTCATAAACATCATAGGTATTGTAAAGAGATGCTAAAAGAAGGCTAATAAGGAACATGACTACACACCAAAGCATCTTAACAATCTCCATAGTAAAATGAAATGCAAGAAATGGTTTTTTATATATTTTATTGAATATGTAAATTTTTTTGTATTTTTGAATTTTAAAATGCAAGAGCATAAAATAGATCTAACACCAAAAAGAAACAGAGTAAGTATGTCGGGTTCACCAAAATGAATAAAGTAAAATAGTATCCACCTTAGGATGTATGGGGGAAATATGAGATCTACTTCTAAATCCAAATTCCCAAAGGAAAGATCCAAATTGATCAACCAAAAGGTTAATGCACAACCGAATCAATCTATGGAGAATATGAAAGAGGAAGAAAACCTTATATTTCCCTATGAAGGAGATGTGCTTGAAATTTGAAATAATTGAAAGACAAATACTAACCTTAAAATAGGGCAGATTTGGAAAATGTTGATTTCTGATGTTTGTGTGCAGTTTTGAGCAATTTTGCAACTTGTTTCAGATTGGTAATGCTGAGATGAAGAAAACCCAGGAATTTTTTATCTTTCTGATAGAAGGTAGTCTTTGACCCCGATAAAAGGTCAAAGGCTACATTAATATTTTGAAGGTCAACTTTGACTTTGTTTGCATATCTTAGAAGTTCACCGAAAAGGGTATCCAAATCCAATCTCAGATCCATAGTTTTGCACCTGCACCTGTAAGAAAAAGAGGGTTTTTGTTGTTTGTTTGAGGGGTTTGCCTTGGTCAAACCCCAGTTTGGAATCAACCTTAATATTGAAATTGAAATGAGAATGCTAGCAAGTCGTAGAAGTAGATCTAACAATGAAGCTATGCAATTCGATAGATATGCAATTGTATTTCAAATGTAAATGAATATATTGATATGAAAGCTTGAACATGACAATAGAAAATGTAAATCAAAATTATGAAATTAAATGCAAAACCTCCATGTTTGTATGCTTGGAATCCACCTCGATAGAAGAATGAATGGATCTAGAAGATGAACAAAATAGCTTGAAGGAAGATCACACCATCGTGATGGCTAGATCTAGGGTTTGAATGATGAATCTTGCATGTTTGAATCAAATCCCTTCAAAGGATTGAATGCTTCAATCCTTGATCTTCAATGGAGAAATTGAATGGAGAAGAGGGATTGAATGCTTCCTTGAAAATGCTTGATGAAATTCTTTCTTGATCTTTCTTGAGAACTTGAGTGCTTGATGGCAAGAGGAGATGATCTCATAAAACTTGATGGTGAAAATGAGAGAGGAAGGCTTCCTTTTATAGTGATCTAGGGCACAAACCTTTAGAGAATTCTGACATTGAGGAATTAAATCCCAATTAACCTTAACCCCTAGAAATGGACTCATATTAAATGCAATTTAAGGATTTGCCATTTCAAAACCCAAAATGGCCGACTCGAAAGTGGGAAAACAAATATTTTTGAAACCCGACACCTGAAAATCATGGGAATATGAAATTTGAAATTTGGGTCAAGGATGAGGTAGACCCCACCCTAGGTTAGGGTCAAGGTCAACTTTGACCCTCAATGTCAACTTTGACCTTGAGGTTTGAAACCTCAGGACCTCAGTCCATAATTCCAAGAAATGCAGAAATACAGTAAAATCAAGTGGAGAGAGAAACAAAACAGGGGAAGAAAGATAGATTCAAGAAAAGACCTGATCAAGGTGCTTGACATGACCCCAGACCACTCACTCAGAGGGATAAATGCTCTTAACATGGAAGTGCTTCTATTTTAAGATGATACAGGTTGTGGGTGTGATGTTGTCTTCAGATTCAATATTTTTACAGTCTCAACAGATATCAAACTCTTTTGACTACTACTGTCAACAATAAAATGCAAGGCCTTTCATCAGACCCACATCTATGAATGAAATAATATCTCTTCATCATCCTGGGGTAATACCTTTTACAGTGGCTACTATAGCTTATGGGCCAACCTTAATGATTTATTCCTCTTCCTTCTATTTGCAAGAATCTGTCACTTCAGGCTCAATAGTTTCGTCATGGGTCTCCATCATTAAATTATTTATAGTTTTACTATATTTAGTGTTATGAGAGGGAATTTTATGGACTTCACACCACATACATGATTCTTGCCTAGTTTTCTTCACACCCCATGTCTTCTTTGTTGGTGAATTTAAAGATTACTCCTTGGCTGTTTGTTTTCCTACAGGCTTACTCCTTTCACCTTTCCATTTATTAATCATGGAATTTTCCCTTCCCCCTTTCTATTTGAACTTCTTCTCAATTTTTGATAAATATTTTAAAGCACTAGACAATGTCTCTATATTCAGGAAATCCATTTTGGTTTGAATGTATGTATGAAGACCAGTTTGATACTTCAGAACTTGATGTTTCTTTGAGTCTTTGATACCAATATTTGTAGAGAGAGCATGAAATGCATTGGTATACTCCTGAACTAATTGGTTCTTCTTCTGATGCAGAAAATTCCATTACATACATTCTATTAGTAGGTATCTTCAGGTTAATATTCCTCTTTTATATGCTCCACAAATTCTTCTCATGTGGGTCTACTATAAAATACTAAACTAGATTCCTATCTTTCTTGGGCTTCTTTAGCTATTGTGTGAACTTCCCATGCCAATTTCACATGATTCATAGCTTTGAGGAGGGTGGAGGTGATCTTTTCAATATCTGAGAAATTATTAGCACAAAAATATTTCTCCAATCTGGATAACCAGTCATCAACAACATCCACATCAATTTTCCCTTGAAAAGTTGGAATATCAAATTTACTTGCACTTTGAATGGGGTTTTCTTGCCAAATGTTGAATTCTTTGGACTGGTCCATGACTATCATTTAACAAGCATACATGAGAAATCATCCATTATTTATTAACGCTATTTTTTTAATACCTCTTCCACCAACATTTTGAAGGGTTCTTCTATCCTATCAGTCTATTTTTTTCCACCTGCTACTGTGTGCATCTCAAAGGAAGGAGACCCGAGGGATTTCTCATGCTTAATCCCAAACTTTGGTAAGATTAATGCATGCAATAGTACATACATGATATAATAAGATTTGATACCATTGATTTAAATTATGAATCCAGATTACAATACATGGTGTGATACTTGCGGTATTATTATTTTAAATGCAAACAACAAAATTCGACAGTAGATTTTGCAACCCCAAAAAGTGATCCATTCCATTCGAAATTAGAGTTTATAAAAAGGTTGATGGATCCCAAGGGTCACTAGCATCCCTTGTAAATGAAAATTAAAATTCCATATAAGATTTATTATAAAATAAACTAGAAAAACTACCAAAACTATCAAAATATTATATACAAAATTATGTCCACTTGGAGAAGTCATAACTTTCTATGCCTAGCTTACAATTGTGAATCGTTTACTTTAATAGAAATATCTCCAAGAGTAATAGCTTCAGTACATGAAGGAAGAAGTCAAAGCCAAGTCATTCACATGGTTTTAAGGCCCTGAAATGCCCCAAAGACATCTAAAAATCAAAATCTAAAACATAGAAATTATAGAAAAATTTGATTTTGATATTTTTACATTTTTGCTTGTGCCAACCTCCTATGAATTATCATGAACTATGTTTTAATAATTCCTCCCTACTTGAGAGGAAATGGTCCCCATTACATCCACACTCTATAACATGTGCATAAATTGAAGCTTAATTTGGTCACGCGTAAGCCAATTTCCTTGATGAGGAAACTGACCAGCTTGCACCACATGGTAGAAGTAAATAGTCTATTTCTTAAGTTATTGACAACAAATTGCACAACTTGATCACTTTCGAGTAGATTTGTAGCTTTTGGATTTAATTTTGTATGACTAATTTCCTTACCAACATCTGCAATGTCTAGTAATGGAGGGAAATAAGGCTTCAACATTTCTACATTGAAGACAAGATGAATACCCAAAAATGGAGGAAAATTGAGTTCAAATGCATTTTCACTAACTTTCTTGATGATCTTATATGCACCATAACAAAGAGGCAAAAGCTTCCTATGAGGGCCTTGCAATCACTCCTTCTCAAATGCAACCATACCTTATCCCTAACCTAAAAATTATGAGGAGTTTGATGCTCATCATCATGCCTCTATTTATAATTCTTAGTGGTCTTCTCCAAAATTTCATGAACCTGTTGTTTCAAATGATGAATTCTATCAATGAACTTCATTGTTTTATCCTTCTCCTTATCCAAGCATGGTACAAAGTTAGGCTGTATAACTGGTATAGAAATATTTATTGGTGCTAATGGATGATATCTTAGAAAAATTCAAATGGGCTATGACCAGTTGAACTATGAATTGCTCTATTGTAGCTATGCTATACATAGGGAAATATTTCATCCCATGTACGGGGATGTTTTGAGTGATACATGGACATAAATTGAATGATCTTTTGATTAATTACCTCAATTTGACCATGTGTCTGAGGGTGGAATGCAGTTGACTTAGTTAATTTTGTGTCCATCATTGCCCATAAGAAGACCAAAATTTGTTGAGAAATCTACTATCCCTATCTGAAATAATGCTTCTTGGTAGGCCAAAATGAACCCAAACAAGCTCAAAGAAGAGCTTTGTAGTGTCTTCTATAGAGAATTCCTTTCTATAGGCCATTAAGATTACCATTTTTGAAAATACATCTACTAGAACATATGCACAATCATGCCCTCGTCTAGTGGTAGGAAGGCCAGACATAAAGTCCGTAGAAATTGAATGCCAAGGTTTTTTGGGAATAGGAAGTGGTAGATATAAACCAAACTTAGGATTTTCAGGGTTTGGAATGGCCCCTCTAAGCTAGTCCAAAATATCATCTATCCGAGGAATTGGATATCTATTTTTCAAAGTGACCTTATTAAATGCCCTATAATCAATACAAATTATCCATGTTCTATCATTTTTATTTGGAAGATTCATTGGGTTACCACAAGGAGATTCACTTGGGCGGATATATCCTTTCTGAATCAGTTCTTATATCTTCCTTTTGATCTTGTCATTTTCTAATAGTGCCCTTATATATAATATCTCATTAGGAAATGGCGTTCCTAGTATCAAATCAATAGAATGTATAACTTGGATGTGTGAGGGTACCCCTATTGGTAACTCAAACACATTTTGACATTTTTCTATAGTCTGATCCATTAACCCTTTCTATTTTTTTGTGATGGTAAGAATTTATCCTATGAAACCAAAATTTATTTTTTAGTAGAACAACTAATGATACTATCTTATGATGCATCCATGCTAGAATCAATATGTGTCCTTTTTGGTCTTGAGTCACCTTGGTACAATAATGTATATGCATATATCCAAGGCAATTACCTTTCACTTGACTTAGCTAGAAACCAAAATAAGTCCCTTATTTAACTGGCCTATAGGTATAACCTTCTTGCTAATACTTTGTGTAGGAAAAGTCTACATGGTATGGTCTTAAGGTGTCTTACTTCCACAAAATCCTATAGAGCCTTGTATGAGGTTCATGAAGGTGTTTGCGGGGCCCATTTGGGTGGTAATAGTCTAGGAAAGAAAATCCTAAGGATGTGATACTATTGGCTGAAAATAAATATCAATACTCATAAGTATGTACAAAGGTGCCAATAATGTTAGAGACATGCATATCTTATCGATGCGCTAGTTCAAGAGCTCCAACCCCTTACTTCACCATGGCCTTTCTGAAGGTGTTGATTTGACCTAGTTTGTAAAATTATACCTATTTCATCTAACAATCATAAGTACATAATTAAAAAAACTAAATAATTCACTAAGTGAGTGGGAATTATCCCTCTAACATATATAAGTGGCAAAAAAATCTCCATGTTTATTCTCAACTACATCATCTTTTGATATGGAATCCCATAGACCATACTTACTAACCATGGAATGTCCTTTTAGAAAATAGGTGTTGAAGATCTTTGGGAGAAGTTTTAGATCAACTAAAACTTCTCATTTTACTACCCTCAAGGAAACAACTGAGATAAGGCAAAAAAAAAATATATATTGAAAATCCCGTTGGTGTGTGTGTGAAAATTGTACCTAGCTGGAGACACAAGACTTCAGTAAAACATTAGAGGTTAGAAAATTAGAAATTTGCTATATAAATGAAACTAGCTAACCAGGTGATTTACAACCTTCTAGTAGGTGCGAGTATAGTATTCTTAGATTTAGACTAAGATTAGTGATGATGCAACACCTAAACAAAGGATTTAATGCTAAAAGATGAATGTAGGATGGATGCAGATTAATCTATCTTTTTGTATTTTCTATGAAATGATATGAAAAACTTTATGAAACTAGTCTAGAATGTATGAAATTGATATGCAGATTATTATATCTTTGATGTGCTATGATATGAAAATGGATGCAAAGCTATGAAAAACAATGAAAGATATCACAAATCGCCTATTCGCAAGAGCTTGATTCTTCAGATGCAATTTCGCCAGAGTAATTGTGCAAATTTGAGAGATGATTTTGTGAAGAGCTAAGCCTTGATTTAATAGAAATCCAGGGCTTGAGGATGCATTGAGAAAATCCATAAATCACTCTTGATAAACTTAGGTTGATTTTTGAGTTAACAAGAAATTAGAATTAATTAACTCATAAAATCATGCAAAAGCACTTTTTGACTCAAAATAGAGTTTAGTTCACTTTTTCAACTCACAATCAGATGTTGAGTTTGGAAAGTTAACGAATTGAAATTGAAAATTAATTTAAAGTTGACTGCTTTTCTGATTGTGCATGATTTAATATAAATTAATTTAAAAATAAAGTGATTTATTCTCAACTTAACTGATTTTAAATTTAAAAATAATTGATTTATGGGTTAATCAATTATTTAATCAAACTTTTATTCCAAACTATATCATTAAATATTGACAATTGTATTTAATTAATTAAATAAGAATTTAATCAATTATTCATAAGAGATTTTGATTATTGTCAAAATTAAACAATATAATTTAGGAATAAATATAATTAAATCTAATTAAATAATTAAGTGGTAGTATTAAACCTAATTAATTAAATATTTAGAATATTCAATTAATCAATTTTAGGATAAATAATGACATTTATCGCCAAATAATATTTAATTAAAGATAATTAGGATAATTAGGAATATTCCCCGATGCAAAATTAAGATAATCAATTAGGGTTTTGATAAAGTGATGTGCAAATGTGGCTTTGGTTAGGACTTTGGTGTCGATTTCATTCGATTTGACGATGTAGGAGGTTAATGAACCTATAGCCCATTTTTGTGGTATTACATTTTTCCCCTCTTTGAATTACTATGCAAAGCATAGTGGTTCAAAGAATAATCTATTTTTGATAAAGATGTGGACTTTTTTATGTGGTGGAAAAAATGATCCTGAAAGATTAACCAATTCTGAGACAAAAACCGATTGGTAGATTTGAAGATGATTTGATTCAGGTCCTGATCAACCAAAGAATCGAGATGATGCTAACTATATCAACAATGAACCAGTGATTACAAAGAAGTGTCAAAATGCTTGATTTTGAACCTATGATTACGAAGAAATGATTGTCCTGACTCCAAACCTAATTGTCCAAAGGAATCGAAAAGGATGCCAAATCTGAACCCTGCAGTTACAAAGAACCAAGGAAATAACACAACTGAATCGATGGTTATGAAGAGGTGATACAGTTCGCAATATTGATTAGGATACTAGATTGATATGGATCTTGATGAATTTGATATGCCCCAAGTGATGTACGCCAAGCGATGAGGACTTTTGATGAATCAACAACTAGATGTGGTTGTTGTCTTGATTAGTGAAAGAAAGATTTGATTTACAGATTTGATTGATATGCAATACCATGCCCCCTTCAGGATGAAAATCAAAATTTGACAAGAAAAGTCAACATTAAATGGTTTAGAAGCATGTTAATTAATTTGAGAATTGGTTGTACACATTTGGGAACACGTTCTGCATCGTTTGGAGGTCTTGAAGACCAAGTTTGATGAGGTTTGACCATGAGTTGACCAAGTTGAAATTTTGATAGTTTGATGTGAGATAATCAGTTAAGTTGAAAAATGGATTTTTGTGATGATTAGAAGGTCGATTATGCAAGCAGTCAACTGTCCTAGGTCTAAAAAATTTAAATTGTGATTTTGACAATGTAAATGATCTTAGATTTTGATTTTGATCCCAAAAATGGATTCAGAACGTTGAAATTAGCCAGGGGTGCAATTTTTGTGGAAAATGAAGCACTTTGAAAAATTAGGTCAAAACCTAAATAAGGCCTAGAAGGGTCATTTCAATTCATTATTCACTTTTGACTTTTGTGATTTCTGTGGAGCCCTCTAAGAGAAAAATGGCCAACATGATAGTTCTAGTCTCCTCACATCGATTCGAGCGTAGTCAATGATACCAGTGACCTCCCCAGTATGAGAACCCGGTAAGTGGACCTTTGTGCCTCTCTATGAATTCAAGTTTTTCATGTTTTTATGCTTTTAGGATATTTTTTGTATGCATTTTCATTTTTGAATTTTTCTAGCATAGAAACCCATATGAAAGTCCCTTGGGACTCGTACAAATTTTGAAATTAGTTTAGAGTGTCATCCCAGGGTTGTCAAAAACTCGTATGAAAGGGACCCATGTGTCATACAACATTTCATCAGGTCCCTCAAATGTCATACGACAACCCTTAGATTGTCATATACTCATGAATTGTTGCACGGGAAAATGTAGAAACTCGTATGATTTTTAACATCAGTTTGAAAACTTGTATGGAAAACAAAGAGTATTTTTCACACACTTAGGTCAAATTTTGTATTTTTTTGATTTCTTAGGCTGATTCCTTAGCATTTAATGCACCTTCTGAAGTGTTCAACTTTGTAATTTCTATACTGATAGCCTAATTTTTGACCAAGTTACTGATAGGATACCCTTTTTCAGTGTTGTGTAGGTCATCTGCCTTGATGTTCATGTTCACATATCACACCCAGCTACACAAAGATTATGCATGTCATTGCCTGACCCTCTGAGGGTGCATCTAGCTACGTGTGGGTTCAAGTATTTGATCCGTTTTCTTGAGATTTGGGTGAACCATGGACTACTAACTACATTGATTGAGTGCTTTCACTCAGAGACACAGACTTTCCACCTACCCACTAGAGAGATCACCATCACACTTAAGGACGTCTACCAGATTGTACACATTCCTTTTCATGGTCCTCATCCTGATTATGTCAGTGTGGGGAATGTTGGCCTTCATGCTTTTAGGACCCTTTTTGGAGATGATGATTGGTTGGCCCAGTCCATATCCTAGGAGATCTTGACACAACAATATGGGTAGACCCATAGATTAGAGTGTATTATAGCTGGGATGATCAGTGAGATCATCATGTCTAACCATCAGCAGAATGGTCTCTTGATGGGCTGGGCCCCCATGGTAGCTCAATTGATGGTTACTCCCTTTGAGTTGGGCTGGGGTCAATGCATGCTTTCACATATGTTCTCAGAGATGCATGAGATCGTGTATCATGAGAGCAAGTCATTTTCTTCTAGTGCACTTGTACTACAGATCTAGTCATGGGAGCACATTCCCATATATCGGCCGATATGTCAGAGTCAAAGATAGCCACAAAAGCCCATTATATATGTATATTATAGATATATGACATAGGTTCACATGGGTATTACTAAGTATTGGAGGTGGGTCCTTGATGACATGACCTTTGTTATTTGGTGACCATACTTACAGGTGGAGGCATGGTCTACTGCACGATATCAGTTTACCTACTTCTACCAGAGTCGAGTATTGATAGGTCATTCTACTATAGTGCTGGAGAGATTTATCATCACCTGGGTGTGGTGGTAGTATGGTATCATTCAGGATGCCCCACATGATTACGCTACATATGCATGATTGGTTTGAGAGATAGGACTTAGATGGATAGAGAGATTATCTTATGTACTATGTAGTTAGGAGTATATAAGTATTGTGCCGAGAGAGTGGGACTACAAATCACAGGTAGTAGATGGCGGGGTCATAGATGCATTCATTTCTTAGATGGAAGAGCATCCCATGTGTAGGTTATCGAATCCCACTAAGCTGATTCTGAGCATGGAGGAGGCAATAGATGTCATAGGTGCTCCTATGGGTAGGGGTCATGGATGTCATGATACATAGATTCCAGTGATGCAACCTACACCATCGAGACCTAGGGTGGTTGATACTCCTTAGAGGCCAATTGGACATATGAGACCACCTCACCCTTCTATTTCTATAGTAGGTAGACCTGCAGTTTTGTAGAGGAGATATAATAGAGGTTAGGGCAGTACACTTGGTAGTATTGGGAGTGCTGATGAGGTTCTTGGGGCACAATAGGATGTAGGCCTTGATACTGATACTACACAGGCAGATCTAGATTTTTATCTTGGTGCTAAGAATAGATGCCTCAAGGTATGCAGGGAAGAGGCTACTGATTAGCCAGTTGAGGACATAGATATGCCAGCTATAGATGTGGATTCTAGATTGAGGAAGACTCCTAAGGATATGATTAGGAGACTCAAACTACCAGTTCAAGATTTGAGGGCACAGATTACTACTCTTGAGGTACAACTCAAGGAGTCTGAGAGGCAACATGTAGCATAAGAGGTAGATTGCATATAGTTGCAGGCAAAGGTTACACATGAGACTACATGGGTTGTGTATTGTGTATCTGCATACTATGTAGTTGTACCTGCTACACAAAGAGTTCTGACACAATCTCAGTATATGATTTCTTTGGAGGGAGCTAGAGAACCCAGGGTTGACCCTAGTCCAGATGCACCTACACCACCTCCACTTGATGTGGAGGACCAGGCAGACAACTAATTTGTCTTGTGTTCTGATCATTTTTGTCATTTTTGTTTATATACACTGATATGTTTTGATCACTCTTATGAGCTCATTCTTTTGTATCTTGTGCCAGTAGTGCACCCTTGACTATTTCAGTTATATGATATTTATGAGATTGAGTTTTTGGTTATGACTTCATTTGTACTTGTATTTTTTGATTTATGATGATATCATGTGATCTAAATGCTATGAGTAGTGTAGCATGTATGGATTATGCAATGCAACTATTTCTTCCAAATGTATGGATTTATGCAAATGTATGATGTTGATTATGCTTTTGGATGCACATGTATGTAATGTAATGAAATAGATGGAATGATTATGATATGCAATGTAAATGCAATGATTCACATGATATATTTTGTAGGTATTGATGAAGACAAGTACTCAGTCATTTGTCAAAAAGGATGTCTAACCCAGGATGGTGATTGCTTGTGGTTCTATGAAGAAACCTTCATGTGAGATTCAGCTCTTGTGAGATGTGTAGCTTTGTTTGAGAAATAATTTAAGTTCTCAAGTTTATTTTGCAATTGTGAGATCATGCAATCATGTAAAGTGTAAAAATGAAATACAAAATAAAATGCAAACCTAAGACCTAAGACCTAGTCACTGATCATGTGTTGGTCATTTTCATCATTGAATTTTTAGGTAGCTGGATAAATCAATACAACATCCACTAGTTAGGAAACTATAGACATATGAATATTGATTTGTATGCTCAAAAGTCAATACAACACCCACTGGCTAGACAATAATGGACATATGAATATTGATTTTATTTTTAGAATGTCGGATTAGATATAAGCACCTAGGCATAAACGCTAGGATGGCCTGAATATCATGTCCATTTTGATATAGAAATTTGTATAAGCATCAAAACATAGATGTTGTGATGACCTGAATATGCCTTGCAGTGCAAACACACCAAGCAATCAAGAGATCATTCTAAATCCAATGTGAATTACCTGTAGTGACTGTTTATCATTCACATCCTTAGGGTAAGATCACGTTTCACAGTAGGAGTAAGAAATCACTCAAAAAGACAATAGTTAGATCAAATTTCCTTGAATTTTATGGGTATCAATGGTCGAGGTACACATGGCCATCCAATATGTGATGGAGGCTCTTACAGATGGATACCATTTCAATCTAGATTTTCCAAAGTTATTAGATTTTCACTCAAAGTAGAAAACAAAGAAAAGATTATGCCCCCAGTCATTACTCTCTAAATCTGATAAAAGACATCATCGAAGATCTCAAAAGGATACAATATGAAAAAATCTTAATGTGAATCAGTAAGCATACAAGGAGATAAAAGCATGTGAAGCATAAATTGTTTTCAGTTTTGTTTGCTATTGTTTGTTTGTGTTTGATTGCAAAATCCTTTCTGGTAAGGAGACAAATAGACTGACTTGGATGTGGTTTCAAAGGATTCTGACTGGATATGACTCATCTGAGGTATATTGAAGACCATAGGATATGACATTGATTGCCCCCAAGTTTTGAAACATTGATAGGATACAAATGTTTGAGCTTAATGGTGCACATACCAACTTTATTGAAAACAAGAATGCGAAAACAAACCAAGAGATATGTACAAACTAAAGCAGGACTGCAAGCTGGGAAAGACCAAGATTGCACTGATAGATGGAGCATTTTTGAACAAGTGGTGCCTGTTTGCTGGGTTTCACCATCTTGGCAAAGATTCTATTTTTTCTACCAAGGCCCCTGTTTCCAAGTTTTCACCAAGGCACATTTTCTTTTTCTCCTTTTTTTGTATTTTTTATTTTTTCAAATTGTCTTTTGTACTTTTGATATTTTTTGATTTTTTTGTGATACATCAAGGCACCTATTTCTAGGTTTTCACTATGATGATCATTTTTTATGACTTTTTTAGATTTTTATAATTTTTTCAGGACATTTTACCATAGACTGAAAGCCTTAGGCGTAGAATTTCTCCAGATGCAGAATGTTGATTGGTTCTCAGAGCTATTCTCCTTCAGTCATTGAGAGTTGATAGGCTCCAAAGCCAAAAGTAGTAGTGATAAAAAAGGGACCCAACCAGTTGGGTTCAAACTTCCCCTTGCGTTCCCTATGTGATTGATTTTTAGGATTCTCTCTCAAGATGAGATTGCCAACCTAAAATTCTCTGTGTTTGACTTTCTTGTTGTAGCCTCTAGACATTCTTTTCTGATATAATCTGAGATGATCATAAGTTTCTTGTCTATGCTCATCTAGTAGTTCAAGTTCTTGCAACCTAGACACTCTTTAGTCATCATCAGTTACTAGACCATGCATTCTGATTCTTAGTGATGAGATTTCAACCTCAATAGGTAGTACCGCTTCAGACCCATAAACTAAAGTGAATGGTGTAGCCCCAGTGGGCATTCTAATACTTGTTCTATAGGCCTAGAGAGCTAGATTGATCATGAGATACTAGTCTCTACCTCTTTTATTTACTGTGTGATGTAAAATTTTCAATAGATTCTTATTTGATGCCTCTTCTTGTCCATTCCCTTGAGGATAATATATGGATGACCAATGTTGTGTGATCTTGAATTTTGAGCATAAGAAATCTAAATCCTTATTATTGAATTGGCCACCATTATTTATGACTATTGAATGTGGGATTCCATGCTGACATATGATGTAGTTCAGAATGAACATAGAGATTTGTTTGCCAGTTGCTTGAGTCAAAGGAACTACTTCCACCCATTTTGTGAAATAGTTTGTAGCTGTAATGATATGGGTATGTCCATTAGAAGAATGTGGATCAATGGCTCCAATCAGATCAAATTCCCATTGTGGAAAAGCCCATTGTGTAGTAAAGGGAATAAGATCTCTCCCTGGGGCATGAATCAAGTTTCTATGTACTTGACACTTTTTATAGTTCTTAGCATACTTGATAGCCTCTTTTTCCATTTCAGGCCAATAGTACCTGGCCCTAATAAGTTTTTGAGCTAGTGTTAAACCATTGAAATGTGATCCACATATATTGTCATGGACTTCTTCTAATGCATGTTGAGACTCTTCTCATTCTAAACACCTAAGAAGTGTACCATCTAGAGTTCATTTGTATAGATCATTACCAATGATGGCATATAGGGATGCATTTCAGATAAGGTAACATTTCTCATGTCAGTTGAAGGTATCAGGAATGATTTGGTCTTGGAGGTAGGAGAAAATGTTTTTGTATCTAGAAGAATCATGATCAACAATAGTACATATCATGTGGGTTTCAAAGGAATCATATGTAGGGAACGACAGTTCTTGTACCAAGAACTCATAGCATTGCTCATGTTTGGGCTGCTGTAGTAGAGATGATAATGTTTCCATAGCATCAGAAACCTTGTTCTCCATTCTAGGAATTTGTTCAAATGTGACAGATATGATATATTTCATTAAGTCATCTACCATACATTTGTATGGAACTAATTTCTCATCTTTCATTTGGTACACATCATTGACTTGGTGTATTACAAGCTATGAGTCTCCATGAATGCATAATTCTGTCACTCACCACTCAATCAATATCTTCATGCCATTAAGTAGAGCTTCATATTGAGAAATATTGGTTGTGCAAAGAAAATTTAGTCTAAATGCTTTGGGTATTGAGTAACCTTGTGGTGTTATGAATAGTATACTTGCTCTAGATCCATTCTGTGTGTAAGATCCATCAAATAAAAGATTCCAAGTCCTGGAAGAGATGTGCATGATGGATGAATTAGGAAATTCCATATGTAATGGTGTATCATCAAATATGGGTGCTTTAGCTAATTGATCTGCAATGACTTGTCCTTTGATAGCTTTCCTTTCAATGTAGTCAATGTCAAATTCACTTAATAGCATCACCCATTTAGCTAATCTACCTGTGAGGGCAGCTTTACTTAGTAGGTACTTTAGTGGATCAATCTTAGCTACTAGTTGTGTTGCATGAGCTAACATGTAGTGTCACAAATTTTGTGATGCAAAGATCATATCTAGACCAGCTTTCTCTATCATATAATAGTTCTTCTCATAAGCTACCAATGTTCTGCTGATGTAATAGATAGCTCTTTCTTTCTTGTTCTCATCATGTTGTGCTAGTAATGCCCCCAGTGATGTATCTGTGGTGGAGACATACAAAATCAATGGCTTCCCTTGAATAGGAGGCATCAAAATAGGAGGATTAGATAGATATTACTTGATATGATTAAAATTATTTTCATATTCCTCATTCCATGCAAACGTTACACCTTTATGTAATGTTTTTGTAAAAGGTTGTGAGATATTAGCTAGCTGAGATATAAAACATCTGATTGATTACACCCTTCCTTGTAAGGTTATCATTTGATTGATGTTTTTAGGAGGTTGCATCTCCATGATAGCTTTGAATTTATCAGGATCTACTTCAATGCCCTTCTTTGAAACAATGTAGCCTAGAAGTTTTCTAGAAGTGACACCAAAAGCACACTTTTTTGGGTTTAGTCTGAGACTAAACTTCTCCATTCTGTCTAGTATTTTGCTTAAGTCATTCAAATGTTCTGATCTTATCATAGACTTAGATAAGGTGTCATAAACATAATACTCCATGGTTTGATGCATCATGTCATGAAAGATAGAAGTCATAGCCTACTGATATGTAGTACCGACATTCTTAAGACCAAATGACATGATGTTCCAATAGAAGGTTCCCCATGCACATGTAAAAGCTATTTTCTCTTGATCTTTTGGAGCTATTTTGATTTGGTTGTATCCAGAGAAACCATTCCTTAAAGAATACATCTTAAAGCCCACAGTCATGCCCACTATCATATCAATGTTTGGTAATGGAAAATCATCCTTAGGGCATGCTTTGTTTACATCTTTGAAGTCTGTGCATACTCTGATAAATTTGTTAGGTTTTGAAATAGGAAAAATGTTGGAGATCCATTATGCATAGTCTATGACTCAGATAAATCCAAATTTTAATAACTTTTCTAGCTCAACCTTTATGAGAAGTGCAACATGTGGATGCATCTTTTGCAACTTCTTCTTAACAGGTTTGACACCTGGAGTGATAGAAAGATAATGCATTATCAGATTTGGATCTAACCCTTGCATATCTAAATACTTCCATGTGAAGTTTATTTTCTTCTTTGTTAAGAAAGTGGTGAATCTTTTTTTCTCTTCCTCTGATAGGGATTGTGCTACATGAATCAGTTGCGGTACCTCTCTTGTACCCAAGTTGATAGATTGAGTGGGCTCATTCAATACTGGAGATTTGTCCTATAAATGACTTGGAAGGACATCAAATATCTCATCCTTAGGTGCCTTAGAGAGGTTTTCACCTTTAGATGCATCTTTTATTTTTACTATTTTAGGTTCTGAGACTGCCACAAAGTGGTTTTCACCCTTAGAACTCTTTTTCTTTTTACTCTTATTTTTTGACTAAGATATTTGATATCTGAATCTGTCATGCTAAAGCTAAGTTCACTAATGGAATTCATCATAGGTTCCATTGATTGAGGTAGCAAGCAAGGGCATATTCATTTCGAAAGGTATATATATCTTGGCTCAAATTAGTGGAGGTTTGGTCAATGAGTTCTAGATGTTGGATAGTCAATGTAGGGGAGGATTGGGAAATTGTGTTCATGCATATAGTGTTTTCATCATTGGTCCTAACCCGAATCTTGAATTCAAAGGTGATATTACTGCTTAAAATTTTCAATTCATGAATAGTCTCAATGTCATTATTGGATTCCACTTCAGCCATAGGTGGATCAGACTTGTTAAGCTCATCATTTTTCTCTAGACTTACATCAGATTTAGGTGAATATTGGTGAATCACATCAATGTGTTTCTCAGTGATAAGCTCATCTTCTTCTGGAATGAATCCCCATTCATAGTCATTTGACTCATCCTTTGATTCTTCATCTAGACCCTTGGGGAATCTGAGAACATGTGTAAAGCCAGGACAAATCCCCCAACTAGGATTTCCTTCTGATTCTGATTTGAATTCATTGTCATGAGAGTCTATTTCAGAATCACTATTGTATCCCAATTTTTCAGCTATGGTGACATGTTTACCTTCCTCTTGTTTTGTAGTAGGTTATTGTGTGGCTACCACATTGATATTATCCTTAGTTTTTTCTTCATCTTTAAGGAGATCTAGTATTTCTTGAGGTAAACATTCATAAGGAATAAGTTCAGAGGTGTCCGAATCATCACTATCTGATTGTTGTGTTTTTCTTCTAGCGGAGTTTCTGTTGATGGTTCAATCTATTCTAAGACATGTGGAGAATTTTTGCTGAGATGAAAAGGCTTCTTTTGATATCCCAGGCCTATAGTATCTTTAGTCATCCATCCACAATGTTCAACTAGTTTTATAATTCCTTTGCCTCTTGTTCCTAAAGGTCCTTTTCCAGTGTATCCCATTTTAGACATGAGTTTATAACCTGGTCCATAATATTTGACATGGTTTTTAGGTGTTTTAGAGTCACATTTCTGAACTGTCTAGGATTGAGACTCATCTTTGTACAACCATGCTAATATAGCTTCTTCCTCATCAGATTCTTCCTTGGATACTTTTTCTGTGATAAAAATCCCATTAAATATGACCTGAGATTCTTTAGTAGTAGGTTTCACTTTGTTTGAAGCTTGTCCATAAGATTTTGGGGACAATGGGAGAGATGTGAGAGATAGGACTGGTTCCATTGTGTATTCTCCCATACCTGTGTCCTTAATTTTGACTTCTTTGGAAATGTCTTCCATCTTGGATGTAGATGCAATGTCTATTTGCTTGGTGAAAGATACTCTATTATGTGGAAGAAGTTTCACAACACTTTCTTTCAAGGCATTGCAAGATGTGGATGTGTCAACTAGAATTGTGACCTCTACTCCATCATAAGGAAACATCACACATTGATGGTATGTTGATGGAATAGCTTGCATTTCATGTATCCAAGGCCCTCCTAGAAGAACATTGTAAGCCAATAGAAGATCTAGAACTTGGCAAGTGATGTCTTTAATAATAGGTCCAGTTCTAATAGGTAGGACAATTGTTCCCTTGGAAGATCTTTCTTGCTCATCATATGCTTTGATGGCTATTTTATTTTTAGGACCAATAGAATCTTTTGATAATCCCACTTGTGTGATCAATTTGTAAGAATATATATTTAGACCAACGCCTCCATCTATCAACACCTGTTTGACACAATGGTTTTGGATCAAGACTTCAATGTGCAAGGACTGGTTACGTGGATGGCTTAGTGGATTGTCTTCTTCCTCTAAGAAGGAGATATACTGGGGGGATGTTAGAAGACCAACCATAGTCTAGAATCTTTCTAGATCAAGATTGTTAGGAACATTGGAACTGAGCAGAGATTTATCCCGAATAGCCCTATGAGCAGGAGATATCCAAAGCAACTCAAACATGGATATTTTTGCATTGGTATGTTGGAGTTGTTGGATGATACTGTATGATGTTGGTCTCATCTCTTTAGGATTTGATTATTTTGAGGAAGCCCTCTGTTTGGAAGTAGATGAAAGATTGAAAGGCACCTTAGGGGCATTGGATGAATTCAAGTTTTGTCCTTGTAGATGTGCCTGAGCTTGTGATCAAGTTACTACATTTGCTGATTGATTATCTCTATCCTTTCATACAATTGTGATGAAATTGCAATGTTCAGAGAGGTATGGTTCAACCATATTTATGAAAACATTATTTCCAAAGTAGGCATAATTGACTTTAGCACCCATGTTAGGCTGAGAAGATGAATCTCCTTAACCATGTTTCAGAAATGGTTCCATGAATTTTGTATGATCATTGTTGGTTTTGTGACCGTCAATTAAAATTTCTCCATTATCAATTTTGTCTTGTATGAGATGTTTCAAGCATATGTAGTTATTGGTTTTATGACCTTTGTTTCAATGGAAGTCACAAAAATTGGTCTCTTTCCACCATTTTGGTTTAGGTTTAGGATCAAATACTTTTATCTTAGTCAATGAGATGATTTTGTTTTCCAAGAGAGTTTTCATGGCGGATTCTAAGGACTCACCCAAAGGAGTGAACTTGTATTTTGGTGTTGTAACCCATGGTTTGTAGTCTTTTGACTTTTGAGAAGGTTTAGATGCCTTTTGTTCATAAGATTTTATGGCTTGAGTGCCCATAGTGAGATTGAATGTTGGTGCCTTTGATGGGACACTAACATGATAAAAAATGCCATCTATTACAACATTTTTGTTCTTGTTCCATAATTTACCTTTGTCTTTGTTGTTGGAACTAGGACTAGATTCATACTTGTTTTCCTTATGAAGTGATATGTCTCCCTTTTTAACAATCACATTCTCAATCTTGATGGCATTCTCTACCATTTTATCAAAGGATGTATGATTTTTCATTTGCAAGGGATAATTGAGTTCTGGAACCAGATTGTTGATGAAGATTTTGAGTTTTTCAGTTTCCAGAATAGGTCAAGCATAAAGTGAAACTTCTTCCTCCATCGCTTGAGGAAAGTCAGGAAGGGTTCTCTTGAGTTTTATTTCATATTGTAGATGTTGATCATGGTGATCAGATGTTGAATTTTGTAGGAGTATTGTTGATAAAATAGTTTGATCAACTCCTCAAAGGTTTTGATTGTTGGAGGCATTTTAGAGAACCAATGAATGGTTCCTCCTCCTAGAGATTGAGGGAAAAGATGCATTAAGTAGGTTGGTTCATGCATAAACTTCATGGATTGAGTACATAATTCTTTGACATGATCTTGAGGGTTAGAGTTGCCATCATACTTATCATATTTTGGTATCTCCATTATTTTTGGGAATAGCAGCATGTACAAGTTTTTGTCAAAAGGAAAAATACATAGGGCCTCCATAGAGAACTCCTTAGGTTCCTTCTCTTTTTCTACCTTGTTTAACTTGACTTGCATAGCATGCATCTGTTTCATCATGGCTATATTAGGAGTTTCTTCCTCTTGAGTGATGATATCTTCAACATTGAAGTTTGGAGGAAGTTTGGCTCCATGTTGAGCTAGATCCAAGAAGTATGCCTCTTTCTCTTCACGCAAGAAGTGTCTCATCATTCTTTTGAAGTTATCATCATTTTGATATTGGGAAATTTTAGAAGGTGCGGGTTCTTGATCTACACCATGTTGAGACTGATGTACTTGGGAGCCTTGGTTTGCTCCTCCTTGAGACATTGTATTATGATGAGAACTACCAAGGATTGATTGATGTGGAGTTTTTTGAGCACCTCCGTGAATAGAGACAGGTGGGGTGACGTAACCATCTTTTAAGGAAAGATTGCTAAGAGCATCTTATCCAAATTTTGTTGTGTCATAAGGTTGATGAAATGTCTGAGCAATCACAGAAGATGCTGTTGAGGAGAATTTGGGTTGTTCCCCTTGTTTTCTTTGTGATTAAGCTCTAGTTTCCACCATTAACTTTGAGTGAAGCAAAAGAGCAAGATGAAGACAACTGAAGAATGACTTGATTCGAGAAGATCAAATGATGCAACCTTGTCAAGATTGGATTGGTTGAAGATTGATTTGGATGTAAATGAAGGATACTGTGACCTAGATGTATGGGTAGATGCCCAAAAGATGGCAGACACGAGCTCACAACACTTAGCCATTTTGTTGAAGTTTGAATGGAAGATAATTTTGACAAGGTTTTGACACAAGATGAACGTGATTCAAATCGATAGATCAGAAGGCTGGGTCAAACTCAAGAGACCACATTAGGAAAATGATCGGATTCTTCTGGTTTCTTCTCTATTCCTAACACAGTGAATATTTTGATAGAATCTGGAAGTAGGCTGTAAAAATTGGATTTATGACAAATTTGGTAGGTTTCTAGCAATTTTTGAAAATTTTGATATGAGTTTCTCCAGGCTCATACGAGCCTGGGTGAGGTCTAGCATGACAATTGGAAGCACTCATACGACACTTGCAACACTTGTATGACAGTTGACACCAGGGATTGAATTTTTACTTGAGTTTTCTGACAACATTCATACGATAGTATACAGTCTCTTGTACGACAATATAGTGGTTCTAGCATGACAATTGGGCAAAACTCGTATGACTTTTTCATACTGTGGGATGAATTTGGACTCCAAAAAGGAATTTTGCTTCAGATTTGCAATTTTTTAGTTTTTAGAATCAGTTTGTTTGTAACATTTTCTGTCTAGGTTTGCAGATTCGTATAAAAATTCTTCTTAGATTTGTTCATTTTCAATAACCAAGTAGATAACAAGCATGCAAAATAGTAAGCAAGTGATTTCAAGAACATCTAAAAATAATGAGAAAGAGACAAAGAAACCTTGCACATGAAAAATCAAGTGACTTATTGTTCTAACCCTAGGAATGCTACTTGTGTATGTTCTCAAAAGTTTTTCTAATCATGCACATAGTCCTAGAAAATGAAAATTTGGCAGCACTAGGGTTTTTAGTAATGGTCCAACTCTACAACTTTTGTAATCTCAAGAGGGAGAAATCCAATCTAGGCATACCAGGGTTTTGGCATAGTCCAAGAATTTAATCAATCAGGAGCTGCTGAGGAGATCTGATAGCCCAACAAGAGACTACACTTGTGGAGATTTCTTCCATAAAGATATTTATATAGTAGCTATTGCTACCATGGAAAAAGGGCTATTACCACTTGAGGTTCTATCCATGTGGTTGACCCAATAAAGGGAATGTCCACTATGGTTAACCCTCTCTAAAGGTGACTCACAAAATAGACTATATGGGGACTTGGTCCAGATTCAAGGATATGAGTTTATGATACTACCCAAAAAGGGAGTAGAGCATAGTCCTCTAGCCTTTTCACTTTTCCCTAAACATAGTAGACAAATTCTTTGACGTGCTAAGATTGAAATTACCTTAGCAAGATTTGTGATGTCAACAATAATATCTACCGAGCTCTCTAAGTGGGACCAAGAGAGAATGTACCAATAAAAGTTGAGGAACAAACCAAGTAGAATGTGAGATAATCATAGTATCCTCCCTACGTACAAGGGGATCTATCTTTAAGAAGATCTTTGCATACAAAACAAGAGAATGAAGCCCACTCTCTCAAGAACTCCACAAATAGTGTTCATAGGGCCTAATTACTATGTGTAACAGATATGCAATAAGAAAATCTATTTTCATTTTAGAGCCCAAAACTGAAGTCTATTTTATGAAAGCATAAAAGGCACACAAGCTTGACACGTGAGAGTTTTTTTTATATCCCAAATTGAAGTGTTATCAAAAGCAACATAATACCTAAGTTCCTTCGCAACGTGCTTAGTAGATTTTACTTGTTTTGCAATTTTTGTTGTGCTTTCCAATGAGAAAATCAGCAAGTACCAATCAGAAATAGAAGACCTCAATTGTTAGGGTTAGCTGTTAGTCCAAATCCAAAAATCAAATATGGAAATCTACCTAAAAATTTGAAATGACAATTGAATTTCTAATGCCAAAAATCGTATGACAAACAGTTACCTCCTGTATGACAATCCAATCCTGATACAACAGTGGGTCTGGGCACACACAACAAAGCAACCTCAAAACAAAAAATATGTAACAACAAGTATGAGTCTCAAAAACACCAACTATCGTAGGACAGTCAGGGGGTCCTGACATGACACTCTGCCAAAACTTGTACAAAAAATGTACGGACATAAAGTAAAAATCATAGTTATGATAGAAAATGACACAAAATTGATAGAAATTGTTAGAAATGAAATGGAAACCCATTTTAGGGCCCCATGGTGGGTGCCAAAAATGTGTGTGAAAATTGTACCTAGCTGGAGACACAACACTTTAGTAAAACATTAGAGGTTAGCAAATTAGAAATCTACAATATAAATGAAACTAGCTAACCAGGCGATTCACTCCCTTCAGTAGGTGCGAGTATGGTATTCTCAAATTTAGATCGAGATCAGTGACGATGCAACACCTAAACGAAGGATTTAATGCTAAAAGATGAATGTAGGATAGATGTAGATTAATATATCTTTTTGTATTTTCTATGCAATGATATGAAAAACTGTATGAAACTAGTCTAGAATATATGAAATTAATATGAAGATTATTCTATCTTTGATGTGCTATGATATGAAAATGGATGCAAAGCTATGAAAAACAATGAAACATCTCACAAATCACCTATTCGCAAGAGCTTGATTCTTCAGATGCAATTTCACCAGAGTAATTGTGCAAATTCGAGAGATGATTTTGTGAAGAGCTGAGCCTTGATTTTATAGAAATCCAGGGCTTGAGGATGCATTGAGAAAAGCCATAAAGCACTCTTGATAAACTCAGGTTGATTTTTGAGTTAACAGGAAATCATAATTAATTAACTCATAAAATCACACAAAAACACTTTTTGACTCAAAATAGAGTTTAGTTCACTTTTCAACTCACAATCAAATGTTGAGTTTGGAAAGTTAACAAATTGAAATTGAAAATTGATTTAAAGTTGACTACTTTTCTGATTGTGCATGATTTAATATAAATTAATTAAAAAATAAAGTGATTTATTCTCAACTTAACTGATTTTAAATTTAAAAATAATTGATTTATGGGTTAATCAATTATTTAATCAAACTTTTATTCCAAACTATATCATTAAATATTGACAATTGGATTTAATTAATTAAATAAGAATTTAATCAATTATTTGTAGGAGATTTTGATTTATTGTCAAAATTAAACAATATAATTTAGGAATAAATATAATTAAATCTAATTAAATAATTAAGTGGTAGTATTAAACCTAATTAATTAAATATTTAAAATATTCAATTAATCAAATTTAGGATAAATAATGACATTTATTGCCAAATAATATTCAATTACAGATAATTAGGATAATTAGGAATATTCAAGGAATATTCTCCGATGCAAAATTAAGATAATCAATTAGGGTTTTGATAAACTGATGTGCATATGTACCTTTGGTTAGGATTTTGGTGTCGATTTTGTTCGATTTGATGATGTAGGAGGTTAATGAACCTGTAGCCCATTTTTGGGGTATTACAGTTGGTACTCTAAAATTCTTGAGATTACCATGTTTTTTGTGAAAGATTCCTTTGACAGTTTGAGTAAGTGCCCTATTATGGCCTTCAAGAGTTCAAGAATGAATCATTTCATGATATGAAGAATATTAAATACAATATTGACAAGAGGAAATAATGAATAATCTGGGTTATCAAGTAAGAAAAATCAGATGGCAGTGAAGAAAATTTTATTCAATAAGGAAGGATTTTATTGTGGGGTCCAATATCCAGTATTGAGAAAAATACAATTTTGAATAAGATAAAAAAACATTATGCCAAAGCTTCAAGCTAGTAAAAAAGGAATCAGCTGTTGGGACCCATTTTCCTTGAGCATCGAATAAAATCAAGTTTTGGTCAATTTTCTTCATGTGTTGGGGCCCACATATTCTGAAGTTGCAATTGTGAGAGGAACAAGTCATTAGATATCTGACAGGTTGATGGCACATTTAAAATTCAAGGATATGATATGTAATTCAATGTAGGGATTTGATGCTTCAGGTGCCAATTGTTAGGAATCAAAGAAAAGTAAGTGAAAACCTGAAATATCAAAGGGAAGACTAGGGACCATGCCTTAGAGTGAAGAATTGGCATTTAGGATGCAAATAATTGGAATTAGAAGAAAAGGAAGGAAAACCTTGAAATCCTCAAGGGAAGACTAGGACCCATACTTTAGAGTGGAGAATTGTCATTTAGGGTGCCAATAATAAAAATTAGAGGTAGAGTAGGGGAAATCCTAAAGTTCTAAAGGGAAGCTTTTAAAGTACATCATCCATTAGAGAATGCAGAAGGTAAGTGGATTGCTGGCACGAGAGTGCCAAATGTTTATATTCTATGGTCCCGTGATCCTGGTTGATAAAGAATTGTAAGTGTCCCCAAAATTTCAACACATGGTGAGTGTGGGTGAATTTAATGTGGGCCTAAAGGTGACAGGTAGAGTGATCCCAAATTCCTACAATTAGAATGCTGAGAAGAGACAAGACACTGCAGGATCACATAATGATTAAGTGTGGCAGGGTCAATTGGTGAGTGAGGATGTGTTGGTAGATGTGTGTGCTAGGTGTTGTAGAGGTGGATCCACAGAAAAATAAGAAGGTGCTGTGTGGTAGTCAGGGATAGTTTATTGGGTTGACTAGTGTTGACCAAACTAGAATGTGAGTGTAAAGTTAAAATTTGAAGGGGCTAAGGCATAAACATACAAAGAATGAAGGTACTTTATGAGATGATTAAAAGATGATTTTTATCAAAAAATCAAAGATAAAATAGAATGACACAAGTCAAATGTGGTTGTAAAGGATGTGTATAGTGAGTGGGTGCGGATGTATGCAGAGCAATGAAAGTACTATGTCATACTGAGAGTTTTTCCATTTTTACATCATTTTAAAGAGTTAATGCAACACCTAAAGTTTTTATCAAGCCGTCATGGGTCTCATTCAAAAGTCTACATCAACAAGGACAAGCTTGAAGATGTGTAAATAATACTCTTTTGTTGCAGTTGCTATCTTGTACTATCTAAAATTTCCACCTGCTCAAGAATGTAAAATTTTGACAAGTTGCATCTCTGGCCTGTAGCTTGTTGCTACTCTTGTTCCTATAAAAGGTAAATCAAGGACATAAGATGGGTTTCCCTTTCAGGGTCCTCTTCCAGGCCCTAAATGGTTCCCTTTTTGGTTGTATTTGTGTTATATGACATAAATAGCTTAGTGTTTTTTTAATGAAATATAATGTTGGTTCAGACCTCTCCAATATATGGCTCAGTCAAGTTATAAATGGAATAAAACAAAGAGTTATCCCATTTAGTGTCTTGTTGTGAGACATGTAATGCATTTTCATGCTTTAATTCAAAGAATTAAGTAAAATTCTTGATAGAGGTTGCAGAATTTCTGAGGTTGTGTAAGGATTTTGATAAGCAGGCTGGGTTGGGATTACTGTTAAATGATATTGTAATGCAGTGTTCTTAGACCTTAGGCTATTGATGAAACTCTGTTATATAATGTTGTACTTATGATGACTCCTTTTCTCGATGGGATGAGGCATTGATCTCAACTAGTTATGGGATTTACATGTATTTTGTTGCTCCTGTCCATGTGGTCCTTTTTGCAAAAAAAATGATTAAATCACTGAATATATTTTAGGTTTTGTAGTTGTATTATCCATATCTCATGCTCCATTCAGGTCAATGTTCAATGGGTAGTTAGCCACTACCTAATATCTCCCTATTATGTTGATGCCTCATATGAGATCATTTGCTTTATGTTAATACAACTTGTGAGCCTTAAGGGTGTATATTAGAGGGGATTAAAGGTCTACACACCTTGGTTTTGCAGAGCCTAAATTACATAAGGGTTTACTAGATCCTTGTCAACTGGTCCAAGTCTCTGATATTTATGATTACTAGACTTGGCTTCTCCATAGGAAATTGTAAGATCAACTTGGTAGCTATTTTGTAGCATAGTAATTTTTAGGAAGCAACAAAATGGAGAATCCACTGGGGAAAGAGATTTAAAGGTCTTGTTGAACCTTTTAGAATCTCTGGTAAAAAATTGTAAATCATATATCTCAGTTATGCAACCCATTCAAGCCACCAACAAAATGACAACTCTATTGGGGAAGAAATATGAAAGAACGTTTGATTTACAAATAAGTTTATAATGAGCTTCTCCTTACTTTTTTGAATTTATCCCAAGCTATGTGCTATCATAGAGTCATGTATTGTATTGAAATTTACAACTCCTTGTCAAGTGTGTAAATCGGAAAGGGTGGTTTGATAATCTATTGCATTTCATCAAGTGTAAATTTGGTCCATATTTGTTCATTTCATCTCACTAAGTGTTAGTGGTAACTCTAAAGATCTCTGCACTAGTTGTATTGTTAAGAAAATAATTGAAGGATTTACAGTCTTGTTGAAGCATATTTAAATCCCTTGTGATGTGGTTCTTGGCCGAGGAAGGAAATCATAAAAGGTCTTGTTGTTGAATATGGAGGTGTTGTTGTGATGTTACTGGTTTCTAAGAAAGTTTGAGTTGAAAGAAGTTTCAACTATGAAAAATAATTGTCCTCTTTAGAGAGGTGGTGAATCTACAATGAATCCAATGAAGGTGTGACACAAGCTTTAGATCTACCAAGTTTTCTAGTCAACAAGCTGATTTATAGCTACAACACTTCCAGGTTTTTTTATTTTCATGTGCAAAGCATTTTCCATGAAAACCAGTTGTAGAATTTTTGTTTCCCTATTGAGTGATTTCAACACTAAGTGAGGGAAATGTTAGTAAGGGTTACATACTTATGAGATGTGATTTTTTAGTTTCTTCTTTATAGTTGATGAAGTATGTTATGCATTTGAGATAGAGAAATAGGTTGATGAAGTTTTTTTGAATGGGCGATTGTAAATATAGAAGTATTTTTTAGCCCAGGAATATTTATGTATGTGGACAATAGGTGTTTAATGGTGATTTTTTATTGCTAGTCACATATGTTGATGGGAAACATGAAATTGACTTTGAAGAAAAAAAATGGAGTTGTCTGTTGGAGCTCCGCTAGATGTTGGAGCTTCAGCTAGGGTTTTGCTTTCCGCTGGAGCTTTGCTGTCAGTTGGGAAGCTGCAGACTTCATTGGATGTTGGAGTTTTTGGGGTTTCACTAGCTGTTGGAGTTGTGGCCAAGTTTTTTCCTTTCGCTAGTGTTTCACAGTTAGATGGGAAGTTGCAGTCTTCTGTTGGAGCTTCTAGGGTTTTGCCGGTTGCTAGAGATGCAGCTAGGGTTTTTCCTTCTACTGGTGTTTCACAGGTGGATGGGAAGGTGTTGACTTCTGCTAGGGCTCTACAGTCAGTTGTGAAGTTGTTGTCTATGCTAGACGCTAGAGCTTCTAGGGTTTCTTTAGCTGCTGGTGCTTCTTTGTCTATTGGTGCATTGTCAGATGATTTTGCTGGTGCATTGCCAGATGCTGGAGCTTCTAAGGTTTCTCTAGCTGCTGGAGATGCATCTAGGGTTTTCTATTCCACTGGTGTTTTGCAGGTGGATGGGAAGGTGCAAACTTCTCCTGGGGCTCTGTAGTCAGCTGGGAAGTTGTAGTCTGCGCTGGTTGCTGGAGCTTCTAGGGTTTTTCTAGCTACTGGAGCTTCTTTGTCTGTTGGTGTTTTGCAATATTTTGGTGCATAACCAGTTGCTGGTGCTTCATAGTGTGCTAGTGCATTGCCTTCTGTGGGGTTAGCTGGGTCTTTTTTTGATGTTGTTTCCAAGATAGTTGGGGCTGGAAAGGGACACGGGGTTTCCACTACCAATGGGCCTCCCATTTCCCTGGTTCCTATTTGTGAGTCTTTATCTGTTAAGCTTTCCTCTGATGCTGATAGAGATTTGATGAACAACAGTGAAATTTTTAAATCCCACTAACTAATTTTTTAGTTTCAAATTTTTTGGCCCAGCCTTCCCTAATTGCATGATTAGATCTCTCGAAGATGGGAACCGAAATTAACAGGTACTGTTAACATCTTTCCAATGGAAAAAGGATTTTTCATTGCTAAATTTGATAATGCTGTGGATAGAGCTACGATCCTATGTGATTATGTCTTTAGCTGGGAGGATGAAATTTTTTTGCTCCTGACCAAGCCATGGAACCCTGATTTCAATCCTTCCACTAAAATATTTAGTTCTATCCCTATATGGGTCAGGCTCCCCAATTTGCTCCTTCTTCTGTGGTAGGATTTCATCCTTGAGGAAGTGGGTGGGGCTTTGGGGGATTTCTTGATGACTGATAGTGATTATGATAATATGTATCATTCTACTATTGCTCATATCTTGGTAGACATTGATACCTTGAAGGGCCTCCCAGTTGAAATTAAAATTGAATCATCCTTGGGACCTTGGATCCAACAGCTTGACTTCGAAGGCATTCCTTTTAGATGTCATAAATGTTTTAAGACTGGTCATATTTCTTCCTAGTGTGGCTTCATTTCCAAGAAGAAGAAATCTTCTCCTTCTTGGTGAAAGGGTGCTTCTACCCAACATTACACTATCTTGAAAATATCATCTCACCTTGAGGTGGAGGCTGCTCTTGATATTGGCAATCCTCTACTTGCTGGTGAGAAGGTTGGCTTATGTCCTGATATTAATGTTATTGAAGGGTCTGCTGGCTTTGTCCCTGTCCTTGTTGCTGGAATTAAAGGGTCTACTAGGGCTGCTAGCTCTATCCTTGTCCCGATTGCTAGACTTGATGGGTCTACTGGGGTTGCTAGCTCTTCCACTGTCCCAGTTGCTAGACCTAAAATTTCTCTTTCTACACTGGGTGATTCTAGATTTTTTGTTGTTTCGGTGGGTGTTGAATTTTCTGGAAAGGATGGTATTTTATTAGATGATGGATTAGACATTACTAATCCATATCATTTTCTCCCTTTAGATGGATCTAATGGTAGCCCTTCACTGGCTATTTCTCTAGGTGACTCAACCCCACTTTTGGGGGATGTTTCTCCATCTTTGGATTCATTGTGCTGACAGAATAAGGGTGCTAGTGTTGAAGAAGGTTGGATCATAGTTAAAGGTAAAAATTCTAAGAAATCCTCCTTGACTTTTGACATGACCCTTCATTCTCATTTGAAGGGGAAAAAATATAGTTAGTGTATCTTTTGTTGTGGATTTCCATTGTTTTATCTTTTGTAGTGATGTGGGTGTTTCTTTGGTTGGGTTTTTTTTTGGTTGGTTTTTTGGGGATGGTGGCCTTTTGTTTTGGCTGATCTGTTGTGTTTGGTGTACTCCTATTGCTATATATTAAGATTATTCTTTGTAAAGGGTTTCAAGTCCCTTCAAAACCTATTTTTTCCATTAATCAACACATATGTTGATGGTAATCAAAAATTTGACAAAGGAAGGTTTTTGTGTTTTTTTTTTTAGTGGCCGAGGGCCACAAAATAAAGGTTTGGTATGATTTTGTTGTTGGAGGAATAAGTTTAGTGGAAGAAGTGTGTGGTATGCTCTACCTAGAGATCTAAGATCTTGCTATGCCTGCAAGAGGCATACATCTCTAGACGGAGCCAGTGTTGGTACTCTAGAATTCTTGAGATTACCATGCTACTTTTTGTGAAGGATCCCTTTGACATTTTTAGTAAGTGCCCTATTCTAGCCTTCAAGCATTTGAGAATGAAATATTGCGTGATGTGAATAATATTAAATAAAATATTGGATTTATGGAACAATGATTAATGTGGGTTATCAAGTATGAAAAATTAGATGGTAGCGAAGAACATTTTATTTGATAAGGCAATCCATAGAAAGGATTTTCTTGTGGGGGTCCAGTATCTAGTATCTTGAAAAATACAATTTCAAATAAGATAAAAAGAATTTTGCTAAAGCTTCAAGCTAGTCGAAAAGAAATCAGCTTCTGGGACCCATTTTCCTTGAGTATCAAATAAAATTAGGTTTAAGAAGAGTTTATTCATGTGGTGGGGTCCACATATCCTAAAGTTGTAATTGTGAGAGGGACAAGTCATTTAAAATTTGACGGGTTAATGACACGTTTGAACTTCAAGAATATGATAAGTACTTCAATGTGGGGATTTTATGCTTGGGGTGCCAGTGATCGAGAATCAAAGAAAAGTAAGTGAAAACCTAAATCCCAAAGGGAAGACTAGGGCCCATGCCTTAGAGTGGAGAATTGACATTCAAGGTACAAATAATCAGAATTAAAAGCAAATGACAGAAAATCCCAAACTCTTGAAGGGGAGACTATGACCCATGCTTTATAGTGGAGAATTGTCATTCGGGGCGCCAATAATTAGAATTAGAGGCAGAGTAGGGGAAATATTGAAGTTTCAAAGGAAATCTTTTATAGTACTTCATCCATTAGAGAATGTAGGAGATAAGTGGATTGTGGGCCTGAGAGTGCCAAGTGTTGATATTCCATGGTCCTATGATCCCAATTGATAAAGAGTTACAAATGTCCCTAGAATTTTGACATGTGGTGAGTGTAGATGAACTAAAAATGGGATCGACAATGATAGGTGGCATGGTCCAAGGATCTTACAATCAAAATGATGAGAAGAGAGAAGACACCATGGGATCATAGAATAATGATGTGTGGCAGGGATGACTAGTGAGTGAGGAGATGCGTTGGTCGATGTGTGTGCTAGGTGTTGTAGAGGTGGATTTGTGGACAAATAAAAAGCTTCTACATGGTAGTCAGGGATAGTGGACTAGTGTTGACCAAGATGGAATTTGAGCATAAAGTTGAATTTAAAAGGGGCTAAGGTAGAAATATACAAAGAATGAAGGTGCTTTAGGAGATGATTGAAAGAGATTTTTTCTCAAAAAATCAAAGATAAAACAAAATGAGATAAATCGAATTCAGTTGCAGAGGATGAGTACAGTGAGTGGGTGTAGATGTATGTGAAGGAGTGAAAGTACTATTTATACTAATAGTTTTACTAGTGTTACATCATTTTGAAGATTTAATGAAACACCTAAAGTTTTTATCGAGCTATCATGGGTCTGATTCACAAGTCTACATCAACAAGGACATGCTTGAAGATGCGTAAAGACAACTATTTTTCTGTGACTTATATCTTGTACTATTTGAAGTTTCCACCTGCTCAAGAATGTAAAATTTTGACAAGTGTCATCTTTGGCCTATAGATTATTGCTACCCTTGTTCCTATAAAAGGGTAATCAAGGCAATGAGACGGGGTTCCTGTAGTACCCCTACCCCTAGTCCGATTTTATAAATGTTATGATTACTTTAGGATGATGGAATATATGTTAGAAAATTATTGATGTAGATGATTTTACTGACCCCATACTTGCATGTGTATGGTTGATGTGTTTGTTTTACATTTCTGTTTGACGTGCCTGATGTGGTTGAGGGACGAAGTCAAAGTTAATCACTTGCGAGATCCACACGATCGGCTATCATGAAGTGATTACTCCCTAGAGTGTGGCTACTACTAGTCACCTTGTTATGTGGATGTGTTATGTTTGATTATTTATTTTTGGTTGATTGATGAATTGTTTGTGTTTTGTATGGGCTAGCATTGAAATTTTGAACTTCCTATGAATGAAATAGTCACCTAACTCTCTTTTCCTTATCTATTTTGTGACGCTAGTCACATTTAATTTATTGTTGAAAATGAGAGCTCTCATGATTTAATGTTGGACTTATGATTCTCCCACTTGGGTTTTACCTTTTTGAGTTTTATGGTGGCTACTCTGAATGTTTGGTATTGTTGGCCCTGTTCTATAATAAATTTTGTTTCTATCATGTTCAACATGAACCCTTGATAGTATGTATAAGGGAGGACATCACAGAGATGGTACCATATGTGTTGTGTGATATTAGAATCATTGTGTATCCTATATGTTTGCATAGGTGTTGCATTAACTAGATAGTTTTTCATGAACTTCTCAACTTATTATTTGTTATAAATATGAATGTGTGTTCTTTATGCAATTGATCCTAGATGTTTTCTATGATGATGTATGAATAAAGATTTAGATCTATTTTTCGAATTGTTAATAAATGATTGATCAATGTGATATTTTTAGTTGTTCCTAAACAAGATATTATATTGTTCTTAATGATTGTATATTATGTTCTTATGTTATGACTTGTTTTCAAATGTTATGTTTTATTTTTAGTAAATGCTTCGTGCTTGGAGGATACACATCCTTATCTGTTCTAGGCTTCCAGGAGTAAGCCTAATCCTAGGGGGGGTGGATGTAGTACCCCTACCCCTAGTCTAATTTTATAAATGTTATGATTAATTTTGGATGATGGAATATATGTTAGGAAATTATTGATGCAGATAATTTTACTGACCCCATATTTGCATGTGTATGGTTGATGTGTTTTTTTTACATTTCTGTTTGACGTGCCTGATGTTGTTGAGGGACGGAGTTGTAGTTACTCACTTGCGAGATCCACACGATCGACTAATCCCCACCATTGTCTGTTATATATTTATATATGTTTGTACATGTGGGTGTTGTATGCAGGTTTGCAGGTACCGAACATCGTCTTCCCTGAATTGTCAGGATGAGTGTGCCCTATCGCAATATCTCAAATGATAAGAGAGGGGAGATAACACGGATCCAAAACCCAATCCTAAGTCTATTTATCCTATTTGTTGGATAAGTATCTGTTGACTACCCTATTCAAATTTTTCAAGTTGACAAAGTTCGTAGATCCCTTCCTTGAGCTTGTCTGTTTTATATAATGATCTTGTTTTATTGCTTTTTGAGTATGTGATTTTCTATAGTTATGGAAATTAATATTATAGTTGGAAAATAATATTAAATTTATTTCCTATATTTTTGTATGATTATTAATTAATTAAAAATCAAATATTAAGATATTTGGTTTTAATTAATTAATTATGTGAAAATAGGATTTATATTGTCCATTAGATATTAAATTAATAAATTGCATGATTTAATGATGTTGAAATATTAAATTATTTAATAATGGATTTTAATATTAACATGTGCTTTATAAAATTTGAATATGTCATGTTTCAAAAAGGAGTCAACTTGTCTTTACGAGACTAAGTTGAGTTGTGCACAGTTAAAAGATATATTTAATTATTAATTAGCAATTTCCTTCAACTTTAGAGTGTGAGTTTGATTAGGAGTTGTATTGTGAGTAATCTAGGGTTTGCATGAATGGTGGAGTTGAATCTCTAATAGGGGGAATTAGCATTCATTTGTTATCAATCAGGTTGTTGGAGATTTTTGGAGAGAGCTTTTGGAGATTTTGAGACTTCTTTGTGTTCTTGAGCTTTGGTGTGTGTGCTTGAATTTCTGGGTGAAGACTGTTTGCATCTGGATTTGGGATTTGCATGCAATATGATTCAAATCTACAAGTTGAGCTTTTCTGTTGTCAGATATGGGAGTTTTCAGCATTCTACAGGCAATCTAATTCAATTTCTAGCATTGGAGTTGAGGTAGGTGTTTGAGGAACTTTCCGTCAGTGGAACTTTTAGTAGATTACTATGTTTGATTTGATTTATAGATTAGATCTGTTATTAGTTATGTTTTCAATTTGGGAGTTTAGTAAACTCATAGATTTTCTATTCCATATTTTTATGTAAACTTGGCATAGTAGGGTTATGCTGTCCGAATTTGGAGAGAAAATACATCCTAGAACTCCTAGAAAATGATAAATTAATCTTGATATAGTTTGTACTATAGTGTGGATTAAATAAATTATTGGGCTGTTAAGAAAAAACAATTTTAGTGAGAAAAAAACCAATTTGGGTGGAACCCCAATCTCTGTCAAAAAATGACAGTTAGAAAATAATAACCACAGTAAAATTATTTTACTTACAAATGAAAGGAAATAACAATAGCAAATTGTAAAAACAATAGCAAATTGTAAATACATATTTTTGCAAACAATAGAAATAAGAAAAAAAACAAATTAAGTAAAAGACAAATCACCATGTGAATTATGCAAAAATTGTTCTTTTTCTTTTTTTGGAAAAAGTTTCACAGGTTCTCTTATTTCCATTTTCAGAAATATATTATTTCAAAAAAAAAGATGATTGGAAGAGAGTGGTTTTTGTCAAATAGTATATAATTAATTAGTGTTGTTATTTTAAAAATATATTTATATTTTTGGTTAGGCAAATTAACTTGTTGATTGGCAAATTTTTAAAACAAATTTTGATTGAAAAAAATAAAATAAAATAAAAATTGAATAAAGGTGGGGGCGGGGGTCCCACCCCTCAACCCCCACGCGACAGCCTTTTAAGGCTGCCTGCGGTAGCAGAGGTTGCCGTGACAACCTAGGTTGCGCACGACAGTCAATGTTGTTGTGACAGCCTAGGGGGTAGGCCATGGCCCCCACGGCACCTCCCCCATTTATTTTTAAAAAAGTTTATTTTTAATTTTGTTTTTAAATATTAACATTTATTTTAAATTTCAAGTTTTATTTAAATTTTAATGATTATAGTAAATTTTAATTTGTTATGGTTTGGTTTGTATTTATATTGTTTTGCAATAATTAATTTTAATATGGATTAATTTATTTTTATTTTTGAGGTAATTTTATTATTGAAATTTTGATTTAACTATTGATTTTACTAAACACAAATTTAATTAATAGTTAATTGAGTTTTTGTTTAGTATTTATTTAAATGGTATCATTCAAATTAATACTTTTATTATTCTTTTATTCTATCGAATCATTGTTTTAATATGCTTGTGTTAAATCAACTTAATAGTATATTAAATTATATAGTCTATTTTGATTAGACTAAATCTTTTTGAATGCATTGTTCTTATGATAATCAGGATGTGTATATATATACAATAAGTAATGATATGTACATAGATTAAAATATTTTTTTGGAAATAGATGTGTAACTACCAAAATTGGGTGTTTTTACTTCATTAGATCCCTAGGTAATCTATAAGGAATATTCTTTTGTTTATGGCAATATTGTAATGTTTATGTTCAAATTCTCCTAGTAAGTTTATGCGATTCTATATGTGGATTCAATTATGTTCAAAATGAAAATTAAAGTGCTTGTGAATTAGATCTTAATTTTTTATGGTGCTATTGTGTCTTCTTCGTGCCTGGAGTGTCTTCTTGTGTTTACTATGATTTCGGGATACTAGAAGACCTAGGAGGGGATACAGAGGCTGGGGTATGAGTCAGATGTTCATGTTATCAGTTATGTTTGGTGTGAGTGTACTTTATCTATTTATCACTCTTGTTTGACCATTGGGCTCATGTTATATTGTATTATGTTTGTGGTATCTTTGTAACCATATGTAGTTCTTTTGTGTGAATATGGATATGAGGTTACGTAGTTGAATACCTGATTAGATCTAGGAGAGATCTGTGAGCCTAGGGTAGTTTACCTAGATATGTAGTAGGAGGTGGCTTGCAATAAGTGCTGGGGCTCACAAGTGGCTGTCAGGATCACTTATTGTTAAGTATCTTAATCAAGTGATAACTAAATATAACATTGAGAGATTTTAAAATGAATGTAATAAGATATGATTTCCTCACCCTGGCTTAGTACTAGTACAAACTAAGGTGGGAATGAAGAAGATGACTAGCCCCCTTTTAAGGGATGATTTGGCATAGTTGATGGCTTCGTCAGTACGAGAGGTCATTGACACCCTGTAAGGTCACTTGGGTGCCAGGATCCAACAAGATTACCAAGACAAAACTCAAGGGTTAGACGTACATGATGACACCTTCCTATGCATAGTCTAGTTATCCTACATGTGCCAGTTGCCTTTGGATTAGCGAGTCTTTCATGGCATTATTACTTTTCACCTTGAGTTAGAGAGCTTTCAGGATCCTTTCCTTTGCTCATTCTATTTTGTTTGTTATCCGAGTGGGATCTGTTGTTATCTCCTCAGCACAGTGGGAGTGGACCATTTACGTTCATGAGGTTGGGTGGTAGTGATTCTTTTACCGTTTGAGATTTTGACATTCATGTACCGGTGCTGGATGATCCCTGCAATAGTTGTTCCTTCATGATCTTCATTGCTAGAGTTGTACTTTGTTCTTCTTCTTCTTTGTGATCCTGTATCTTGTTTCAGTTTCTCATAGATATCATGTGTACTTCTTTTCAGTTATTGTATTACATACCCTATGACATGTGCAGTGGATGTAGATTTATGGTTACCTTATGTGACTAGATGTATTTATGTTTTCTTTTATGTGATGTTGCTTATATCTTTCTTTGTTATATGAGTTTGTAATTGTACCTAATCTAAATTAGTTAATTAATGTTAAAGTAATATTCATCAAGGAACCCTTGAGAGTTGTAACTTGTGTTGGTTATTGTATTATTGTGAGTAAATGGTAATTGCTTCTGCATTGATGTTTATCTCATATGTTAACTTTTAAAAAAAAATTATTTTGCAAACTTAGATGCATGTTTAGGTTAAGTTCTCTTGGGTTCCTTGGTAGGGCATTACACTTGGTATTGGAGCATCGAGTTCTACATTGGGAACTCTAGGAAGTTGTGTGCCCACTAGATGTCTAAACTGTTAAAACTTGAAACCAAACATAGACATATAACTCTTTTGTGTTTGATAACTATTAAACTACATCTAAACATTTGTGTTCTTGCTTCTTTTAAATGTCTTTGGGATATCATTGGCCTAGTGATTGTCATAGGTGCTTGACTATTTATTGCGTATGGTTACCTTCTCTAATGCATCTAGGGTGAAATAACTTTGGATGTCATGAAGTGATTACTCCCTAGAGTGTGGCTACTACTAGTCACCTTGTTATGTGGATGTGTTATGTTTGATTATTTATTTTTGGTTGATTGATGAATTGTTCATGTTGTGTATGGGCTAGCATTGAAATTTTGAACTTCCTATGAATAGAATAGTCACCTAACTCTCTTTTCCTTATCTATTTTGTGATGCCAGACACACTTAATTTATTGTTGAAAATGAGAGCTCTCATGATTTAATGTTGGACTTATGATTCCCCCATTTGGGTTTTACTTTTTTGAGTTTTGTGGCGGCTACTCTGAATGTTTGGTATTGTTGGCCCCATTCTGTAATAAGTTTTGTTTCTATCATATTCAACATGAACCCTTGATAGTATGTATAAGGGAGGACATCATAGAGATGGTACCATATGTGCTGTTTGATATTAGAATCGTTGTGTATCCTATATGTTTGCATAGGTGTTGCATTAACTAGATAGTTTTTCATGAACTTCTCAACTTATTATTTGTTATAGATATGAATGTGTGTTCTTTATGCAATTGATCCTAGATGATTTCTATGATGATGTATGAATAAATATTTAGATCTATTTTTTGAATTGTTAATAAATGATTGATCAATGTGATATTTTTAGCTATTCCTAAACAAGATATTATATTGTTCTTAATGATTGTATATTATATTCTTATGTTATGACTTGTTTTCAAATGTTATGTTTATTTTTAGTAAATACTCTGTGCTTGGAGGATACATATCCTTATCTGTTCTAGGCTTCCAGGAGTAAGCCTAATCCTGGGGGGGTGGATGTAGTACCCCTACCCCTAGTCTAATTTCATAAATGTTATGATTAATTTTGGATGATGGAATATATGTTAGGAAATTATTGATGCGGATAATTTTACTGACCCCATACTTGCATGTGTATGGTTGATGTGTTTGTTTTACATTTCTGTTTGACGTGCCTGATGTGGTTGAGGGACAGAGTCATAGTTACTTGCTTGCAAGATCCACACGATTGACCGATCCCCGCCATTGTCTATTATATATTTATATATGTTTGTACATGCGGGTGTTGTATGTAGGTTCGCAGGTACCGGGCATCGTCTTCCCTGAATTGTCAGGATGAGCGTGCCCTATCACAATATCTCAAATGGTAAGAGAGGGGAGCTAACATGGATCCAAAACCCAATCCTAAGTCTATTTATCCTAGTTGTTGGATAAGTATCTGTTGACTACCCTATCCGAATTTGTCAGGTTGACAAAGTTCATGGATCCCTTCCTTGAGCTTGTTTGTTTTATATGATAATCTTGTTTTATTGCTTTTTGAGTATGTGATTTTCTATAGTTGTGAAAATTAATATTATAGTTGAAAAATAATATTAAATTTATTTCTTATGTTTTTGTATGATTATTAATTAATTAAAAATCAAATATTAGGATATTTGGTTTTAATTAATTAATTATGTGAAAATAGGATTTATATTGTCCATTAGATATTAAATTAATAAATTGCATGATTTAATGATGTTGGAATATTAAATTATTTAATAATAGATTTTAATATTAACATGTGCTTTATAAATTTTAAATGTTATGTTTCAAAAAGGAGTCAACTTGTCTTTAGGAGACTAAGTTGAGTTGTGCACAATTAAAAGATATATTTAATTATTAATTAGCAATTTCTTTCAACTTTAGAGTGTGAGTTTAATTAGGAGTTGTATTGTGAGTAATCTAGGGTTTGCATGAATGGTGGAGTTGAATCCCTAATAGGGGGAATTAGCATTCATTTGTTATCAATCAGGTTGTTGGAGATTTTTGGAGATTTTGAGACTTCTTTGTGTTCTTGAGCTTTGGTGTGTGTGCTTGAATTTCTGGGTGAAGATTGTTTGCATCTGGATTTGGGATTTGCATGCACTGTGATTCAGATATGCAGGTTGAGCTTTTTTGTTGTCAGATATGGGAGTTTTCAGCATTCTACAAGCAATCTAATTCAGTTTCTATCATTGGAGTTGAGGTAGGTGTTTTAGGAACTTTCCCATGATTCCATCAGTAGAACTTTTAGTAGATTACTATGTTTGATTTGATTTATAGATTAGACTTGTTATTAGTTATGTTTTCAATTTGGGGGTTTAGTAAACTCATAGATTTTCTATTCCATATTTTTATGTAAACTTGGCATAGTAGGGTTATGCTGTCCGAATTTGGAGAGAAAATACATCCTAGAACTCCTAGAAAATGATAAATTAATCTTGATATAGTTTGTACTATAGTGTGGATTAAATAAATTATTGGGTTGTTAAGAAAAAACAAATTTAGTGAGAAAAAAATTAATCTGGGTGAAAACCCAATGTCTGTAAAAAATTGACAGTTAGAAAATAATAACCACAGTAAAATTATTTTACTTACAAATGAAAGGAAATAACAATAGCAAATGGAAAATACATATTTTTGCAAACAATAGAAATAAGAAAAAAATAAATTAAGTAAAAGACAAATCACCATGTGAATTGTGCAAAAAATGTTGTTTTTCCTTTTCTGGAAAAAGGTTCACAGGTCCTCTTATTTCCATTTTCAAAAATATATTATTTAAAAAAAAAAGATGATTGGAAAAGAGTGATTTTTGTCAAATAGTATATAATTAATTAGTGTTGTTATTTTAAAAATATATTTATATTTTTGGTTAGGCAAATTAACTTGTTGATTGGCAAATTTTATAAAACAAATTTTGATTGAAAAAAAAATATTTAAAAAATTGAGTAAAGGTGGGGGCGGGGATCCCACCCCACAACCCCCGCGCGACAACCTTCTAAGGCTGCCTGCGGTAGTAGAGGCTGTCGTGACAGCCTAGGCTGCGCACAATAGTCAATGTTGCCGTGACAGCCTAGGGGGTAGGCTGTGGCCCCCATGGAACCTCCCCCATTTATTTTTAAAAAAGTTTTTTTTAATTTTGTTTTTAAATATTAAAATTTATTTTAAATTTCAAGTTTTATTTAAAGTTTAATGATTATAGTAAATTTTAATTTGTTATGGTTTGGTTTGTATTTATATTGTTTTGCAATAATTAATTTTAATATGGATTAATTTATTTTTATTTTTGAGGTAATTTTATTATTGAAATTTTGATTTGACTATTGATTTTACTAAACATAATTTAATTAATAGTTAATTGAGTTTTTGTTTAGTATTTATTTAAATGGTATCATTCAAATTAATACTTTTATTCTATTGAATCATTGTTTTAATACACTTATGTGTTAAATCAATTTAATAGTATATTAAATTATATAGTCTATTTTGATTAGACTAAATCTTTTTGAATGCATTGTTCTTATGATAATCAGGATGTGTATATATATACGATAATAATGATATGTACATAGATTAAAATATTTTTTTGGAAATAGATGTGTAACTACCAAAATTGGGTGTTTTTACTTCATTAGATCCCTAGATAATCTATAGGGAATATTCTTTTGTTTATGGCAATATTGTAATGTTTATGTTCAAATTCTTCTAGTAAGTTTATGCGATTCTATATGTGGATTCAATTATGTTCAAAATGAAAATTAAAGAGCTTGTGAATTAGATCTTAGTTTTCTATGGTGCTATTGTTTCTTCTTCGTGCTTGGAGTGTCTTCTTGTGTTTACTGTGATTTTAGGATACTAGAAGACCTAGGAGGGGATACAGAGGCTAGGATATGAGTCAGATGTTCATGTTATTAGTTATGTTTGGTGTGAGTGTACTTCATCTATTTATCACTCCTGTTTGACCATTGGGCTCATGTTATAGTGTATTCTATTTGTAGTATCTCTGTAACCATATGTAGTTCTTTCGTGTGAATATGGATATGAGGTTATGTAGTTGAATACCTGATTAGATCTAGGAGAGATCTAAGAGCCTAGGGTAGTTTACCTAGATATGTAGTAGGAGGTGGCTTGCAATAAGCGCCAGTGCCCACAAGTGGTTGCCAGGATCACTTATTGTTAAGTATCTTAATCAAGTGATAACTAAATATAACATTGAGAGATTTTAAAATGAACCTAATAAGATATGGTTTCCTCACCCTGGCTTAGTGCTAGTATAGACTAAGGTTGGAATGGAGAAGATGACTAGCCCCCTTTTAAGGGATGAGTTGGCATAGTCGATGGCTTTGTCAGTACGAGAGGTCATTGACACCATGTAAGGTCACTTGGGTGCCAAGATCCAACAAGATTACAAGGACAAAACTCAAGAGTTAGACGTAAATGATGACACCTTCCTATGCATAGTCTAGTTATCCTACATGTGTCGGTTGCCTCTGGATTAGTGAGTCTTTCATGGAATTATTACTTTTCACCTTGAGTTAGAGAGCTTTTAGGATCCTTTCCTTTGCTCGTTCTATTTTGTTTGTTATCCGAGTGGGATCTGTTGTTATCTCCTTAGCACGGTGGGAGTGGACCATTTAGGTTCATGAGGTCAGATGGTAGTGATTCTTTTACCATTTGAGATTTTGACATTCATGTACTGGTGCTGGATGATCCCTGTAGCAGTTGTTCCTTCTTGATCTTCATTATTGGAGTTGTACTATGTTCTTCTTCTTCTTCTTTGTGATCCTATATCTTGTTTCAGTTTCTCATAGATATCATGTGTACTTTTTTTCAATTATTTTATTACATACCCTATGAAATGTGCAGTGGATGTAGATTTATGGTTACCTTATGGTACCAGATGTATTTATGTTTTCTTCTATGTGATGTTGCTTATATCTTTCTTTGTTATATGAGTTTGTAATTGTACCTAATCTAAATTAGTTAATTAATGTTAAAGTAATATTCGTCAAGGAACCCTTGAGAGTTGTAACTTGTGTTGGTTATTGTATTATTGTGAGTAAATGGTAATTGCTTCCACATTGATGTTTATCTTGTATGTTAACTTTTTAAAAAAATTTATTTTGCAAACTTAGATGCATGTTTAGGTTAAGTTCTCCTGGGTTCCCTGGTGGGGCATTATAGTTCCCTTTTGAGGTCCCCTTCTGGGCTTCAGATGGTTTTCTTTTTTGTTCCTATGGGGTTCTGAAAGTTTTTGAGTTTTTCCAATCTTTGGGGTTCCAGTAGAAGGTTTTCTTGGGTAGGAGCAATTTTGTAAATCTTTCAGAGAGAAAGTATTGTATAAATTTGGGTTGATTCCTTTTGTTGGTTTTGGGTGTTTTTTGGTTGTATCTATGTTATATGATAGAGATAACTTAGTATTTTTTTAATGGAATATAATTTTGGTTTAGATCTTTATAGTGTATGACTCAATCAAGTTTTAAATAGAATAAAACAAAGAGTTATCCTATTTAGTATCTTATTGTGTGACATGTAACTATGTTTTCATACTTTAATTCAAAGAATTACATAAAATTCTTTATAGAGGTTGCAAACTTGCTGGGGTTGTGGAGGGATTTTTATAAGAAGGCTGGATTGGGATTACCATTAAAGAATATTGTAAGACAATGTTCTTAGATATTAGGCTATTGATGAAATTCTGTTATATAATGTTATACTTTTGATGACTTTTTTACCCAATGGGATGGGGCAACGATCTTAGCTAGTGGTGGGATTTACATGTGTTTTATTGTTTCTATCCAAGTGGTCCTTGCTGCAAAAAAAATCATTAAATCACTGGATATCTTTTAGGTTTTGTAGTTGTCTTATCTAGATCACATGCTCCATTCAGCTCAACATTCAATGGGTAGTTATCCACTATCTAATATCTCCCTATTAAGTTGATGCCTCAAATGAGATCATATTCTTTATTCTAATATCATTTGTGAGCCTTTAAGGTGTATACTAGAGGGCATTAAAGGTCTACCCACCTTGGTTTTACAAATCCTAAAGTGCATAAGGGTTTACTAGATCCTTATTAGTTGGTCCAAGTCTCATAAATTTATGATTACTGGAGTTTGATTCCCCATAGGAAATCATAAGATCGAATTGGTAGCTATTTCTTAGTGTAAACCTTTTTAGGAACCAACAAATCCTAAAGAAATTTGTCCATGAAACTATTCGATGCTAGTGTTTGTAGCTTAGTCCCACAATATGGGCATACATAATTGATGCAGTGAGGAATGGAAAATCCTTTGAATGGATAGTCCAAATCTACACTAGCAACAACAATACAATGGAACAACAAAGAAAATGCTCAAAATAGATTTTTCATTCAACATGCCCGGCTATAAGGTCTCACAAGATCCAACTCCAAGCTAGCCAAATCTACAACAATAGGCTACAACAACTGGTAGAAACCCCAAGAAATTTTAAACTTGTGCTCATAGCAACCAAGAAACCTTCTAGTCTTCCAAGCCCACACTTAGCTAGTAGCTCTTCTCAATATCATTCCTCTTCACTACTCCATGCTAAATGATCATGAATGATCATGAATCATTCCCTTACAAACCTACCTAGACCCTCCTTAAATACACTTCTTCAACCACAAGTCAACTGGAAGAAATAAATAATTCTAAGCCCAAGTCGGCTCCTAAAAAATAAAATTATTAAATAAAATACAAGTCAGCTCTCAAATAGCCTTACAAATAATTAATTCTCCATGTCAGCCTCTAGATCTACCTAGGAGAATACAACATAAGCTACCCCCATTAAATACATCAAGTCAGCCAACCAAATCTCCAAGAACTCTAGTTGGTAAGCAAAACTACCCAGTGTTAGTAAAAACAACGGAGCAAGCTAGGTATCACTAAGAAAGAACATCAATCGAGCACCACAAGCATCACTAAGAATAGGTTCTACTAAGCACCAGAAGTTTTACCAAGTTCTTTAGTGATCGAGCCCCATCAGTGACCAAGCCCCTTGATCAAAGCTGCAATTGAGTAACACATACACACCCCAACATGCAAGATTGCCAAATACCCAAGGATGCTCCTACATCAGACACCCCAGGTGTGAAAATATTTTCTCAAAGACATGAAGAAAATATTATGGGATTCAACACATAAACCCTGAAATGGTTCTTCACATACATGTCCTCCAAGTCTTCAAATTGCATAATCTTGCACTTTTGCTTTCTCTGTCTTTTCAAGTATTTCCTTGACAATCCATAGGTCTGTTCTCCATATTGATCTCCAACCCTTTTAGGATCCCCTAACTCAACTCAGCTCCCAAAGCTCAGGTTCCTCCTACCGAGTGTTGTATCTAGAAAAGGCATCCGGGAAAATTTCCTGCCATTCTTCTCAACAGAAAACACAATTTTAAGACAATAATGCACAACCCTGCAATTATACTGCCAAGGTCTACCAAGAAATATGTGACAAATACTCATGTCCACAATATCACACAACACTTGATCCTTATATTAGCCAATCTAAAAATCAACAAGACATTTCTCCCTCACTTCCAAAGCAAGAACATATTGCAACCAACTGACCCTTTAAGGATAAGGATGTCTTACTCTCTTCAAACTAAGTTTCTAAACCATCTCCCCATCTACAAGGTTATCAATACTACCACTATCTACAATCACATCACAAAGTTTACCTCCTAACTTACACTGAGTTCTGAATAAATTACTCCTCTGATAAGGTTCCACCTTAGTACTGAGCAATGTTCTTTGAACCAACAAGTTTTATGACTCTATCTTAGGTTCATTCAGTATATTCTCATTCACCAAAACATTCCTACTATTAGTGAGCTTCTTTTGTGAACATTTAAATGATAGGTGTCCTTCTTCACCACAATTATAACAAGTACCCTTAAAGGCAACCTTACCCATCCTCTTCCTCAACTCAACAGGTTTCGGTTCATCTTTAGAAGTTGGTTTATCTTTCACCGAGTGATCCTATTTCTCCTTCCCTCAGTAATTACCATGTTGTTTCCTCTTTAACTTATCTTCTACCTTCAAGGCATACTAATAAGCATCCTCAACCAAATTGATCTTCAACATACCAAGCTCATCTTGAATATTGAATTTCAAACCATTCACATATCGAGCTACCTTTTCCTTGCCAAGTTCTCTATGTCTAGACCGAATAGTCAACTTATAGAACTCCTCAGTATAGTCTTCCTCAGTCAAATATTTCTACTTCAAGTTCTGTAACTTAAACAATTCAAGTTCATAGTCGAAAGATATGAACTTAGCTTTCAACTTAGCCACCATCAACCTCCAATGATTAATCTTCATTTCACCTTCATCTTCTCTTTCCCTCTCTAATTCTTTCCAACAAAGAGCAACATCTACTAGAAGTCTTCTAACTCACCAATCCAAACAATCAAGTTCTCAGGTCTCAAAGTACTAGAGAAGTTAGAAACTTCCATTCAATAACTAGTACTTAACTGAGATCCAAATCTCTACAACCAATCAACTCTATCTTCACCAGATCAATCCCTCTGATCGGTTTTGTCATCTCCACTAGATCCAATAGCTTCAATGTCTTCAACAACTTCCTTATAGCCATCATCATTACCAAGATTCCTCAGCATATTAGAAATAGCCTTGATGATCTCATCAAACATGTCATTCTTCATCAATTCCATCTCAGATCTAAAATCATCTTTAACCTTCTCTCTAATCTTTGATTCTACAACATCACATAGGTATGCAATCGCCCTAGGGCCCAATCTTCTTAGAGGCATCTTCAAGATCTTCGTAAACTCAAGGTAACAAATCACCAACTCAAGGTCCAGGTGCAAACTACCTCAACTCAGTGATCTATCAACACACTAAAGAACTTCAAGCTCTGATACCACCTGATGCAATGCAGGATGGAAAATCCTTTGAATGGATAGTCCAAATCTACACTAGCAACAACAATACAACAGAACAACAAAGAAAATGCTCAAAATAGAATTTTCATTCAACATGCCCGATTGTAAGGCCTTCCGGGTTACAACAAAATACAACAATTACAATAGTAATTCTGGAAGATCTTACAAGATCTAACTCCAAGCTAGCGAGATTTGCAACAACATGTTACAACAACTGGTAGAAACCCCAACAAAGTCTAAACTTGTGCTCACAAGAAACCAAGCAACCTTCTAGTCTTCCAAGCCCACACTTAGGTACTAGCTCTGCTCAATATCATTCCTCTTTGCTACTCCATGTTGACTGATCATGAATCATCCTAAATCATTCCCCTACAAACCTACCTAGACCCTCCTTAAATACACTTCTTCAACCACAAGTCAGCTGGAGGAAAAAAATAATTCTAAGCCCAAGTCAGCTCCTAAAACAAATAATTATTAAATGCAATACAAGTCAACTCTCAAATAGCCTTGCAAATAATTAATTATCCATGTTAGCCTCTAGATCTACCTAGGAGAATACAACATAAGCTACCTGCATTAAATACATTAAGTCAGCCAATAAAATATCCAAGAACTCCAGTCAGTAAGCCAAGCTACCAAGCGACAATAAAAACAACTAAGAAAGCCCTACATCATCGAGAAAGCACGTTGACCGAGAACCACAAGCATCTCTGAGCATAGGTTCTATCGAGAACCATAAGTTTTACCAAGTTCTTCAATGACTTAGCCCCATCAGTGACCAAGCCCATCGGTCAAAGTTGCAACTGAGTAACACAGAAACACCCCAACATGTAGGATTGCCAACTACCCTAGGATGCTCATGCATCAATAACTTACATATGAAATCCCATAGGAGAAAATCATTTTCCCTAGTGTATAGATCAAAGGCAATTTTACCCCTTGAAGTTGATCTCTCATCACTCAAAATATCCTTGAAGAACTTCATTGTAGATGAAGACTACAGGGTAGCCATATTGTGTGAATTAGAGTTATTAGATGAGAAAAACTAGATTGTAATGAATCACTTGCAATGCTATTAGAATCATTTTCATGAAAGTTATAACAAAGATTCAAATTGAGGAAATTTGATTTAGGTGACTTGGTACTGAAAGAAAACAACAATAATCTTGTAGATCAAGAAAAGACTAGAAAGTTTGAGCCCAACTAGTTAAGACCACATGTCATCACGATATCCTTTAACAATGGGGCATTTAAACTAGATACCCAAGAGGGAGATCCGATCCATGGCTACATCAACAACATGCACCTAATAAAGTATTATACCTGATATTATAAGGTCAAGTGTACATATCTTAAAAGATCCTTAAAAAATACAAAAAAATAAAAAAAATTCAAAAGATACCCTGGTGAAAACTTGACAAACAAGGCCCTTGGTAACAACAAAAAAAATTAGAAAACAAAAAAAGTAAAGAGAAAAAACAAAATTTCCCTGTGGTGAAAACCTGGTAAACATGCGCTATTGGGTAGGTACCTTGGTGAAAACCTAGAAAATAGGTACCAAGCCTTGAAATCTTGGTCCACCATCAATGAATCCAAATGATTAGTTTGTACTTGCTAACATGTATTGTTATGCATGCCAGGTCCAAAACCAATAAGCACAACATTATTGAGAATTCATGCCTATCTATGACTTGTACTACTTCACTAGAGTGGGGGAAGTCTCAACCTAAAAAATCTAAAAAATATTCAGAAAATGACCTAAAAAAAATCTAAAAACATATAGAAAATGATATGAAAAAAATCCCAAAACATTTAGAAAAAGTAATAAAAAAATCCAAAAACATTCAAATACTCATCCTAAGAAAATCTCAAAAATATTTAGAAAAAGTCCTGAAAAAAATGCAAAAAAATTCTTAAAAAGTCCAAAAAACCTAATTTTTTTTTAAAAAAAAAAAATCATATAAGGTCCTGAAAAAAAATGATCAACAGTATCCTAAAATATCCTGAAATAGACCTAAAAAATAAAAAAACATAAAAACATTCATCAATGAAAACAATGTTTGGGATGTATTTAATAAGGGCCTTTACCTATGCGATGCGCCACACATACCCTGACTCCAAACATATGAAAAATTCGATGGACCAATAACATCATAAAATATCTTGAAGAAAAAAACCAAGAAAAAAAATCAAAACTCATTAAAATCCTGCAATAAACCTAGCTCTGTCACAACAAGAAGAAAGTGATGATCAAACATCAAATTTTATGTCAAAATGATGAGCTTCATAAATCAGCAATGGACCCATGAGACCCGTCTCAATCAACAATCTAATTTGTCATCTATCAATCAACCAATCAATCAAACAATTATCTTATACAATGATGGATACACTCAAAACTAGACATATAAGTCTTATACGAGTAACCCATTCCTAAAACCAGACACATCAAACATCCAATCAAATATCAACATCAATCCTATCAATGATCAGTAAGGCTGTTGAACAAGTTAGTCATGTTAGTCTATTATCAATTTATCTTTCACAATTTTGTTCTGAAGCACCTCAAGGAAAATACTGAAGGTGAGAGTAGCTATGATGGATTGTAATCTTGTTTTCTTTGTTTTCTGTTTGTGGATAATTTCAATAACGTTCCAAGGTATGTTTTCTTGGGTGTCTTTGATAAGATCCTTCACATATCTATCAAATATCAATTGTAGAGTATTGAAAATGATACAGGATTGTGATACCTGCACATACCTTGACTCCAAGCACATGACCCTTAGGATGAAGTTCAAACATTCCCTATTTGTTTTTTTCTTCCTTCAACAGAGATCATAGAAATATATAGATGGTCAATATCTAGGTGCATTCATATCTCTTTCTTTTCAAAATAAGGCACAGTGATGAAATCGGTGAAAATATTCCATAGTGACTTAGAATCTTCACCTATCTTGATTGAAATTAACAAATTCCTCAATTTTAACTAATTTATTCTTCTCACTAACATTTCTTCTATTTGTCAAATCAGTCAATCAATCAATGATCATGTTTCTTACATAGGATGTATCTTTCTTGAAACTAGACATTGTCACTTGTCTTATACATGGCATGTCTTCCCTAAAACTAGACATTGTTTCTAGTCTTACATAGGATGGGTCCTTCTTGAAACCAGACATGATTTTTGTTAACAATCTCTATATCCAATCTCAATCATTTGTCATCTTCTTTCAAGAGATTGTTAGAATAACTAAGAGGGGGTGTGAATTAGTTAGATCAGTTATCCAATAGTCCCAATTCCAAAATGTATCACTTAAAACAAATTCAACAAATATTTGTAGCTCAGTAACATAAAATACTAAACTATCTGTGCCTTTACCGATTACTAGTTAATTACTCTCTATGATTACCAACCAAATAAAATATGCAATATGTAAAGCATGATAACCAAACATTCATTACAGAAACACATAACACAATGATTTAACATGGAAACCCTGTAAAGGGAAAAATCACTTGGGACCGGTAACCCAAAATATTTTTCACTCTTCTGAGGTGAGCTCGATGAAGAGCCAACCTTGTTAAAGGTTACAAAACAAACTATAAGGTGTGACCTTGTTAGAGGATTTAAGACTAACAGTTATCATCCAACCATCATTCACTATGGGGTTGATAGGATAACAATGTACATTCTATGAATGACATAGGGAAATCATAAGACGGTTAAGTCCACTCAGTTAAGAGATTTTTCTATTACAATGGTTAAACTGAAATAGTAGGTGATTTGATTACATTACAAATTGATTTTGCAGATGTTTAGATCTATTCTAAGCCCATAAAAATCCTCAGATCAATATTTCAATTCAGTTCTTCAATATTCAATAACTTACTATCCCTTGGTAAAAACTCTCTGATGCTCGGTACTGTTCTGTAGTTCGGTTCTTCTTCAACTAGTCTGATCAGGCATGCATGAAGCTATGTTCATGGAAAATCTCAACAGTCTCCTTCTTCTAGCATAGTTTCAACAATGAACCAATGTCTCTTATATAGACAAGTAAACCATTTTCTTTTCATCCATCAGATTTTTCCGCTTAATCTCCATCATTGATTTTTCCACTTAAACCTTCCTCGGTAGATGTGTCAATAACTCATTTCAATTCCATCCTTTAGATCTTCTTCAAATTTTGTTAGCTATGGATCTCATAACAAACTTTATCTTCAACCTCGAAATCATACACATTCCAGCTCATCAATTTATGTCGGCTAAACTAAACATTTAGTTCTTTCATCCATACTTGATTAACGAAGAAATGTGTCGATGAACACAAGCTCGGTATACACTACACTGGCTCAGTGTATACTAAAGTGCTTCATTTACCGACAACACTACTTTGTTAAGTTTTTCTTCCAACTTCATAACAAATTAATGTAACATAATCAAGTTAACAATATGAAGTCATAGACTCATCAATAAGTTACCAAGAGTATTCCTTATTCTCATCTGTCATATCCATCTTCCTTTATGTGGATATCTCAAATCTTCAACTTTTTCTCCTCTTTACAGATGTTTAGATATTTGCAACTATCATGATAAGTACTATCAAAACTAGTTGACATCAATGACAACATAATGACTGATTTAATTATCTTACATATCATTTCAGTACTTGGTGATCTCTAATCACTGATCTTCAAGTCATTCAGGTATTCAATCAATTGTAGTTCATCAATATCTCCCTTTGGCATTGATGGCAACTCAAGCAATATGAAATATACCATACACATACCAAACATGTATTCTACAACTATGTAAGAAAATGCTGTAGCTCGGTAAGCTCTCCCTAGCTTAATATGTTTAATCACTATGTTACATAGCAGCATTGCAAGTGCAAAATTTCCTCTATAGATATGATCTTTCCAGCTCTCAGATTCCTTTCTATTCTCAGCAACAAATCTTCAAAACTCTCCTTGACTTTCTCAGATTATCTCTCCCTTAGATAGATGTTCCAGTGATATCTCAGTTTGTCATATTGTTTATCTCTCCCTTTGAAAACAATGCCAAAGAAAAACATAAAACATATAGCTCTGCATTATCCATGTGACTCTCTATTGTCCAATGCATGCAATGTATCTTGGTATACTGTTATGCCACCTGTTCCTCAAATCTTTCACAACCTTAGACATAATCCAAAGTGTGAACTATGTTGCATCAATATGAATGATCTTTTGATAAGATTAGGATGATGCAACCTCTAGATTACATTAGTGACCGGTAGATAGGGGACAAACCCCAAGTCTAGTCCTCAAGTATTCAAAAGTATCATTCGGTAGAGGCTTGGTAAAAATATCAGCAAGTTGCTCTTTTGATGTAACATATTCTAGTTTGACTTGCTTCTCCTGTACTTGTTCTCTTAAGTAGTGATAGTTAATAGAAATATGCTTGGTCTTTGAGTGCATTACAAGATTCTTAGAAATATTTATTGCACTAGTGTTGTCACATTATACAATCACTGACTCAGTGATTACCTCATTCATCCCTTCCAACACTTGCTTGATATAAGAAATGTTTGAATAGTTTGTAGCAGCAACAACATATTCTACTTCGGAAGTGGATTGAGAAATACAAGGTTGTTTCTTACTTGTCCAAGTAACAAGTCTTTCACCAAAGAAAAATGCTCCTTTAGTTGTAATTTTCTATCATCTATATTTCCAGCCCAATCTGCATCGGTGTAGACTCTTAGTTCAAACTTTCCTTCCTTAGGACACCATAATCCATATTCCTCTATTTTCTTCAGCTATCTTAAGATTCTTTTTACTGCAACCATGTGTGAATCCTTTGGATTGACATAAAATATGGAAACAATCCCCACTGCATGTGCAATGTTTGGTCTACTGTGTACTACATACATTGGTTACCAATCATAGATTGTTACAATGTTTGGTTTACCTCTATAGATTCATCATCTTTAGTCATTTTTTAGCCTGTGACCATCGGTGTTCCAACTGGTTTAGCATTGTCCATGCCAAATGTTCTCAATACTTCCTTTATGTACTTTGATTGTGTGATGAAAATTCCATCATTCTATTGAATAACTTGCAAGTCTAGAAATAACAAATCTCTCCAAACATAGACATTTCAAATTCTTTTCTCATCTCATCAGCAAAAATTATATCATCCAAAAATATTTCAGCAATCAAAATAGTGTCATTAGACTCTCCTTTCATATACAAATTGTTGTTTTCACTAGTTCTAACGAAACCAATACTTAACAAATAAGTATGCAACCTTTCATACCAGGCTCTTGGTGCTTTCTTTAAACCATATAAAGCTTTGTGTAGTCTACATACCATGTCTTTCTTATCTGGATCAACAAACCCTTCTAGTTGTTCTATGTAGACCTCCTCTTTTAGTATCCCATTCAGAAAAGAAGACTTAACATCCATTTGATAGACTTTAAACTTCTTATGTGCTTCATATGTAAGTAACATGTAGACTCCCTCTAGTCTAGCAACAGGTGCAAAAGTTTCACCATAATCTATGCCTTCCTCCTATGCATATCCCTTGCATACAAGTCTAGCTTTGTTCCTTGTAACCTCTCCATTCTCATTCAACTTATTTCTAAAAATCCATTTAGTATCAATAACATTCTTATCTTTTGGTCTAGGTACTAAAGTCCATGTCTTGTTTTTCTCAATTTGTTCTATCTCTTCATTCATTTCATTTATCCATTCATCATTCTCCAGTGCAACCTTAACATTTTTTAGTTCAAACTCAAAAACTAAGAATTTACCTTGTCTTAACTTACTTCTTGTCAGCATGCTAGCTTGCTCGTCTCTAATGATTTGGTTTTCAAGATGACATCTTCTGATAAATCTTGCTAGCACTTTATCTCTTCTTTATTGTTCATCCTGTTCTGATTCATTTCCTTGCTCGGTAGCTCCTTCTTGATCCTTAGTTTCCCTTTGATGTTTCTCGGTGTTTTTTTCTTGATGCTTAGTCGACTCGGCCCCATGGCTTTGGTAGGTACTTTGGATGTTCATTGTAAGTGAATCTACCATAGTCTTCTAGCTCCCTAGTGCTTTCTTCACCATTATTATCATCAAATTCATCAACTCTGACATTTGCACTTTCAATCATTTTATTAGTAACTTTATTCAGACACTTATAAGATTTTCTTTTATTAGAATATCAAAGAAATATCCCTTCATCCCCTTTAGAGTCAAACTTTCCATTTCTATCATCTTTTAGAATAAAAGATTTGCTACCAAAAATTCTGAAGTAACTTACAATCGGTTTGTGACCAAACCATAACTCATAGGGTGTTTTGTTTGTGTCCTTCTTCAATTGTACTCAGTTCAGAACATATACAGTTGTGATAACTACCTCTCTCCAATATGTCTAAGAAACATTATTTTGTAACATCAGTGTCCTCATGCAATCAATAATTGATATATTTCTCCTTTCAACAATCCCATTTTGCTGAGGTGTTCTTGGGGCAGAAACTTGTCTTTTTATACAATGCTCATTACAATAGTTAGTAAATTCATCAGAAATAAATTCACCACCTCTGTCAAATCTCAAGCATTTTAGTTCTTTCTTGGTTTCTTTCTCTACTTTTTCTTTGTACCATTTAAACATCTTAAATGCCTTAGATTTCTCCTTTAAAAACATTATAGTCACCAATCTAGTGTAATCATCAACCAACAATGAAATATCTATCTCCATAGTAGCTCTGAGTTCTCATGGGACCACATAGGTCGACATGAACTAACTCCAAGATTCTCTTTGTTGAATAGTCTTTACTCTTAAAACTAGATTTTGTCATCTTACCTTTCTGACATTGATGACACATAACATGATCCACTTTAGTTAGGCTAGGAAAACCTCTAACCTTTTTCTTTTTACTGATCTTAATCATGTTATCAAAGTTTACATGACATAACCTTTTATGCCATAACCATGCATCCTCATTTTTCAGCATTAAATAGGAAGACTCAACATTGTCAAGATAAAACAAGTTACCTTTGGATTGTGCTCCTGTTCCAACAAGTTTTCCTCCATCATCAAATATCTTTACCTTCTTGCTCTCAAAAGCTACTCGGTGACCTAAGTTGTTAAGATGTGCCACACTTAGAAAATTATAATTTAGTCCATCTACCTAATAAGCATTATCACATTTGATTTTATTATTTATTAGTAAAGATCCTTTTCCTCTAACCATACATGGTGTATCATTACCTATTTTTTCTGATCCTCCATTATATTGCTCAAGATGATCAAACTTTTCTTCATCACCAGTCATGTGATGTGTACAACCACTATCAATGATCCATGTATCATTTTTATTAAATTTAGAAATGAGTGCTATCTCTATATACCTTTCTTCTTCCTTAGAATCATCCTTCATCATAACAAATACTACTTCAACATCATCATCTGTGTCAGTATCAATATCATTCTCTTCAACAATGTAACATACCTTTTTTCCCTTATCATTGTTGTCTCAGTTATCCCTGTTGTAGTGTCGGTAACTTCTATTGTCTCTCATCCCATATCTTCCTTCACCAGATTGATCTTTGTTTCTATCATCTTCTTTCTTGTTTGGGCATCTAGCAGCAATATGACCGACTTCTTTGCAATTAAAACATGCTAAAGGTAATTTACCCCTATATCTACCTTTACCTTTAGGTAACCTCTGGGCCATAAGAGCTTCAAGTTCATCAAACTCATCATTAGTGTTATTGTCATTATCATCCTTATTATTTCTACTGCTAGATTTACCGATCTTCAAAGAAGACATGAAAGCAGACTCAACAGATGATACAATACTATTATCAAAATTGTTCAACTCAAAAGTTGTTAGCTTACCAATCAGACTATCAAGAGTAAGAGTGTTGCCAAGTGCAGACCTCATTTCATGTATAGATGATATTCTGATTGCATAAGTAGGAAGCAAGGTCCTTATAATTTTTCTTACTACTGTATCTTCATCAATGACACCACCAGATCCTCTGATAGCATTAACTACCTCCTTTATTCGGTTTGTATACTGCACAATATTTTATCGTTCTTTCATTTTCATATCGTCAAACCTGCCTCTTAGGCTTTCAACTCAGGCTCTCTTGACATTAACATCACCACCATAGACTTGAGCTAGTTTGTCCCACATTTCCTTTGAAGTAAGGCAATCCTTGACATCTTCAAATTTGGCATCGGATAGAGTAGCAACAATCTCCATCATAGTAATATTATGCTCATGTCTATCTCTCAATTGATCAAGAGTCAAAGGTCTTGTAGGCGGTGCTAAGTAGCCATTATCCAATAGGGTGAGGGAAGAACTCACAATTCTAGATATATGAAGTCTCATTTGGCTTTTCCATATTGTAAAGTTGTCCTTGTTCAACTTTGGCACTTCCCTCTTATACATTTTGTGATCTTTCTATTGAAGTCCTTAAAAATATATTCTAAGAAACCTAGATGCTCTGATACCAATTGTTAGAATAACTAAGAGGGGGGGTGAATCAGTTAGATCAGTTATCCAATAGTCCCAATTCCAAAATGTATCACTTAAAACAAATTTGGCAAATATCTACAGCTCGATAAAATAAAATATTAAACTATCTATGCCTTTACTGATTACCAGTTAATTATTCACTGTGATTACTGACCAAATCAAATATGAAATTTGTAAAGCATGATAACAAAACATTCATCACAAAAACACATAACACAATGATTTAATGTGGAAACCCTATAAAGGGAAAAACCCCTTGGGACTGGTAACCCAAAATATTTTTCACTCTTCTAAAGTGAGCTCGGTGAAGAGCCAACCTTGTTAAAGGTTACAAAACACACTGTAAGGTGTGACCTTGTTAGAGGATTTAAGACTAATAGTTATCATCCAACCAACATTCACTATGGGGTTGATAGGATAACAATGTACATTCTATGAATGACATAGGGCAATTAGAAGATAGTTAATCCACTCGGTTAAGAGATTTTTCTATTACAATGGTTAAAATGAAACAATAGGTGATCAAATTACAATACAAATTGATTTTGCAGATGTTCGGATCTATTCTAAGCCCATAAAAATGCTCTGATCAATATTTCAATTCAGTTCTTCAATATTTAATAACTTATTGTCCCTCGATAAAAACCCTCTGACACTCGGTACTGTTCTATAGTTTGGCTCTTCTTCAACCAGTCTAATCAGGCATGCATGAAGCTGTGTTCATGCAAAATCTCTACAGTCTCCTTCTTCCAGCATAGTTTCAACAATGAAACCAATGTCTCTTATATAGACAAGTAAACCATTTTCTTTCCATCCATCAAATTTTGCCGCTTAATCTCCTTCATTGATTTTTCTGCTTAAACCTTCCTTGGTAGACATGTCAATAACTCATTTCAATTCCATCCTTTAGATCTTCTTTGAATTTTTTTAGCCATGGATCTCATAACAAACTTCATCTTCAACCTCAAAATCATACACATTCCAACTCATCAATTTCTGTCGGCTAAACTAAACATTTAGTTCTTTCATCCATACTCGGTTAACAAAGAAATGTGTCAGCGAACACAAGCTCATTTAGTACTGTCACTCAGTATACACTACACTGGCTCAGTGTATACTGAAGTACTTCATTTATCAACCACACTGCTTTGTTAAGTTTTTCTTCCAACTTCATAACAGATTAATGTACCATAATCAAGTCAACAATATGAAGTCATAGACTCATCAATAAGTTACCAAGAGTATTCCTTATCCTCATTTGTCATATCCATCTTCCTCTATGTAGATATCTCAATTCTTCATCTTTTTCTCCTCTTTACAGATGTTTAGATATTTGCAACTATCATGATAAGTACTATCAAAACTAGTTGACATCAATGACAACATAATGACTGATTTAATTATCTTACATATCATTTTAGTACTCGGTGATCTCTAATCACTGATCTTCAAGTCATTTAGGTATTCAATCAGTTGTAGTTCATCACATTCATGCCTTTGTTGCAAAACAATATTTCCAGGGGACATAAAATCTACTTGTTGTCCTCAGGGAAAACTGGGGCAGGACTTGATCTGAAATTGTTTAACACAATGCTAAAAATCACACTGTATCAAAGAGGGGAAGATGTAGACATCCAAAAATGGACATGCTTACAAGTTGACACTAATTCAACTAATTATTCTTCTATTAATTAATGGTTATTTAATCATTAATTATTCATCTTTATTTCCTCTATAAATCTAATCTTTTAATCAATTAACCATTTCCCTAAAATTTATTAAATAATTAGTTCGAGCACTGCAAAAGGAGCAATAAACGCTACTTACTTTGATCAAGGACATGAATAGAAACTAATAGAGTTTGTACTCTTTGTATACCAAATAAATTTGTAATCAGAGGGTATGCCCTCTTAGAATACCATGTATCAGAATTCAAACTACGGTTCTAGGCAAGGCTGGAGGTTTTCTCGGCCCCACTCTTTCCTACCAGTGCCTACACTGAGTGGGGTTTATTTAACATTTTTAATATGATTAATAAAATTCTTGGCTTCGGCCTTTTACTGACAAAAAAAAAAAAAACCTTAATTAATTGATTTTTATTAGTTAATAAAATTTAGTTTCCAATAGGTTAAATTTAATTATTCAAATTATCTAATTATTCCTCCAAATTGAATTGATTTCCCAAATTAATTTAATTTTACACCAATTTCTAGTTAATTTAATTTCTAATTGCATTTCATTTAATTTCTGTCAATTTCATACTAATTTATTAAATAATTGAATTTCTAATTCAATTAAATCCTCCAAAAATCAGAAAAATCAAATTTATGAGAATTATAAATTTTGAAAATTAGAAAATTCTCATAAACTGAAAAATCAATTTTCTAAAAATCATTATCTCTTTGAAATCAGAAAAAATAAAAATCTTTCCTTTTCTTCTATTTTCATTTTTGAGAAACTTTATCTTTTCAAAAATCTAAATATCTTAAAATCTTACCTTCCTCTGCTTTTCGAGTTAAATTGAGAACTTACCCAAATCCTCTCAAGTCTTGAATTTTCTCATCTGTCAATCTTGATTTTCTTGATTAATCCTAATCGTTTGTTCAAACCATAATTTCTATAAGAAAAACTCATTCCTCACATTTGCATAAGTTATTTAAGCATTGAACTTATGTCAATTTGTTATCAAAACATTTCATCTTTTTTCATATCTCAGAGTTGTTGAGTCTGGATGCCACTAGGTCACTATTGAGTGCTACATCAGACAATGAAAAAAGAGAAGAAACAAAAGGCTGGAGTACTCATTTGGTTTGCATGTTTGTTCATTTTCCTATTTTCTTATTTCCAAATTCATTACTTCTTAGTCTGTTGAGCATAGGTAGTTTGTTTAGTAGTTTAGATTTATTATGTTCTTTAAATTAGAGCTACTAACCCTCTTATTTGAGCATGCAGATTTACCTATCACAACTGGATTTGAAAAGGAACGATGCTAAAAATCAATGTAAATGAGAATTCACTATATAGAAAAGTAAGAATATTTTGCTAAAGTCTCATTCACCTTCACAAGGATTTTTGTTTATGAAGCTACATGCGCCTACCACTTGTCAATGCAGTGTGTATTTTGAGCAAAGCCTTCTTTCCATTTTGGGAAAATCTCCATATATTTTTCATGCTTGCCACTCTACATTATGGCGAGCATTTTGGAGGAGTTTCCTTTTCCTTTTGCTAAAAGTCTCTGCTCGAGCGCCATATGTTCCATCAAAGTGCTAACCACTTTTCTTTTTTGATGATAGGACCGTGCATTGCATAAAGCTATATCCTCATTGTGAAATATGCCATGTGGTCACATCATGGGATTTTGAGAGATTTTAGATCCTGCTTTGAAGTAGAGTTCATACCTATTTTCCATGTATCATCTCTCAACTAGAGAAAAAGGTTTCTGCGTGTTATGCATTCACGAGCTTGTTTTCTTTCAATTTTGGAATTTTTGTCATGAGGTAGCTGGGTGACTTAATGGTGAATCTAATCTTAGATGGTATCTAAGAATATTATCAAAGATTTGATCAAATATGATGGTAGTTGAGAAAAGTAATCGAGGATTTGATCCTATTAATATACGGACAACTAGTTGACATTTTCTCAAGGCCGGTGACAAAATTTGCATCTTCTTGGCCTCACAGAGTTGGACACCCAACATTTTTTGCAACTACTCTTTGTTAGAGAAGCTAGGTGGTATCTTATCCTATATATATGAAAAACTAGTATTGTAATAGGGAATTTTTTTGATAGAATAGAGGACTTTGATAGATATATAAAAAGATACTTTTTGCAAGCCTCAAACTTTATTTTGTATAATTTAATCAATATTAATACAATGAATTGTGATTTTATCCCTTTGATCTCTCAAGAACCATTGCCCATATATGTTTCTGTGTTATTTTTCAGACTTTAGTGAGCTCATCTTTAATTTTTACTGAGTGGACTATGCATTAATCTTTTCTATTTTGTGAATGTTATTGTATGTTTAAGTTTATGTCGCATGTTTGAAAGGTTTTTCATATATCTATAAATTTTCATGAATGCATAGTAGTAGTAAAGTTACCTCAATATTCTATTCATCTAAATAGTCTGTGCATTTGAATTTTAAAGTATTCCAAAAGCTTGATGCATTGCCTTAAAATATATTAGTATACTTTTTTCCCTTTTCCCTTTCATAAAAATGAAGAGCTAGCTTCTAAAATCTTGGAGGTTGCTCAGTGAAAATACATAAGGTCCCCCATTCATTAGGCTTCCCATAAGATGTATATCTAGGAGTAATTTTAGATATCAATAGTTCTTTTCCTGGCATACCTGCTGGGACTGCCTAAGTATATTTCTTTAATTTTGAGTGGTTGTATGAGCCACAATCTAGTTACTAGATCCAAAACTACATCTAACCCTCATTTTCTTGTCCCTCCATTGGTCTTTGTCCATTTTAGAGTTTTTTGAAAGAAGGGTCAAGTACAAAAACCACAAATAGCTTAGAATTCCCCTAGAAATTATGTGGCTTGGAATACTAGAAGCCCTTTGGTTCTCCCAACGCCTCCATTTATTTAGGGGTAGATACCTACTTCAGCTCTAAATTGTCTTCCTAAGTTTTCTAGACAAGATTCTAAAACTACTAGTGAATATTTGCAGGATGTGGTGGAAGTCCACATACTTCATAATATCACATAACATGATGTTGCTTTGAGGATTTTGGAAGCTTATTTCAAAAGAAAATCTCAAGACTAGTATCAGTCTCTCCCACCCAACTCCATAACAAATTGGGATGAGTTGGGGAACTATTTCTATGAGCGGTTTTTAGACAAGGGAAACCAATCCTCATTTCTGCAAAAATTGATCACCATTAAAAGATCTCCAGAAGAAGCCATAACACAATTTAACACAAGATTTAACAAGACATGACATAGGATCCTTGCTTTTGCACAAGCTCCACATGATATGGATTTTGTGTTCTACCTCAAGGCTTTCAATCCCAACATATCTATGATGATTAAATCTATGGGAATAAATACCTTAATAGATTCTTATAGCACTACTATTAGGGTGTAAAATAACCTCATTGATTTAGGTCATCTCCCACCTAGATCTATTTTGCCTATTTTTCTGGACTTGCCTACCCCTTCTCAGGCCACCCTATCTGTTCCTACTGAAGTCAATCCTATATTTTCCCCATAGACTCCATCCTAGTCTCTCTATTATTTCCCAAATACTTAGCCAAATAGAACAACTTGTCTTGCTACATTAGTATCTAAGGTAAATAATATGAAGAATCTATTGTGGACTTTCTCAAATGAAATCATCAATTTGAAGAGGTGGCAAACTTCCCTTTTTAAGCCTTTGCACTATAATTATCTATATGAAAAGTCTAACTACTAGAAAAATTAGAATTAGGGAGGCCTAAATTTTTCCCAAGCACAAGCTAATAATTAGCTGGTTACCATTCCTACACCTTTGCAGTCCATTCTTTCTAATTAGAATAGAGAGTCGGTACTTGACAAAAATAACTTTAATGATGACACTAACACATGGTGTTTCCCTTTCAATGTTGAATACACATCACAAAATTTCTCATAAGGAAATTTCTAGAAAATTATTATAGAGAAGAGGGCTCAGGGGATTCCTTCTGACCCTAGTGTTTATGCATCTCCCAATATGGAGACTGTTGTGCTTACTTCATAGATGCAGGGCATTTCTCTAGAAAGTGAGGTGGAGATTTCTCTTGACCATGAACTATTCTCATGGATGGAAGATGAATAAGTGGTTCTTTCAAATGATTATTCCACATCTAATTCCAAGACAACATAGGTAAAATTATATTACAACCTCCATAACAAGAGGCAAAACACAGGTGAGTAGGTGGTCCATCAATCTAAGTCAAGTACTTCCAAAGTTGTACCTAAACCCACTTTTGTCTCTCCCTATTTAAGGACAAAGGATACAAACAGTCACAAGCTTAAAGAGTCAAAGAAAAATATTCCAACCACTCTCAATGTTGTTGAGAAACTAAAGAAATCCCTTGCGAGTGTGTCTCTCTAGGACATCCTTTCCATCCCAAGAAAAAGGTCACTTTTGTGAGAGGCAGTGTAAAATGAAGAAGCTACAACCTGTTCAGGAGAGTGTCCCACCACAAATGAAAGATAATGGATCAACAAGAAAGGTAGAATAGCATGGAAGTAAAATGCATGATCCTACTGTGCTGACAAAATAAAAAGTTTCTACATCAAGTTCCAAGGTAGAGAGACCTAAGCCTACTCCTTTCTATTTAACATTGATTGTCAATGGCAAGTTGTTGCACAATTATATGATTAATTCTAGAGCCAATACTACAGACATACCTAAACAAATAACTGAGGCTTTACAACTCAAATATGAACCCCTAGATAGGGGAGTAATGTGGCTTGATGACAAAAGAGTTCAAACCGTAGGAATCATTAAGAATCTTTCACTCACCTTATATGCTTTCCTAAGTATAACTATGCTATAGGAGGTAGTTGTAATAGATATTCCCATTTCTTTTGGGATCTTCCTCTCTCAATGATTTTATTGATAGAATAGGTGGATACCTATCCTTAGACTAGTCACACCTCATCCTTAAAAATGAGCTATTACTATAATTTACAACATGTAGGATGATGAACATAAATAGGAAAAAATTGCATTTTTAGGAGTCCATTCAACACTACATTTCAGGTGATGTTGATTAAAATTTTATTATTGCATTCAATACTAATTTTTATGTTGTACTCTAGTATGTATCACACTCAAATTTTCAAAATTCATAATTTATCATTACATTATGCATTCAAACTGAATGTAATATACAAATGTTCTTTCATATTTCATATTTCATGTCAATAAAGAGTACAATTTGCAGAATATAAAGCATGATAGAAGTATGAGTAGGGTCCCATGCATTGTCTTTGTCATCTGCATAATGTTGGCTGGTTGTCTATTAGGTCCTTAGGTCCTCAGGTCCATTGTCCAAGTCTTCATCTCCTAGGGGTCTTTAGGGTTATCCTGCATCATTAGAGAGAAAAATAATGTTAGATCCAATTGGATCTAAGCAATGCATAAAACAAAAGATCATACAACAATCAATCTTTTAGAGTTGCATGTCTATTTGGTATTTTAATGCAATAAGGAAATGTGCATCCACATAAACTAAAAGGTAGCATTAAAAGGGACATGTTTACATGAAACCTTTTACTATTTGTTAGGCCATTTTCCTATCATAGGAAAAAATCCTATGAAAATGGCCTTTTCCCTGCAAAGTTTGTGAAATTGCCTTACCATGCCTGCAAGCTTGTTTCAGTGTACATAGAAGATATACAAGTTATTATTGCTTGCACCCTTAGCCAAAGGTAGTATTTCATGTCATCATGCTTTAGTCCAGATCGCATGGCCTAATATGCAAAAAATCCAAGTGAGCTACCATGCCCTAGCTAGGACACAATCTTGATCTGCAAGCTAAATTTCTGATGTTTCATGGCTTGCGCCCTTAGCATATGATAGTTGATTGTGTTTCCAAGGTCAAGTTAAGAGTGCATGTCCTGAAAAGTTACAACCAGGCTGATATTCAAGGTTTATGGTCTGTAGAGATAGTTCACTTCATGTCGGGTGGTTTCAAAAAATTATCTAAGCATAAGAACTCTCAATATTTTCTATTTCTCTGATGCCTTTTTAGTTTTAAGAGAAAACTCTGGTTGTTTTTGACCTTTTTCCTCTTCATAGCTAGTTTTTGACATCAACATTTCCTATGTGTGCTGCTGCGACTATGTGGGGCCCAGTTCTTCATGGTTGTTTGGTTACTTGATCTCTTGTTTCTAGTTGTTAGGTCCTTAACCTTCAGCGATCCGACAAGTAGTTTATGTTATGTCTAGCGGTCTCAATTTGGAAGAGGTTAAAGTTTGATCAAAATCTACATTTTTCACTTATCCGCAAGGTGAAGATGCATGATGGTTATCTTTCACGACTTTGTGATAGCCGTTAGATTATCTTGTGAAGGCTGGCAGTGGGTTTAGGTGGGTCCACATGTCAGATGTTGTAGAGGTGTTCATCTTTGATTGGTCAAGGTGTTAATGATGTGGTAGTTGTCGATGGGACTATGTTCTTTGTAAGAATTAAAAGTCTAACAGTTGTCAGAGGATCTGACGGCTATTGTATATCCGCAAGTGAAAAGTGCTCGAAGGTTATTCTTTGCGGTTAGCGATAGCCATTGATTCTTTCCAAAGCCATAAGCTGACAATGCGGTGGGTCTGATGTCAGATACATGCTGATGTGCTTATTTTCTATTGGTTGCCATGTTGTTGATGTGGGGAAATTGTTTTCAAAGGTCTCTTTGACTGTTGAGTATTTTTGTGGACCACCCGATTTGCTGGGAAATGAATAAGATTGACAACTGCATTTTAAACTTGCTGATTAACCGTTTCCACCTGAAATTTGAATATTTTAAGGGTTTCTCAGCGATAAAAGGACTGAAAATTCAATGTTTTGGTGGCCGATTTGCATGATATGATTTTGTGCTCACTGGTATAGTATGGCCCAAGGTATGATTGATTGCAGAAGGTGTCTGCACCCTGGTGGTGGGTGAAATAGCCATTCAAGTTGCATCATAGTTAGAGTTGCAGAGGGTAAACATGATGGGTTTATGGTCTTTTGCATGCTAGTTAGGGATAGTGCCATTAATGAAGATCATTCTTGGATTTTTTTTGCTCTGAGATTTCTTGGTTTTCTCCCTTGTAGTAAATTTTGATTGAATCTGGTTGGTGAGGTAGTTGAAACCCTATTTGTGTCCTAGCTATCCAAAGCTTGTTGCATCCTTTCTAAAGGATTCCAAGATAGCTAATGACTATATATTGTTGTTTAATGTATGTAAAAAGGTTGTTGATGGTCAATTTGGAAAATTGAGTAATGAGAGCTTGGGCTTAGGGTTTTTTTTCTTTAGCATTTTCTCACGTTGCAATGTGTTAATTCTGCAAATTTTAATGAGAATACACTTGAATCCCAATTTCAGACTTGTGTATGTCTTCTTGTTTCTATCTTGAATCCTTATATATTAATGTCACAAAGTGAGTTAGTATATGGTATACAAAGTATATTGTGAGATTATCTTTGAGTTCTTGCCAAAGTCAGGATTAAATCCTCAAAGATAGTTTCAAAGAATTCATGGTGAAATAAGAATTTGATGTCCAGGTATGTGAGTGAAAGGAATAATAGGCAAAACACTTATTCTGGATTTGGGTGTGTTTAAGTTAGATTTTTAGTTGATGCATGTTGTATTGTGACTCTGTGCCCTAGGAGAAGACACTAGTCCATTCTTAGGAGGCATTTTCCCATCATCAATCAATCAAATGTAAATGATGAAATCCTTAAATCAATTTGTAAAGGCCATGAATGTGTAATATTTTGGAGACTCTTTTCAAGAAGTGAGTCAAGGGTACACCTGCCTGAGCATTAGGCTAAAAGTGTAGGAGGATCCTTGTTGATCCTTGTTAATTGGCCCTTTTCCTTACAAAGTTTGGAGTGGTGATAGAGTCAGTGACATTAGTTTGCCAATCATAGTGTAAATCTCCAAGTCGAAAGAAGACACCAACAAAATGGTGACTCTACTGGGGAGAACAATGACAAAGAAATACATTTGTTAGAATCTCTGGTTACAAATCACAAATTTTCAATATCTTACTAACCAGATTGGTTTGGCCCATCCGAGTCACCAAAAAAATGGAAACACTACTGGGGAGGCCATAGGATAGAGTCAAAAATAAAAAAAAGCATTTTCTACATCATCTCACCAAGTGTTGAGTGGTGACTCTGAGTTCTTTGTTCGATCAGTGTAGTTCTTGATAAATAGTGTAAAACCTGGTGAAGTTTTCGATTGATTGGAAGAAGATACAAAGACATGTAAAATATTTTCCTCTTCAAGGAGGTGGAGAATCTACAAAGCAAAGAACCTGATGGAGCTACAAGGTGAGCTATAGATCTGCCTTGCTTTCTAGTCAACAAGGTTCAGCTGCAGAACTTCCAGGTATTCTTTTATAAAATTCAGTTGTAGAAAATGTTTCCCTATCAAGTGTTCAACACTACTATAAATGGATGAAATTTAGTGGGTAGTTCCTTATGGAGGAATACATGCCCTTTTGTTTTGATAGCATTGAAGGTTCCCCTAATGAGTTTTCTAATGAGGTTGGGGAGTGCTTGACAAGATTCATGGCTGATGGATCTGTTTCGGCAAGACAACATGTTTATGACCTCATGGGTCTTTATGGTGAGATGGATATTGAACATGAAAATGTTGCTATGAGGCTACTTGTGTATAAATTTTCTGATGATGCAAGGAATTAGTTTTTGTCCTTGCCTTCATGTTCAATCCCTTCTTGAGATGTATTGAGAGAGACATTCATTGAATATTTTGATGAAGGAACTAATATGGATGGGTATGAAGAAAAGAATGAAGATCAAATGCAAGACATTAATGTCTCTATTGATCCTACCATCTATGATATTAACTATGAAAATTTGCTCTCATCGAAATTTCTATTCTCAAGAAGGAAGTTGCAATAAGAAGTGCTGAGATCTGGCAATTAGAGGAGGACAAGAGATTGCAAGCACTGGCTGTTCTTTACGTTGGTCATGAAGAGGCTAGTGATTCTGATGTTGATTCTCATTATGTAGAGAGTATTGACTATGAAGATGATATTGAAGTCAATGCATATGAGGATGTTGAAGAGGAATCTAAGGTTGACAATATTTCTAGTTTGTTTGCAGATTTTTCTTCTTGTCAGCATGAGAAGGCTTCTTCTTTGTCCCAGTTTGAGGATGTTTTGTGTGAAGGGAAAGAAATAGAATATGATGTAGATGATGATTCCTGCATAGTTTTCTTCACACAAGATGATTTGAGGCAAGATATTTCTATCCTTGTTCCTGGCAGGGATGATGTTTGCAGTACTAGGGGTGAGGCTAATGAAGATGAGAACAAGTTCCAAAGTCCATTGAGTAGTGAAAAGATTTCAGCACTCTTGGCTAAAGAATTTCAAAGGTATGCACCTAATGTGGAATTTGAATTGAGCTCCCCTTTGACATATCCTTTGACACTGACAATGAGGTGAGTGTTCAAAGTGATGATGATGATCCATGCTCACTAGAGATCCCCTCCTATAGTGACTCTGCAAAAGAAGAGGTTGAAGGAAATGACATTGTGTTTTCCTCTCATAAAAATCCCATTGATGAACAAGTTTCTTGTTCATATCCTTTTCCTTCTTTTGATGAATATGATAGTGAATGTGACAGTATTGAAGAATCTATCTTTAATGATTGGGACAAAAATTCTTTTGACAAAAATAATGTTGCAGATCAATTGTCCCACTGTCACAATATTTGTGAGAGAAACCTTCACTTGGTTTAGGATCCAATTCATGAAGACATCATAGATGAACCAAGTTGCTCAATGGCTGAGGCATAGCATGAAGGTAAATTTGAGGATCCAAATCCTTTTCAGCTAGGTTTTTTTATGGTAATGGATGATGGCCACAATACTTTATTTTCTAATGCATTACTAGATCAATTTCTTGTTTCCAGTCATCAAGAAAAGATGGATGATGCTCCATACTTCTTGGAGTATGAGCATGATGGTGGTTGTTACTGGAAGAACATGGGTAGTGATAAGTATAGTTTCATTTTTCAGCTTGTGGTTATTCACATATGTTGGCCGTAGAATGGTCAAGATACTTTCAGGTGTTCGGTCACATATGTGGATGAGAATCATACCTTTGATTCATGATGGTCTCTACTTTTCTTTTGGTGGCTGGGGGCCACCAAATAAGTTTCAATCTTATAAATTTTGTAAATATTTCCCTTTCCTTGTTGTGTGTTTCCTTTCCTATTTCCTGTTTGCCAGTTTTTGTTAGGGTTCCCTATTTTTGTCTAGTCGGTGGTTTACTTCCTCCAAAAATTTTGAATCCTTTCCATGTCTACAAGAGGCATGCATCCCTATATAGAGCCACTATTAGGCCATTTTCTTGTCATAACAAAAATCCTATGAAAATGGCCTTTTCCCTGCAAAGTTTGTGAAATTGCCTTGCCATGCCTGCAAGTTTGTTTCAGTGTGTGTAGAAGATATACGAGTTCTTATTTCTTGCACCCTTAGCCAGAGGTAGTCTTTCATGTCATCATGCTTTAGTCCAGATCGCATGGCCTAATATGCAGAAAATCCAAGTGAGCTACCATGTCCTAGCTATGACACGGTCTTGATCTGCAAGTTAAATTTTTGATGTTTCATGGCTTGCACCCTTAGCATATGATAGTTCATTATTTTTCGAAGGTCAGGTTAAGAGCGCATGTCCTAAAAAGTTATAACCAGGGAGATATTCAAGTTTTATGGTCTGTAGAGATAGTTCACTTCATGTCAGGTGGTTTCAAAAAATTATCTAAGCATAAGAACTCTCAATATTTTCTATTTCTTTGATACCTTTTTGGTTTTCAGAGAAAACTCTAGTTGATTTCGACCTTTCACCTCTTTGCAACTAGTTTCAGACATCCACATTTCCTATGTGTGTTGCTACAACTATGTGGGGCCTAGTTCTTCATGGTTGTCCAGTCACTTGATCTCTTATTTTTGGCAGTCAGGTCCTTAACCTTCAGCGACTCGACGAGTGGCTTATATTGTCTGGCGGTCTCAGTTTGGAAGCAGTTAAAGTTTGATTAGAATCTATAGTTGTCGCTTATCTACAAGGTGAAGATGCACGATGGTTATCTTTCATGGCTTTGTGACAGCTGTTAGATTATCTTGTGAAGGCTGGCAGTGGGTCCAGGTGGGTCCACGTGTTAGATGTTGCAGAGGTGTTTGTCTTTGATTGGCTGAGGTGTTAATGATTTGGTAGTTGTCACTGGGACCATGTTATCTGCAAGAATTAAAGGTTAGATAGTTGTCAGAGGATCTAATGGATTTTGTATATCTGCAAGCAAAAAGTGCTCAAAGGTTATTCTTTGTGGATACGCGATAGCTATTGATTCTTTCCAAAGCCATAAGCTGACAGTGCGGTGGGTCTAATATCAGATATGTGCTGATGTGCTTATTTTCTATTGGTTACAGTGTTGCTGATGTGGTGAAATTGTTTTCAAAGGTCTCTTTGACTATTGAGGATTTTTGTGGACCACCTGATTTGCCGAGAAATAAATAAGATTGATGACTACATTTTAAACTTGTTGATTAACCATTGCCACCTAAAATTTGAATATTTTAAGGGTTTCTCAGTGACAAAAGGACTGAAAATTCAATGATTTGGTGGCTGATCTACATGATATGATTTTGTACTCACTAGTACAGTATGGCCTGAGGTATGATTGACTGTGAAAGGTGTCTACACCATGGTGGTGGGTGAAATAGCCATTCAAGTTGCATCATAGTTAGATTTGCAGAGGGTAAACATGATGGGTTTTCAGTCTTTTGCATGCCACTCAGGGATAGTGCCATTAATGAAGATCATTCTTGGATTTGTTTTTCTCTGAGATTGTTTAGTTTTCTCCCCTGTAGTAAAATTTGATTGAATTTGGTTAGTGAGTTAGTTGAAACCCTATTTTTGTCCTAGCTATCCGAAGCTTTTTGCATCCTTTTCGAAGGATTCCAAGATAGCTAGTGACTATATATTGCTTTTTGATGTATGTAAAAAGGTTGTTGATGGTCAATTTGGAAAATTGAGTAATGAGAGCTTGGGCTTAGGGTTTTTTTTCTTAAGCATTTTCTCACATTGCAATGTGTTAATTCTGCAAACTTTAATGAGAATACACTTGAATCCCAATTTCAGACTTGTGTATGTCTTCTTGTTTCTATCTTGAATCCTTATATATTAATGTCACAAAGTGAGTTAGTATATGGTATACAAAGTATATTGTGAGATTATCTTTGAGTTCTTGCCAAAGTCAAGATTAAATCCTCAAATATAGTTTTAGAGAATTCAGGGTGAAATAAGAATTTGATGTCTAGGTATGTGAGTGAGAGAAATAATAGGCAAAGCACTTATTTTGGATTTGGGTGTGTTTAAGTTAGATTTTCAATTGATGCATGTTGTATTGTGACTCTGTGCCCTAGGAGAAAACACTGGTCCATTCTTAGGAGGCATTTTCCCATCATCAATCAAACAAATGTAAATGATGAAATCCTTAAATCAATTTGTAAAGGCTATGAATGTGTAATATTTTGGAGATTCCTTTCAAGAAGTGAGTCAAGGGTACACCTGCCTGATCATTAGGCTCAAAGTGTAGGAGGATCCTTGTTGATCCTTGTTAATTGGCCCTTTTCCTTGCAGAGTTTGGAGTGGTGATAGAGTCAGTGACATTAGTTTGTCAATCATAGTATAAATATGCAATTAGAAAGAAAAGGAACCGACACTATTTATGGTCATCATTATGAATGTTGTTTTATATTTAAACCAGATATCTGAATTAAAGGGACTTAGTACTTGTGACTGAGAAACCTTTTTCAAAATCAAAAGGATCTTTTTAGGTTAGTGAACACAATAAGTTTATTGGTATTGATTTGTAAATGTCACCATACTTGGCATTTTCATAAGACTGATGTGTTAATCATATTCACTAACCTAACAAGATGAGTTTTTTGTTGTTTTAAAGCTTGACAGAGTAAAAGATGCAGTGCTCAAGTGATTGGTTTTCATATCATAGTCATAGGAAAATGATGCAGTATCAATTAAATTAAAAGATGCTATAGCATGTGCTTTTGAAGGCTAAAGATTCACAAATGAGGTACTCTGTAATAAGGGCTTGTTCCCTTTCAAAGAAAGACAAATGAATTTGAATCATGAATCACAATAACCATGCTTTGCTATAGGATGTATTAACAAAAGACAGTAAAGAACATGTGCATGTACAAAGTAAAAGGAATGTTACAAAATTGTGTTTCAAAGTATCAAGATCAAGGTCATAGAAATGTGCTTATGGGTGTCACGAGCCCGTGCTTGAACCTCATAAGAAAATTTTATTGCTGAAGTTACATCTATTTTAAATCTTGATATTTGATATGCATATCTGAATTTTGGATCTTCATTATTGTCAAAAAGTATGCTTTGTTATAGGATGTACATTTACAAGAAAGAGAAATAATCATTCTTTGAATACAAAAATGCTACAATAAATATTCAAATAGTGCTATCAGTTGTGAATGTACAGAAGAAAATGGATACCAGCTGTATCTATTGTTTGCAATGTTTTAAGATTGAACACTGGTGATGTGCATAATGTTAAATATATAGTGAATGATCAATGTCAGCCTTATTAAAAGATACATCTTTAATGACAGTACTGGTTGTAATAACCCAAAAATGGGCTAGAGGTTCATTAACCTCCTACATCCTCAAATTGAATGAAATTGACATCAAAGTCCTAACCTAAGGCACATCTGCACATCAGTTTATCAAAAACCTAATTGATTATCCTAATTCTACATCGGGGAATATTCCTACTTTATCCTAATTATCTTTGATTGAATAATTATTTAGCGATAAATCATATTTATCCTAAAGTTTGATTAATTGAATATTCTGAATATTTAATATTGCCACTTAATTATTTAATTAAATTTAATGATATTTATTCCTAAATTATATTATTTAATTTTGACAATAAATAAAAAATCTTATGACTAATTGATTAAATTCTTGTTTAATTAATTAATGTCAATTGTCATATTTAATGCTATAGTTTTTGAATAAAAGTTTGATTAAATAATTGATTAACCCATAAATCAGTTATTTTAAATTAAAAATCAGTTAAGTTGAAGATAAATCACTTTATTTATTTAATTAATTCATAATTATCTATGCACATTTGAAAGAACAGTTAAACTTTAAATCAGAAAATCAATTCAAGTTGTTATCTTTTTGAAACTCAAAATCTATTTTGAGTTGAAAGTTGATCTAAACTTTAGATCTCTTGTTAACTCAAAAATCAACCTAAGTTTATCAAGAGTGATTTATGGCTTTTCTCAATGCATCCTCAAGCCCTAGATTTCTATAAAAACAAGGCTCAACTCTTCATAATCTATCTCTCGAATTTGCACAATTACTCTGGCGAAATTGCATACGAAGAATCAAGATTTTGCGACATGCGACTTTGTGAGATCAATTCATAGTTTTTCATAGCTTTGCATAGGTTTTCATATCAATTCACATCATTTTTAGGATAATATGCATATCATTTCAATTCAATTCTAGCTTAGATTCATACAATTTTCCACCCTAATTTTACACAAAATACAAAAAAATAGATTAATCTGCATTCATTCTACATTCATCTGTTTGCATTTAAATCCTTCGTTTAGGTGTTGCATTGTCACTGATCTCTCTTTAATCTGAGAATACCATACTCACACCTACTAGAAGGCAGTAAATCACCTGATTAGCTTAGTTTCATTTATCTATAGATTTTGATTTTGTGAACCTCTAATATTTTACTGAAGTGTTATGTCCACAGCTAGGTACAATTTTCACACACACATTTTTGGCACCCACCATGGGGCTCAAAAATAGGTTTCCATTTCTATTCTAACATTCTCTATCAATTTTCTATCATTTTCTGGACAAAAATGTAATTTTTAATTTCTGTAAGTATAATTTTTGTATGAGTTTTGTCAGAAAGTCATGCGAGAACTCTCTGAGTGTCGTACGACATTCAAATTTTTCAAGACTTGTACCTATTCTTATACATTGTCATTTGGGAGCTACTTTATCATGTGGGCATACACCCACTGTCGTATGAGTTTCCTAATTATTGTACAGGAGGTAACTGATTATCGTACGATTTTTGCCATCAGAATTCAATTGTCATTTCAGATTTTCAGGCAGTTTTCTAGATTTGATTTTTGGATTTGGAAACAACTAACCCTAACAATTGAGAGTTTCTATTTTTTATTTATACTTGCAGATTTGCTAATTGGAAAAGCGCAACAAAATTGCAAAAATAGGTAAAATCTACTAAGCGCATTGCAAGGAACTCAGGTATTCTATTGCATCTGATAACATTTCAATTTGGATATAAAAAGAACTCTCACATGTCAAGCTTGTGTTCCTTTCCATCTTTCATAATTCACACTTCAGTTTTGGGCTATAAAATGAACATAGATTTGCTTTTTGCATATCTTTTACACATAGTAAATAGGCCCTATGAACACTATTTGCGGATGATCTTGAGAGAGTGGGCTTCATTCACCTGTTTATGCATGCGAAGCTCTTCTTGATGAAGGATCCCCTTGTAGGTAGGGAGGTTACTATGATCATCTCACGTTCTACTTGGTTTGGTCCTCAACTTTTGATCGATACGTTCTCTCTCTGGAGAGATCGATAGACATAGTTATTGACATCAAAAATATTGGTGAGATAATTTTAGTCTAAGCATGTTAGATTAATCTATTTTCTGTGTTTGGGTAAAAGTGATAAGGCTAGAGGATTATGCTCTACTCCTTTTTTGGGTAGTATCAGAAACTCAAATCCTTGGATCTGAACCAAGTCCCCCTATAGTATCTTTTGTGAGTCACCTTTAGAGAGGGTTAACTGTAGTGGATATTCCCTTTATTGGGTCAACCACATGGATGGAACCTCAAGCGGTAATAGCCATTCACCATGGTAGCAACATCCGCTATATAAATGTCTTTGTGGAAGAAATCTCCTTGAGTGGTCTCTTATTGGGTTGTCAGATCTCCCTAGCAGCTCTTGATTGATTAAATTCTCGGACTGTGTCAAAACCCCGGTGCGCTTGGATTGGAGTTTGTCCTCTTGAGATCACAAAATTTTTAGAGTCAAACCATTACTAAACACCTTAGTGAGGCCAAATTTTTCATTTTCTACGACTATGTATGTTATTGAAAAACTTTTGAGAATATACACAGGTAGCATTCCTAGGGATTAGTATAATAAGTCACTATTTCTTGTTCATGCGCAAGGTTTCTTTTGCCCTTTTTCATTATTTTCAGATGATTGACTACTTCCTCTACTTACTGTTCTGTGTGCTTTCTATCTACTTGGTCTTTGGAAATGAATAATCCCAAACTGTTACACGAATCTGCAAACCTAGACAAAGAAAATCTTACAAACAAACTGATTCTGAAAACTAAAAAATTGCAAAATCTGACGCAAAATTCCTTTCTGGAGTCCAAAGTCATCCTAGAGTCTCAGAAACTCATACGAGTTTCCACAAAACATTGTATTAGAACCCCTATATTATCATATAGGAGCTTGTATATTGTCGTACAAGTTTTGTTAGGAAAATTCAAAGAAATCAAACCCTGGTATCAACTGTCATATGAGCCTTGTCAATTGTCATGCCAGAGCCTACCCAGACTCGTACGAGCCTGGAGAAATTCATATGAGAATTTTGAAAAATTACCAAAAACTTGCCAAAATTGCCAGAAATCCAATTTTTATAGCTTACTTCCAGATTCTGTAAAAAAAAAATCATTGTGTCAGGAACAGAGTAGAAACTAGAAAGAATCCAATCTATTCACCTAAAAGTGGTCTCTTGAGTCTAATCTAGCCTTCTGATCTATTGATTTGAGTCCTTTTCATGTTGTGTCAAAACCTTGTCAAAATTATCTTCAATTCAATCTTCAAAAAAAATGGCTAAGTGTTGCGAGCTCGTGTTCGCTATCTTTTGCGCATTTACCCATACTACTAGGGCACAATATCCTTCATTTATGTCCAATCTATCTTCAATCAATCCAATCTTGACAAGGTTGTGTCATTCGATCTTCTTGAATCAAATCATTCTTCAGTTGTCTTCATCTTTCTCTTTTGCTTCACCCAAGGTTAATGGTGGAAACTAGAGCTTCACCACAGTGAAAACAAGGAGAAAAACCCAAACTCTCTTCAGCCGCATCTTCTGTGATTGCTGAGACATTTCATCAGCCTTTCGAAACAACTAAAATTTTAGAAGATGCTCTTGGAAATCTTTACTTGATAGGTGGTTATGTGACTCCTCCTACATCAATCTATGTAGGTCATCAAGTAACTCCCCCTGCATCGATCCACACAGGTCATCAAGTAACTCCTCAAAAATCAATCCCTAGTAGTTCTCTTAACAAAACTATGTCTCAAGGAGGAGGCACAGGCCAAGGTTCCCAAGGACATCAATCACAACATGGTGTAGATCAGGAACCCACACCTACTAAAATTGCTCAATATCAAAATGATGATAACTTCAAGAAAATGATGAGGCATTTCTTGAAAGAAGACAGAGAGACATACTTCCTAGAGTTGGCTCGCCAAGGGGCTAAACTTCCTCCAAATTTTAATGTTGAAGATATCATCACACATGAGGAAGAAACTCCTATCACAACCATGATGAAACAAATGCATTCCATGGAAGTCAAGCTCAACAAACTTGAAAAAGAAAAGGAAACTAAGGAGTTCTCCATGGAGGCTCTATGCCCTTTTCCATTTGATAAAGACTTGTACATGCCACCATTCCTAAAAAGAGTGGAGATGCCTAAATATGATAAGTACGATGGAAAATTTGATCCCCAAGATCATGTCAAAGAATTTTGTACTCAATCTATGGAGTACATGTACGAACCAACCTACCTATTGTGTCTTTTCCCTCGATCTTTGGGAGGGTCAGCTATTCATTGGTTCTCAAAAATGCTTCAAACAATAAATTTTTTTGAGGAGTTAATCAAACTGTTCTATCAACAATACTCCTACAACATCCAGCATCCGGTCACCATGATCGACATTTACAATCTAAAACAAAACTCAGGAGAACCATTCCTAACTTTTCTCAAACGATGGAGGAAATTTTTTTTTCTATATGCTAGACCTATTCCAAAAACTAAGAAGGTGGAAATTTTCATCAATAATCTTGTTCCAAAAATCGACTACCAGTTGCAAATTCAAAATCATACATCCTTTGATAAAATGGTAGAAAATGCAATCAAAATTAAGAAAGTACTTATACAAAAAGGAGACATATCACTTCAAAAGGACAAGTATGAATCTGGATCCAGTTCTAAAGATAAAGGAAACAACTAGAATAAGAATAAAGGTGTTGTCACAGATGACGTTGTTGATACTATCCGTGCCCCATCTAAGGCACCCAATTTCAATCTCACGATTGGCACCCAAGCTATCAAAGCCTTAGAGGCAAAAGCAATAGAGTCGAAAAAGAATTCATTTGACTATAAACCTTTGGCTACAGATCCTAAATGCAAGTTTACTCCTCTTGGAGAGTCCTTGGAATTTTCCATGAAAACTATGTTAGCCAACAATATCATCACCTAGCCTGAGATAAAAGTATTTGATCTTGAACCTAAACCAAAATGGTGGAGAGAGAATGATTTATATGACTTCCATTGCAATAAGGGTCATAAAACAATAAACTTCATACACTTGAAACACATCATCCAAGACAAAATTGATAATAGAGAAATCGTAATTAAAAATCATAAAAGCAATAATGATCATCCAACATTCACTGAACCATTTCCGAAGCATGGTCAAGGAGATTCATCTTCTCAGCATAATGTGGGTGCTAAAGTCAATTATGCCTACTCTAGAAACAATGCTGTAATAAATATGGTTAAACCATACCTATCTGAGCATTGCAATGTCATCACAATTGTAAGAAAGGATAGAGATAATCAATCAGAAAATAGAGTTAGTCGATCACAAGCTCAAGCACATCTGTAAGGACAAAATTCAAATTCATCAAATGTCCCTAAGGTGCCTTTTAATCTTTCATCTTCTTCTAAACAGAAAGCTACCTCTAAATCATCAAATCCTAAAGACATGAGGCCAACATCATATAGTATTGTCTAGCAACTCCAGCATACAAATGCAAAAATCTCCATGTTTGAGTTTCTTCGGATATCTCCAGCTCATAGGGCCATTCTAGACAAAGCTCTGCTTGGATCCAATGTTCCTGACAACCTTGATTTATACAGATTCCAAACTATGGTTGGTCATCTGACATCTCCCCAGTATATCTCCTTTTCAAAGGAAGATGATAAATCCTTGAGTCATTCGCATAACCAGCCCTTGCACATTGAAGTCTTAATCCAAAACCATCATGTCAAATGTGTGTTGATAGATGGAGGTGCTGGTCTCAACATTTGTTCTTACAACTTGATCACACAACTGGGATTATCAGAAGCTTCCATTGATCCTAAAAAGAAGATAACTATCAAGGCATATGATGAACAAGAAAGATCTTCCAAAGGAATAATTATCTTGCCTATTAGAATAGGTCCAGTTATCAGAGATACCACATGTCAAGTTCTTGATCTACCTTTGCCTTACAACATTCTTCTAGGGAGACCTTGGATACATGAAATGTGAGCTATTCCTTCCACACACCATCAATGTGTAAAATTTCCTTATGAAGGAGTAGAGGTGATGATTCTAGCTGACCTATCTACACCTTGCAATGCATTGATATAAAGTGCTGATAAACTTGTTCCTAATAATAGAGAATCTTCCACTAAGCAGCTAGACATTGCGTCAACATCCAAGATAGAAGAAATTGCTAAAGAAGTCAAAATCAAAGACAATGGCATGGGAGAATACACAATGGAACCTATTTTATCTCTCACATCTCTCTCCTTATCCCCAAAATCTTATGGACAACCTTCAGATAAAGTAAAATCCAATACTAAAGAATCCTAGGTCATATTTAATGGAATCTTTGTCACAGAGCAAGTATCTAAACAAGAGTTTGAGGAAGAAGAAGATGTGCTTGCATGGTTATACAGGGATGAATATCAATCCCAATCAATCAAAAAATGTGATTCCACTTCAAGCAAAATTCCTTAGATGTCATATGGACCAGGAGACAAATTGATCAAAAAAATGGGATATACTAGAAAAAGACCTCTAGGACTACAAGGTAAAGGTCTTTTATCACCTCTTGATCATCATGGTTGAATAATCAAGAATACAATAGGTCTAGGATATCAAAAGAAGCCTTTCTATCTTAGCAAAAACTCTCCACATGTCTTAGAACAGATTGAACCATCAACAACAATTCAACTAAAGGAAGAAACACTACAATCTGATAGTGATGATTTAGACACCACTGATGAGCTCATTCCTTATGAGTGTTTTCCTAAAGAAATAAAAGACCTCCTTAAAGATGAAGAGAAAACTAAGGAGAACATCAATGTAGTAGACACACAAGAACCTACTATGGAAAAAAAGATAGTTGCACCACAAGAACTAGCTGATCTTGAAGGAAACCAAATAGACAAGGAGGAAGGTGGCAACTATTTCAAGATAGATTCTCACAAGTATGAATTCAAATCAGACTCTGAGGATAACCCATCTTGGGGTATCCACCCTAACTTTACACACGTTCTCAGATTTCCTAGAGGCATTGATGAGGAATCAAATGACTCTAAATAGGGAGTCATTCCAGAGGAAGATGAGCTTATCACAGAAAAATATATTGATGTTATTCACCAATATACACCTAAACCCAACATAGGTCTAGAGAGAAATGATGAACTTAATGAGTTTGATCCACCGATGGCTAAAGTGGACTCCCACAATGACATTGAGCCTATTAAAAAATTGAACATTTTGAGTTGTAATATCACCTTCAAACTCAAGAGTTGGGTTAGGACCGATGATGATAGATCCATATCTATAAACACTATTTCCCAATCTTTCCCCACTTTGACTATCCAACATCCCAAACTTCTTGACAAAACCTCCACAAATCCGAGCTAAGGTATCTATACCTTTCCAAATGACTATGCCCTTTCTTGCTACCTCAATGCAGTGAAGCCTATGATGACTTCCATCATTGAATCGAGCATTAGCATGATGCATTTAGACATCAAGTATCTTAGTCAAAAGAATAAGAATAAGAATACAAATAAAAAGAGTTATGAGGGTGAAAACCACTTTGTGGCAGTCTCAGAATCTACAAAAGTAAAAATAAAAGATGTATCCGAAGGTGAAAACCTCTCTGAGGCACATAAGGATGAGATATTTGATGTCCTTCCAGGTCATTTACAGGATAGATCTCCATTACTAATATAGCCCACTCAATCTATCAACTTGGGAATAGCAAAAGAACCACAGTTGATTCATGTATCACAATCCTTATTAGGAAAAGAAAAGCAAAAATTTACTACATTCCTAACATAAAAGAAGATCAATTTTGCATAGAAATATTCAGATATGCTAGGGTTGGATCCTGATCTTATAATGCACCATTTATTTATAGCTCTAGGAGTCAAAACTGTTAAGCAAAAATTGAGAAAGATGCATCCACATGTTGCACTCTTGGTCAAAGCTGAATTAGAGAAATTACTTAAAGCTGGATTCATCCATGTTATTGATTATGTAGAATGGATCTCTAACATAATTCCAGTATCAAAACCTGACAAATTTGTAAGAGTATGCATAGATTTTAGAGATGTAAACAAGGCATGCCCTAAGGATGATTTTCCATTACCAAATATCGATATGATAGTGGACATGACTGCAGGCTTTGAGATGTATTTTTTAATGGATGGTTTTTCTGGATACAACCAAATAAAAATTGCTCCAGAGGATCAAGAGAAAATTGCTTTCACGTGTGTGTGGGGTACCTTTTATTGGAATGTCATGCCATTTGGTTTGAATAATGTAGGTGCTACATATCAGAGAGCTATGACATCCATTTTCTATGACATGATGCATTGAACTATGGAGGATTATGTTGATGATACTAAGTTAGAAAAATCTATGATAAGATCTAAACATCTAAATGATTTGAGAAAAATACTAAATCAAATGGAGAAGTTTAGTCTCAGACCAAACCCTAAGAAGTGTTCTTTTGGTGTCACTTATGGAAAGCTCTTAGGTTACATTGTTTCAAAGAAAGGAATTGATGTAGATCCAGAAAAAGTTAAAGCTATCATGGAGATGCAGCCTCCCAAGAATATAAGCCAAATGATAACATTACAAGGGAGAGTACAATCTATTAGACACTTCATATCTCAGTTAGTAGACATATCACAACCTTTCACAAAGACATTACATAAAGGTGTGACTTTTGCATGGAACAAAGAATGTGAAAATAATTTTAATCATATCAAGAAATATCTATCAAATCCTCCTATTTTGATGCCTCCTATTCAAGGGAAGCCATTGATTCTATATGTCTCCACCATAGATACATCACTGGGGGCATTACTAGCACAACATGATGAGAACAAGAAGGAAAGAGCTATATACTATATCAATAGAATATTGGTAGCATATGAGAAGAACTATTCAATGATTGAGAAATCTTGTCTAGCTATGACCTTTGCATCACAGAAACTAAGACACTACATGTTAGCTCATACTACACATTTGGTAGCTAAGATTGATCCACTCAAGTACCTACTAAGAAAAGCTGCTCTCACAGGTAGATTAGCTAAATGGGTGATGCTATTAAGTGAATTTGACATTGAATATATTGAAAGAAAAGCTATCAAGGGCCAAGTTATTATTGATCAACTGGCTGACACACCTTTGTTTGATGATACACCAATGTAAATGGAATTCCTAGATTCCTCTATCATGAACCTTTCTTCTAGAGCATGAAAGTTATTCTTTGACGGCTCCTATACACATAATGGATCTGGAGCAGACATATTGTTCATCACTCCTCAAGGATACTCAATCCCTAAAGCATTTAGAATAAAGTTTCCTTGCACAAATAATATTGTTAAATATGAAGCCCTTCTCAATGGCATGAAGATAGAAATTGAATGGAGGGTAATAGAACTACACATTCATGGAGACTCACAACTTGTAATACACCAAGTCAATGATGTGTATCAAATGAAAGATGGAAAGATAATCCCATACTATGCTATGGCAATGCTATCTACTTTATTATAGCAGCCTGAACATGAGCTACGCTATGAGTTCTTGGTGGAACCACTATCTTATCCTGCATATAATTCCCTCGAAACCTGCATGATCTGCACTTTTGTTGGTCATGATTAATCTAGATATAAAAACCTTTTATCCTACCTCCAAGATCAAATCATTCCTGATTCCTTCAACCGCCATGAGAAATGATACCTTATCTGAAAGGTATCCCGATATGTCATCATTGGTAATGATCTATACAAATGAGGTCTAGATGGTACACTCCTTAGATGTTTAGAACAAGAAGAGTCTCAATGTGAATTAGAGGAAGTCCACAAAGGTATATGCAGATCACATTCCAATGGTTTAACACTAGCTCAAAAAATTATTAGGGCTGGGTGCTATTGGCCTGAAATGGAAAAAGATCAATCAAGTTTGCTAAGAACTGTCAAAAGTGTCAAGTACATGGCAACTTAATTCATGCCCTAGGGAGAGATTTAATTCCCTTTACTACACAATGGCCTTTTAACCAATGGGAATTTGATCTTATAGGAGCCATACATCCTCATTCTTCTAATGGACATACCCATATTATTACAGCTACAGACTACTTCACAAAATGGGTAGAAGCAGTCCCTTTGACTCAAGCAACTGACAAGAAAATATCAATGTTCATCTTGAACTACATCATATGTCGGTATGGTATTCCACATTCTATAGTCAAAAATAATGGTGGCCAATTAAAGAATAGAGACTTAGATGATCTATGTGCCAAATTCAAGATTACACAATATTGGTCATCTATTTACTATCCTCAAGGGAATGGACAAGCACAGGGTTCAAACAAGAATCTATTGAAAATCTTGCATTGCACAGTTAATAAAATAGGAAGAGAATGGCATCTCATGATCAATCAAGCTCTCTAGGCCTACAAAACAAGTATTAGAAGACCCACTGGGGCTACACCATTCACTTTAGTTGATGGGTTTGAAGCGATATTGCCTATTGAGGTTGAAATCCCATCCCTAAGAATCAGAATGCATGGTCTAGTAACTGATGATGACTACAGAGTGTCTAGGTTGCAAGAACTTGAACTACTAGATGAGCATAGACAATCAACGTATGATCATCTCAGAGTATATTAGAAAAGAATGTCTAGAGGCTACAACAAGAAAGTTAGACACAAAGAATTTCAGGTTGGTGATCTAGTCTTGAGAGAGAATCCTAAAAATCAATCACATAGAGAATGCAAGGCAAAGTTTGAACCCAACTAGCTGGGTCCCTTTGTTATCACTGCTACTTTTGGCTCTAGAGCCTATCAACTCTCAATGGCTGAAGGAGAACAGCTCCAAGAACCTATCAACATTCTGCATTTGAAGAAATTTTACGCCTAAGGCATTCAGTCTATGGTAAAATGTCCTAAAAAATCATAAAAATTAGAAAAAGTCCTGAAAAAAATGAACATGTTGGTGAAAACCTAGCAATAGGCACCTTGATGATTCAAAAAAAAAAATCAAAATATCAAAAATACAAAAAAATTGAAAAAATAAAAAATACAAAAAAATGAGAAAAAGAAAAAGTGCCTTGGTGAAAACCTAGAAATAGGTGCCTTGGTGGCAAAAATAGAATCTCTACCAAGATGGTGAAAACTCAGAAAATGGGCGCTACTTGTTCAAAACGCTCCATCTATCAGCACAATCTTGGTCTTTCCCAGCTTTCAATTTTGCTTTAGTCTATATATATTCTTGTTTCAATAAAGTCAGTCTCTACACCAATTGGAAAAAGTGTCAGTCTCCTATCAATGTTCAAACTTGGGGGCAATCAAAGTCATATCCTATAGTCCTTAGTATCTCAGATGTTTCATATCCAGTCAAGGTCCTTTGAAGCTACATTCATGTTAGTCAGTTAGTCCCCTCTCCAGAAAGGATTTTGCATCTACAAAAACACAATCGGACATCAACAAAAATTGAAAACATTCTATGTTTCACTGCTTTTATCTCCTTGTATTCTTACTGATTCACATTGAAATTTTTGCATATTGTACCCTTTCGAGCTCTTCGATGATGTCCTTTATAGGATTTAGAGAGTGATGACTGGAGGCATAATATTTTCTTGGTTTTCTACTTTGAGTGAAAATCTAACAACTTTGAAAATTCTAGATTGAAATGGTGTCCGTCTGTAAGAGCCTCCATCTCGTATTGGATGGCCATGAGTACCTCAACCATTGATACCCAGAAAATTCAAGGAATTTTGATCTAACTATTGTCTTTTTGAGTGAATTATTACTCTTACTATGAAACACGATCTTACCTAAGGATGTGAACGATAAAGGGTCACTACGGGTAATTCACAATGGATTCAGAATGATCTCTTGATTGCTTGATGTGTTTCAACACAAGGTGTATTCAGGTCATCACAACGTTTATGTTCTGATGCTTATACAAATTGCAAAATCAAAATGGACATGATATTCAAGTCATCCTAGCATTTATGCCTTGGTGCTTATATCTAATCCGACATTCCAAAATAAAAATCAATATTCATATGCCCATGGTTGCCTAACTAGTGGACATTGTATTGATTTATCTAATTACCTAATAAAAATTCAATCATGAAAATGACCGACACATGATCAATGACTAAGTCCTAGGTCCTAGGTCTGCATTTCATTTTGCATGTTGCATGATTGCATTTATCTCATGATTTCCAAATCAACTTGATGCTTAATGATTCTCCAAAACTACGCTAAACATGACACAAGGACTAAGCATTGTATGAAGGTCCCTCCAACGAAACAACAAGTAGAATCCATTTTCGGGATCAAAATCAAAATTTGAGATCGTTTACTTTGTCAAAATCATGATTTAAAATTTTTGGACCCAAGACGACCGACTGCTTGCATAATCAACCTTCTAAACATCATAGGAATCCAAAATTCAACTTAACTGATTATCTTACATCAAACTCTCAAAATTTCAACTTGGTCAACCATGGTCAACTCATGGTCAAACCTAGTCAAACTTGGTCTCCAAGACCTCCAAATGATGCAGAATGCATTCTCAGACATGCGCAACCACTTCTCAAATCAATTAACATGCTTCTAAATCACGTAACGCTGACTTTTCTTGTCATATTTTGATTTTCATCCCAAGGGGGCATGGTATCGCATATCAATCAAATCTGTAAATCAAATTTCTTTCCTCAGTAATCAAAACAACCACGTCTAGTTGTTGATTCATCAAAAGACCTTGTCACTTGGGGCATATCAGATTCATCGAGATCCATATCAATCTGGTATCCTAATCAATCTTGTAAACTATATCAACTTTTCATAACCATTGGTTCATTAGTGTTATTTCCTTGATTCTTCATAATTGAAGGGTTAAGATGTGATACCGTTTCGATTCCTTTGGACAATCAGGTCACTCATTCATAATCATAAGGTTTAGAATCAGGCATTTTGATACTTTTTCATAATCACCAGTTCATTGTTGCTATAGTTAACATCATCTTTGGTCAATCAGGACCTAACATCTTCAAATATTTTAAATCGGTTTCTGTCTCAGAATCGGTTCATCTTTCAAATCAGTTTCAACATCTTTATAAAAAATAGACTAATCTTTGAACCACTGCGCTTCACACAGTAATTCAAAGAAGGGAAAAATGTAATACCCCAAAAATGGGCTATAGATTCATTAACCTCCTACATCCTCAAATCAAATGAAATCGACATCAAAGTCCTAACCTAATGCACATTTGCACATTAGTTTATCAAAAACCTAATTGATTATCCTAATTCTGCATCGGAGAATATTCTTGGAAATATTCTTACTTTATCCTTGTATACACCTAAAAATGGTCATCTAGACTATTAGCCCCTTTTGCTAAATCATAAATTACTTATTCTTGATCAAATCCTAGCTTTATCATTTATTCGATTATTTTCTATGGGCTAACCATCTTATCCTAAGTCGTTATTTATTTAAAAGGAATATTTCCTCCCCTTTTAATAAATAAAAATCCCCCACTTTTCCTCTTATCCTAAGTTTCACAAATAAAGCATTATTCTTATTTTATAAAAAGGGAAAAAGCACTTTTTGTCTCATATGGACACAAAAGTCAACTCCTATTTTCTCATTGGAGGATACTTGTGCACATGGATTGCTCCTCTTTTAAGCTCCACCGTTGATTAAATCTTTTGCCTCTTAATCTCCATGGTCCATTCCTTCTCATTTCCTATAAAAGAAGAGCTCTCTTCTTCATTCTAGATCCCCAACTTTTTATGCTAATATTATGCTGCAGGTTTTCTAGGTCATCTTGGAGCTTTTGGAGACATTCTTGCATCTAGGGTTTGAAGATTTGGAGCATTGTTGGCATTCATCTTAGATCTTCATCAACACTCTATCTTCTTGTCTTCATTCTTGCATCATCATGGCTTTCTTGCTTCATAGTTAGATTTCATTTCTTGCATAGTAGCTTCATTTTCATGGCATTCTTAGCTTAGATTTTCTTTATGCTTTAGATTAATTCATCTAGTTTAACTAGGAGGCTTTGTAACACTTGCATCTTTCATTTCCATAGTTTAGCTTGCATTTCCATTCTTAATCTAGCTTGCATTGCATTTCATTCTTGATTCTTGAGGATATTGGCATTCTTGCCCTTGTCTTCATTGAATCTCCCATTGCATGGTTTACTAGCAAGGTTATAGGCTAAATAGCTCTAGCTGAGAGCATTCTTAAAAACCCTTGCACTCCATGCCTAGGGAGCTATGGATCGATTTGTGAGGGCTCATTCTTGAGTTTCCTTGCATGTAATGATCCATAGAAGTGTGACACAATTATAATACACATTTTTGGCACCCATCGTGGGGCAACCCACCTCTTGCATGCTGGTTTTGATTATTTTTGGAGCTAACCCTTGTGCAGATTTGTTTGGAGATGAAAAAAACCCTAAATTTGAAAGATTTGACCATATCTCCCAAACAGCTTGGTGTTCTGATCTGAAATTTTTTTTTTAGGTTGGCGACATATCAGAGAAGCTTCCAAAAAATTTTCAGAATTTTTGGAGGTAATTTGTATTTTTTATGATTTTTTCTCTATTTTTCATAAAAAAACAATTTTTGGCGCAAATCAGCATATTTTTCGGAAATTTTTATATTTCTGGAAAGGTCTTCAAATTCTATAGGGGGTCCATTCACTGTGTTTTTAATTTAGAAATCATATCATAGCTCATTTGGTTGATTTATAAAATTTGGTCTGTTTTGGTAAAATGGCTCTCTAGGGCACAAATGAAGAGATTTTTCTGAAATTTTTATATTTTTGGAAAGCTCTCTATTTTTTTGATAGAGGTCTCTTTTTTGCATTTTGAGTTTAGGGTCCGAATTCATGTGGTAAAAATTAGATCTTGTTGACTAGGTCAAATGCAAAAAAAATAAAATTTTGTGATGGGTATGCACTTATTTTTCATTGTTCATTGCATGATATGAGTTATCATTTGGATTATTTGCTGGTTATCATTGCTCCTAACAATTGATTTTCAGATCTAACCTTAGGGTTTGCATAAATTGGATATATATTGCATATCTTGTTTGCTTGTTCTCTTGTCAAGTTGTGGTTGTAGGTGCTTCTTGCTTGAAATTTTCTAAAATGGCATGTCAAAGAGGGCTACTAATGGTTTTTGCAGGGCTGCCCTAAGCATAAAAACCAAATCAAGTGCTTGTTTAATTGCTTTCTTTATTAAGTGCGGCATATACTAGTTGTTTCCTTTCATAGGCACTTAATACCTTGTTGTAGAAATTTTGAGGTGGTAGGAGAAGTATGCTCTTCACCTTTAGGTGAATCAGAAAATCTTGACCCATCTTGAGGTTTTGGAAGCAAAGGGGTAATTGGATCTTGTTTGGTGTGTTTGGGAGAAGTTTTTGAGATAGGGGAGTATGCTCTTCACCCTTGTGGTGAATCAAAAACCTTGAACCTCAAGAATTAATCCACTCTTTGTTTAGCTTAAGTCCTTTAGCGGGCCTGCTCTTGAGCAATCAAGAGGAATGACCCAAGTGGGGACAACCTTGTCATCATTTTCCTTGGTGGTGAGTGATTTCAACTCACTATAATCTCAAGGCTATCGAGGACACAAAACCTTGGTAGACATAGTACTTATCTTCGCTTGATGTGAGTAACTTGTGGGATTGTGACCATGAGGAAAGCATTAAGCAAGAATGCTTAAGGTACTCTTGAGGCCGCGAGGTCCTAGTCCTTTATGAGGAGCAAGAGGGGTGCTATTAATGGAATCCCTTACTACGAACCATTAGATAGAGGCCACCTTATTTTAGCCGCTTAGCTTCTTGGTGCAAGGATTGATCCAAGTGGACTTACCCGGATCACCCCAAGACACTCACCATATGTGTTCCTTTGGTTGTGTCTTTGACACTTCCATGACAACGCCAATATCTCTTGTGGGCAACCACTTGGTGTGAGGCAAGGGAGCATCAAGTTGTGGGCCACGTTGCTAAGTAATGAGCCTTGTCCTTCTAGGTAGTAATTGCTTGAATTGTCTTCGATTGTGCTATGCCAATGTAAACGTTCTCAACATTCAAACACACGGTAGTGTTCATAAGGTTTTCTATTTTGATATCACAAGTGCTTGTCTTGGCAAGGTTTTTTTTGCCCTTGTTTCAAGTGTTCTATGACATGTTTGATCCCATACTGTTTGCAAACCTGTCTTTTATTTATTGCTACTGCTTGTCAAAATGAGAAATTCAACTGTTCAATCTACAAATTTGGTCCAAGCACTTCAAAATTGAGTTTTTCACATTCACTGGTCAAGAGTCATATGATATTGAAGTATCCTTGCATACACTCAACCAAGAATCCTGAGTCATTTCTACTGTCCTGTCATTGCTACAATTCGGAGTTGCTAAACTTGCACTTTAACCTGCTATAGAGTGTCCTTTTCTGTTCTTACCTAAAACTGGTTTGTTACTTACATGCTTAGATTTGTTCTAGACTGAAACAAATGAGTTAAAACTATTGGATTTGAGTTTAACGAATGCTACTCTTGATCACTTGTCGCATCACGGTTACCTCTCTAGCTACTTGCTTATTGAGCTTCTTGCTCGTTGCTCGGCTTTAGTCAATTGATTGCTGTAAGTGCTCTAGCACTTTTGACGAGCCATCTCTCTATTGTTCTACTTTGACAAGTGATCTTTATTAGCTTTTCTTATCTCAAATCTAAGAAACTTTGTCTCATTCTATTAGTCAACCAACATCTCTTTTCATGCCGGTTACAACTCAGTCTCAATTTGAGCAGGAGAGTCATCCTCCGTTCAATTATACACAGTTACCTTCTCCAACTAGACGTTCAAAAGCACCCATTAGCAAAAACAGTTCTAGTTCTGACCAATCTGAGAATTCTAAGGCTACACCATGGTATAAAGGAGGTTTCCTCTTTTCTGCATTCAAGACCCCCAAAAACACAGACAGTGTCTCACTCACTTTGACTGAACAAGAAAAGTTTCAACTCTTTCAAGAACACTTTGAGCGTAAGGATAATCAAGCGCGCTTAGACAAAGAACACAATCAACAAAGGATGGATGCTACTAGGTGCATGGCTTATAGAGGGACATTTCATGAGCAACCTGAGACTAGTAATCATGAGCATAGACCTCTTTTTAATGGCAACAATGGAAACAACACGCCACCAAGATCTCCTCCAAGGCCAACTTTTGCTATGCCTTCTTCACCTCCTAGACCTCCTCCCTCTCAACATGAGGCAAAGGCTAATGATGAGATTTCTAGTGAGGATCTTATGAGATGTGAACAAGATGTGGATTTCCAATGAATGATGCATAAGATTTTAGAGCGTAATGGTGATCAATATTTTCAATATATGACTTCCAGAGGATACAAGCTTCCTCCCGGCTATGATGTCAGACAAATTGTCCAACAAAGAGTACCAACTAAATTGGAAGTCCTTCAAGAAGAATTACGTCGGACAAATCAACGCCTTACCCAAATGGCATTAGAAAGAGAGCCTCCAAAGGTCTCTTTTGTAGAATCAATTTGTGCTCTTCCTTTTGATAAAGATCTATACATGGTCCCGTTTCCTAAGGATATTGAGGTTCCTAAATATGACAAGTATGATGGAAATGGTGACCCTCATGACCATGTGCGTCATTTTTATGCTCTTAGTATGGACTTTCTTCATGAAGACACATATCTTCTACGATTATTCCCTCGAAGCTTAAGAGGACAAGCTTTAGAATGGTTTGCAAAGTTGACACCTCCTTTGAAGACTTTTGATGAGTTGGCTATGCGCTTCACACAACATTATTCTTACAACATCCAACAACCTATCACTGTGATAGATCTCAGTAATCTAAGACAACATCAAGGTGAGCTATTTGCAACTTACTTACAACGTTGGAGGTCATTGTATTCTTGATATCCTCATCAGCTACCCGAAAGGGAAAAGATTGATATTTTTGTCAACACTCTTGTGCCTGAGCTGTATTATGATCTAAGGAAACAATTGTTCTCCTCTTTCAATGACATGGTTGAAAGTGCATATTGAATTGAGGATGTAGCTATAAGAAAAGGGGATATTGTTATTAATAAAGATGCTAAAGGCAATGGCAAAGACAAGAGTTCAAACCTTGGAATAAGAATAAGTATGTTGTTAATGATGGGGTTGTTGATGCTCCTAAAGTTAAAGAGCCCGCTTTCAATCTCTCCAACGCTATCTATGCAGCAAAACAACAAGAAGCTAGCAACACTCACAATGCTCCTAAACCTCAATATGTAGATAAGCCTAAGAAGTCATTTCGAAAGTGAGTCTATACCAAGTTGGCAGAACCTTACGATGTGATCCTTAAGACTTTGGTTGACAATGGATATCTTACGCTTCCTGATAAACCTGGTAACTGGGATCTGATAAATAAGCCCGATTGGTGGAGAGAGGATCATTACTGCCATTATCACAGAAACAAGGGACATCCAACAGACAATTGTTTTAGGCTTAAGGATGATATTCAGGATCTTATTGAGAACAACACAATCTCCACTGATGGCTTAACTAAAAATTCTGATCACACAGCTTTCAAAGATCCTCTACCTAAGCATGATAAGGGGGAAACCTCTCAAACACATAAAAGAATCATGATGCAAAGATCAATTACACGTATCCTTCTAATACACTTGTGATTAACATGGTAGAGCCCGTTGAGAGTGTTCTAATGATGAGGTCTCAAGATGATAATAACACCAATCATGGTAAGCCAAAGTTAGTCTTGCAAACATGTGGTAGTTCATCTTCCCGAAGTGAGACACCGAATGCTGTTACTAGGGGGCAAGCCAAGATTGTCCTTAAAACTACGCAAGATCCCAAGCAAGCTTTGCCTTCCAAACAAGTGGCTCCTTCAGCCACCCCTAGCTATGATCTTGTCCAACATTTACAAAAGACACCAGCACAAATATCTATCCTTGAGTTGCTTCGGTTATCCCCTTCGCATAGAGAGATTCTTGATAAAGCTCTACGTACAACATGTGTTCCCAATGACATTGATCCAGATCAATTTCAGGCTATGGTCAACCACATTTCATCTCCGCTATCTCTCTCCTTTTCTGCAGAAGATGACATATCTATTGCTCACCCACATAATCTAGCTTTACACATTGAAGTTCTAGTCTACAATGCCCGAGTCTGCCGAGTCTTGATAGACAATGGTGCAGGGTTAAATATTGTTTCTTTCAATGTCATACAACAATTGGGTTTGTCAGAATTGGCTGTGGATTCCAAAAAGAAGATTACTATAAAAGCTTACAATGAAGTGGAAAGATCTTCCAAAGGTCTTGTCACGCTGCCTATCCGAGTGGGCCCTATCATGAAAGATATTAGCTTCCAAGTATTGGACATCCCACTCACATATAACATTCTTTTGGGTCATCCTTGGATCCATGACATGCAGGCTGTTCCTTCCACTTATCATCAGTGCGTCAAATTTCCGTACAATGGCACTGAGGTTGTGATTCCTAGAGACCATACTATTGCTATCAATGCTCTTGCTGCTACTGAAAAATTTGTTCCTCATAATGAACCTTCTGTTGATCCTAGTACATCTCTAGTTGCTGCTGAGAAATCACTTAAGATGATGAGCCTTGGTATGGGTGAATATACGCTAGATTCATTTGCTTCTATACCTGTTTCTCCTAGGTCATATGGGAAACCTTCTGATACAATGAAGCCTTCCACTTATGCTATGGTGATCTTTGATACTTTCATTCCTTCATCCATTCCTTTAGAAGAAGAAAGAGAAGAACAAGCTATTCAAGAATGGATCTATAGAGAAGATTCCAGAAATACTCCCATGCTCAGTAATTCAGACACAGATACAGATGAGTCACCACACACACTATGGCTCACATGGGAGATGATCTTCCTTCTACTTCACTTCTTTGGGGGGAAGCATGTATGCCTACTGATGATATTGCTGAGTCTTCTATGTCTAGAACCTATGTTCCTAAAGAATCATTGCACTATGATAGACAACGTCACAACATTGAGCGACTGCTACAAAGAGGTGATCTATCACATAACGACATGAGTGTTTCTACTTCTCAGCATATTAAGCCTCTTCCAGAAGATTCTTCCATGATAGATATGGATGTTGATTTAGTTCATATTTCTCGTAACCCACCCGACGTAGTTGATGAGTCTTGTGTTGGATCTGATGAGTTTGTTCCCCGTATTGCCTTAGTGGACTACATTGGTCCTCCTATGACGAATCTAGATCTAGCTACTTTTGGAGCCTACCCTATAGGGTCAACCTCTCTTGTTACCAGAGATGACATCCCTCACATAAATGCTATTGAACCAGTCACTCCATTTCATCTCGCATCAACACCTGTTACTTCTTCCACCAGCGAACTAGCAACAAAAAAGATTGAATCAGAAATCAAGCATCACAGTCATCAAGTCAAAAGAAAAGAGCAATGGTCGGATGGCGAAAACCACATTGTGGTGGTATCCGAACCTAAGAAAAGTAAAGATAAAAATTTGCTCAAAAATAATGACTCCAAAATAAAAGATGAGAAGCTGATTCTCTACAAACAAATGGTGCATTACTTCAAGCATGATCTCATAACTGTTATACTTCAACCCATTCCTAAAGCTGAGAAAAGAGTTGCTAATGCCTTGGTTACTTTGATATCCATCTTACAAATGAAAAAGCATAAATCTCGCTTCAAGTTCCTGGTGGATGAATTACGCTATCATGCTCACAAATCTTACAATCCTACCATCTTTCCATGTCTTCCACCTCATACTCCTCCATGCCATTCTTTCCGCCATCCCTTACACTTTGCCTTTGTCTCTGGTGGCTTGTATAGGAAGGGTCTAGATGGAACTCTCCTTAGGTGTCTAGAAATAGAGGAGTCACAAAAAGTACTAGCTGAAATCCACGATGGCATATGTGGATCACATTCTAATGATCCTCCACTAACTCAAACATTGCTTAGGGCTAGTTATTATTGGTCGAACTGGTTGAGACCTCCTATCATCACAGCTGTAGCATTTGGGCCTGGGGCTTATCAGTTCTCTACATCAAAGGAAGCAGATCTTTAATGCCCATTCCTATCTGGGGCATTCCTTGTATATACTTTATGATCCTGAAAAAATTACAAAAAAAATCATATATGATGCTGAAAAAAACCTAAAAAGCATATAAAGTACTAAAAAAATGAGCATCCTAGTGAAAATCTAGCAATAGGCGCTTTGATGTCTCACCAAAAAAATCAAAAAATTCAAAAAATTCAAAAAAAAAATAGAAAAAGTGCCTTGGTGAAAACCTGGAAACAGGCGCCTTGGTAGCAAAAATACAAAAAAATTATAAAAAAGTCCTGAAAAAATCTATCAAGTGGTGAAAACCTGGAAACAGGCGCTGCTTGAGACCCTCTGCACCTATGTCTATCAGTCTTGCGTGGCGCTCATTCGCTCCACTTCTCGCTTTGCCTCTCCTAGCCTGGAATTGACTCTTGTCTTAGTCTAAGGGGCATACATTGTTTTAAGCTTATCTTGGGTCTCTTTGTGCGTCTGGGTTTCTTAGGCACCTCGCAAATGGTGTTTTTCAACACCACCCCAATTGTGTTTTTCAACACTACCCTAGCGTCAAGTGTTTCTTAACACTTATCAGATATCCTTCCCATAGTCTAGATGATGCAATATTTCTCACTGGCAGATGTGATACTCAAAGTTTGACTCTATGACCTACACACACGCACTTGACTTGCTAAGATTTGTTTGGCTTTATTTCTTTGTGTGCTGTCTATGATGCTTTCTTTGCTGAGTGTTCTCCCCCTATGATCATTTTCGATGATGCATAGCTAGAAGACTGAGGGTATGAGAACATGTTTTATTTCTTTATCTGCTTGTGGGTATATCTTGTTGGTCCTCACTGTCATGAGCATTTATGCTGGTCTTACTTGACACTATGGACCTACAAGGTATTATCCTTGACTATTGTGCAAGTGCATACTTGTAGCCATCTTGACTTTCCTTGTGTCTCGATGCGAGTATAATCTTGCTATATTAAACTTAGGTAATCTCATTGTGCTAGTCATCTTGACCTACATGTCTTTGATGCCTAGGTGAGATTTCCACATTCCTATCTGATAAAGATCATATTCATATTCACATAGTTATGCTAGTGTGTATTGTATGATCTTGCGACGCTACCAATAACGCTCGATGATGAATATTAGATGTCTATTGGCTTTGTAACCTTGCAAGTAAACCACTTTTCATGTAGCTTGCATTTCTTAGGTTCATGTTAGTTTAGTTTTGCATCTTGCATATGGAGAGAGCTCTCCTTTCATTTTTCATGGACTTGTTAATCAGCTGCGCTCACCTTTCGCTTCTTCCCGATCATGTCTTTCACTTTCTTTTCTTTCATCTCACATCATTTTCTCTTCATTTCGGGATCCAAACTGAAATCCACATTCACCTTGACCCTTTCTCCTTTTTTCACACAGTTGGCTGACCTTTTGAGGCCTGATCCTTTGATCTTCGCTGGGGCATCATAACCTCTTCATCCCCATCTCTTTCAACCTTCTAGTCTTTCATTCAAATCCCAAGTTCCAATTCCCCCCTCTATGGTGTTTACGGGTTGAGGGACCGATAGGTTCATGCCCCGTGTCCCATGTGTGGGGCATCCCTTCATTGGTTGATGGTTATTCTGTTCTCTTTCTTTGATTATGATTTCTAGTGATTTGATCATGCTGCTCTTGCTTCTGCTTTCCCTCTACTTGGATTTTGCTTTCGATCCCGAGGGGGCAAACACATCATATCTTATTGGCTATCTCTTTCCTAAGTGTTCAGTACTGTCGGTACCAGGCTGACCATGCAGGATTTTCTATCTCTCTGCACTTCATTCTTTGGAGTCAGATCGCTATTTGCTTGCCTTCTTGGCTATCTGCTTGCCTTGTTGGCTATCTCTTGCTTTCTTGGCTAATCTGAGTTGCTTTGTGATCCCAAATCGATCTCACATTTCAACTTCATTCTTTGACTGCATGTGTTCCCAGATCGATCACACATTAGTCAAAGAGGGGCAAATGTATACACCTAAAAATGGTCATCTAGACTATTAGCCCCTTTTGCTAAATCATAAATTACTTATTCTTGATCAAATCCTAGCTTTATCATTTATTCGATTATTTTCTATGGGCTAACCATCTTATCCTAAGTCTTTATTTATTTAAAAGGAATATTTCCTCCCCTTTTAATAAATAAAAATCCCCCACTTTTCCTCTTATCCTAAGTTTCACAAATAAAGCATTATTCTTATTTTATAAAAAGGGAAAAAGTACTTTTTGTCTCATATGGACACAAAAGTCAACTCCTATTTTCTCATTGGAGGATACTTGTGCACATGGATTGCTCCTCTTTTAAGCTCCACCGTTGATTAAATCTTTTGCCTCTTAATCTCCATGGTCCATTCCTTCTCATTTCCTATAAAAGAAGAGCTCTTTTCTTCATTCTAGATCCTCAACTTTTTATGCTAATATTATGCTGCAGGTTTTCTAGGTCATCTTGGAGCTTTTGGAGACATTCTTGCATCTAGGGTTTGAAGATTTGGAGCATTGTTGGCATTCATCTTAGATCTTCATCAACACTCTATCTTCTTGTCTTCATTCTTGCATCATCATGGCTTTCTTGCTTCATAGTTAGATTTCATTTCTTGCATAGTAGCTTCATTTTCATGGCATTCTTAGCTTAGATTTCCTTTATGCTTTAGATTAATTCATCTAGTTTAACTAGGAGGCTTTGTAACACTTGCATCTTTCATTTCCATAGTTTAGCTTGCATTTCCATTCTTAATCTAGCTTGCATTGCATTTCATTCTTGATTCTTGAGGATATTGGCATTCTTGCCCTTGTCTTCATTGAATCTCCCATTGCATGGTTTACTAGCAAGGTTATAGGCTAAATAGCTCTAGCTGAGAGCATTCTTAAAAACCCTTGCACTCCATGCCTAGGGAGCTATGGATCGATTTTTGAGGGCTCATTCTTGAGTTTCCTTGCATGTAATGATCCATAGAAGTGTGACACAATTATAGCACACAATCCTAATTATCTTTGATTGAATAATTATTTGGCGATAAATTATATTTATCCTAAAGTTTGATTAATTGAATATTCTGAATATTTAATTAATTAGATTTAATACTGCCATTTAATTATTTAATTAAATTTAATGATATCTATTCCTAAATTGTATTATTTAATTTTGACAATAAATAAAAAATCTTATGACTAATTGATTAAATTCTTGTTTAACTAATTAATGTCAATTGTCATATTTAATGATATAGTTTTTGAATAAAAGTTTGATTAAATACTTGATTAACCCATAAATCAGTTATTTTAAATTAAAAATCAGTTAAGTTGAAGATAAATCACTTTATTTATTTAATTAATTCATAGTTATCTATGCACATTTGAAAGAGCAGTTAAACTTTAACTCCGAAAATCAATTCAAGTTGTTATCTTTTTGAAACTCAAAATCTATTTTGAGTTGAAAGCTGATCTAAACTTCAGATTTAAGTTAAAAAGTTGTTTTTGCATGATTTTGCATGATTTTGTGAGTTGATATGTTTCTAATTTCTTGTTAACTCAAAAATCAACCTAAGTTTATCAAGAGTGATTTATGGCTTTTCTCAATGCATCCTCAAGCCCTAGATTTCTATAAAAACAAGGCTCAGCTCTTCATAATCTATCTCTCAAATTTGCACAATTACTCTGATGAAATTATGTGCGAAGAATCAAGCTTTTGTGATAGGTGACTTTGTGAGATTAATTCATAGTTTTTCATAGCTTTGCATAGGTTTTCATATCAATTCACATCATTATTAGGATAATTTGCATATCATTTCAATTCAATTCTAGCTTAGATTCATATAATTTTCCACCCTATTTGCACAGAAAATACAAAAAAATAGATTAATCTGCATTCATTCTACATTCATCTTTTGCATTTAAATCCTTCGTTTAGGTGTTGCATTGTCACTGATCTTGGTCTAATATGAGAATACCATACTCGCACCTACTAGAAGGCAACAAATCACCTGGTTAGCTTAGTTTCATTTATTTGTAGAGTTTGATTTTGCTAACCTCTAATGTTTTACTGAAGTGTTGTGTCCACAACTAGGTACAATTTTCACACACACACACACACACACACACACACACACACACACACACAGAGGTTCATAAAGAAAAATGCTACAAGAAATGTATTTCAAGATATTAAATAATGTTCAACATTCTGATGTTGTGGGTGTCATGAGCCCGTGCTTGAACCTCACTAACATATGTTGTTACAGTATTGCAATTTATGCTTTAAAAGGAAATCAATTTAATGCACTGATTATTATCATTTTCTAGTAATCCAGTCAAGAATATATACAAAGTATCAAGAAAATATTGCAAAGTTCAGATCATGGTAGATTGATCAAACATGCTGGTTGTTTACAACCAGACAATTCCTTGTAAATGAATTAAGCTTTGCAAAAATTTACAGCATGACAGAGATCTTGTGGCATGCCGACTATTACTAGTCAAGATAAATTTTAATAACAGTGAATGTGCAAGTAAGTTTGTGTCATGCCCAAAAAGTGAGCAAAACACAACTAAATTTTTTTTCTTAAAACCTACTAACCATCTACAAACAACCATACTACGCAACTAAGAAGTGAAACACTATCTGGCACAAGACCCTATTTGCATGCAAAATGGTGCAGAGAGAAAATAGATGACTAGAAATATTGAAGTGTCTAGCAACACCCCAAGGGTCAAAATATACTAGGTTAACCATGTTTGACCAAGTTTGACCAAAAGTTAAACCTCATCAAATAGCTCCAAACAAAGCTACAAGGTTCCCTAGACTACTAGCTTTGACTGGCACACAAATCAAGGTAGTTGACTAAAAGTCAACTAGAGTTGACCAAAAGTCAACCAAAGTTGACCAAAAGTCAACCATCACCAAAATATGCACAACCAAGCTAAAAGGAAACAAAATACATCTAAGAATACTTGGGCATGCAAACCAAGGCATTTGACCAAGGTTTGATTGAGGGTTGACCAAAAAGTCAGCTGTGCCCAAATATGCTCTACAAGGTTTTACTAGGATTAATTCATTGACCAAAAAGTCAACTATGTAATAAGACAACCAACAAGTCCGATAAGGTCCAATTGATTAGAGACTTGATCACAAGGGTCAAACTAGAGAAGGTTGACCAAGTTTGACCAAAAGTCAAACTTCACCGAACAACTTCTAAACTATCTTATATGGTTTCCTAAACTGCATGCTTTGACTAGCACACAAATCGAGATAGTCGACTAAAGTCAACTAGAGTTGACCAAAAAGTCAACCATGCATCGAACAACGTACAACAAATTTAAAAAGGTTCAAAACTTAACAAGAAATACTTGGGCACATAAACCAAGGTGTTTGACCATAAAGTCAACTGTGCCCAAATATGACCAACAATGATCTCCTAAGGTTTAAAACATAGCATAGACTATTTGTGCATGCAAACCGAGGCAAATGCCCTAGGTTTGACCAAGGGTTGACCAAAAAGTCAACTATACACAAAATGGTCAACATGACGATTAAGGTCAAATTGACTTGAGGCTTGACCAAAGGAAGAAATAAAACCCTAAGATGAGTATAACGTTCCCTAGCTAAAAAGTTACACTTATACTAAAAGTTCGATATTCTAATTAATTAACTCCAAATATAAAATTATCCTATTTACATAGTTACAAAGTATTGAGAAATAAATCTAACACAACACATCGAAATTCAAACATTACGATATTTTTAATCTAATACGTTTAGGCCAATGTTTTTAAAAATAATAAGCTAAAATAAGTTCTTTTACAGATTTAACCCAATTTAACGTTGAAACGACTAAAATGAATTAGGAGTTACTAATTCTAATTTAAACTTAAATAAAAATTGAATTTAACTCTAAAACAAAATCTATCTAAAAAAAAGTTTAAGTTCCCTATAATGACTTAGACTTTACTAAATACAATTTAATCTTTATAAAAATTTAATTTATCTAATATACTTGAAACACCGAAATACTTAATAATAGTAACACCCTTATTATATTATATATTTTTTTATAATTGCTGGTGCAAATTTAATTTCCTGAATTTCAAAACAGCAAGTATGTAGATAAATTATTTTTAAAATTAAATTAGATAATTGCATTCATATTAAGTGGCTAAACAACTTGTAGGAATCGAAATTTCGATTTAGGCCTTTTTATTTTTTGAATAATTTTCAAGAAATTTTCTAAGTAAAAAATATAAATTTAAAATAACATTTCACAATTTAACATTCTAATTAATTTATTTAAATTATCATAATACAAGCAATATTATGATAATTCAATACTATCGAATTTGAATATACCTTATAATACTATAAGCCATAATATGCATAATAATGCCATAGCCGATCATGGAGTTTGTCCAACTAAAATGACATTTAAATCTCCAAATTGCTTCATAATCCATTAAACCCAAAATCTAATCCATAATATCATTTCCAATACATTAAATAACAATAAAATTTACAAATTTAAAATGTATGATTTACAAGGAAATCCATGATTTCTGAATTTTAGACATAACTTGAAATGCAAGGTTACAACAAATTTTACAATTTTGAATTTCAAACTCAACAATATTACCAGCTCCTATATCCAGCTGGGTACCTGATAGAGTGAGGTTGACCATGGAGGCTCACCTCCCAACCTAGGCCTTTTCAAGGTCACCCCTGAGCTAGGGGATCCAAATTGGAACATGGTACAAACAAAACTCAAACATGAAGAAAATAAACAATAAGAACACACTTCAACAAATTTTTCCAACATGGTTTAACAAGAGGAAGACCTCCAAGAGGCCTTCCTAAAATAGGGTAGAGATGGACTATTAGGTGGAGAAGCCATAGTACAAATACGAATTTCCCAAGCCACACATGGACTTGGGATGACCATCTTCAAGAAGATGCGGTCTAATCTCCTTATGCCCCCTAGGTGCCCGTAGGCCATACTTGGCATCATGTGTATCATGAAACCCTATATTTATCACTCCACACATGGGAGACTCTGCACAACCTGGGTCTTCTTCCTACTACCCCCTTCAAGGTTCCTCCACCCTCCCTAGGGTGATTAGCATTGAAGAATCTCATCCCAAAATGTAATTACGAATTTAGAAACAATATTTACAAAACTTAAGTTTCAAAAACAAAAAACCTTAAAAAGTCATGGACTCCATTAATGGAGCTCCAAGATCAAACTCATGCAAGAAATTAACAAAATATTACAAGATCCCACCTTGATCCAACCAAAGGATGAAAACTAAAAATGCAAACTCCTTCCAAGATAGTCCTTCCTAAGCTCCTTCAAAACTGAAAAGGTCTCCAAATCTAGAGAGTGGGTGAACAACTAAAGCCTTCTCCAAGCTTTCCCTATATAGGCCAAACTCCTAAAATCTAGGAGCCAATCAAAAGAGAGGAAGAAACTTCCATTCCCTTCTTCTGACTTGCCTTCCTTCACCATAAATGGAGTTGAAGACAAATTTAGGAAGAAGAGAGAGGTTAACCAAAACCTCACAACTCTTCAAATCCGCCCAACTTTGAAATCTTGACTTTAGGGGAGTCATAAATGAGTATTAAGGCTCTTAATGGGCCGAAAAAGATCCCTAACCCCTAAGGTATCAACATGGGTAGCTAAAATTGACCCCAGTTAACCTATGGGAGCCCAAATGGCCCTCCTAAACTCCACCTAAAGTTTAGACAAAGATTTTTTAGGTCTTGGTTGACTATCTAGAAACTTCCCAACCCAAGGTAAGTTGATTCTACCCTAAGGTAATCCCCTAGTCAAACCCTTGACCCAATCAAATACAATTTACTAACCATTCCAACACTTATGCTACAATTTGCCAAATTTGGCACATTTAATTTAAAACAATGACATGGCTAATTCACAATTACATTAGCTAAATTAAATACATGCATGCAAACCATATTCACGAAATAAAAGACTTCACAACAAGGTCCACATTTCTTTATACAAAGAGAACCTTGGAATGCACAATATAAACATAGGTTCTAATATTGGATCCCCGCATTTAGATCCATGGTCAACTTATCCTACACACTCATTGCACACATCAGTAGGTCCAATCAACATGATATAAACATAATACATCATCAATACTACATGATATGAAAACTATGTCTGTAAATCAGTCATTTAAGCATAACTTTGGTTTCCTAAACCAACAATTCATCATGATAGTTTTAAAACATCATATGTAACATACTCGTAACTGAAACTGAATCAAAACATGTAGTATCTTGAGTGTACCCTGATTACATAATCATGTACCAAACATATAGCATAGGATTCAACAGATCCTGGAATACATAAGTGTCTCAATAGTCAAATGTGTCTATAAAAAGAATACTGAAAGTAGGGAAAAACAAAGCAATATAAATATGACTATCTGGTAGGTCTCATAGTTTGAAGACAACAGTACGTGACAGTTGAAAATTAAGTGCAACATACAAGGTCACTGTGTCAGTCGACAGTGAGCACCATTATAAAGACTGGTGTATTTAAGTGTAGCTGAAGACGAGATCAAGTGAATAGCGGACATTAAATAATGAGCCTCAAGTCAACAATGGACTCAACAGAAAACCCAAGTTGAAGACTTGAAGGCTACAGTAATGTAAATGGAACATACAACTTAAGGCAATAGTGATGACTATTAATGTCCATGAGAAATTAGTAGAACATCACAACTGATACAAGACTACAATACTATGAGTTAACTGGTGTACATTATGAATAAAGGAGAGGTGACAATTTTTCATCTTTTTAGCAAAGCAATAGAACTCCAAAAAAAGTAAATGATTCTCGGTTTCCTTTTCTTTCATCTTTTTCAACAAAACAATAAAATCCTAAAATCATTGCAAAGGAAAAGAATGAAAATGAACTCGACCTCAACAACAGTCAACAATGTAATGAGGAGAAAAGAGAGAAAATGCACTTATCTCTGAGTTGAGTTTTCCTTGCAGGGATGTCAAGTTCTTAGCCTATGTCGTGTTCATAGCCTAGGTTCAAGGCTCAAAACTCTAGATCTACACTATTAGAGTTAAGCTCTTGATAAAATCCTAGGTTCTAGCCTTAAAGGGTGATCTTTCTATCAATAGAGCCCAAGATGAACCCACCATTATGGTTTTCAAACTCAAGTCACAGTCACAAGCCAAGGAAAAATACATGCCAAGTTCATTTTTATACACGCCTCAACAGTGATGGTTCAAGATTTATGCCAGTGCGTGTTATAGTCACAGCTCAAGCTCAACCAAGTTCAAGCATAAAGCTCAGTCTAAAGCTATGACTAAAATATGGAGTCATAGCCGAGCTCTAGATTTCAAGTCACATTCCTAGCCAAGATCATGTTTCAGTCACACCTCAGCTCGAGCTTCAAGTTTAGGATACAGTCAAAGGCCGAGTTCACGAAACACAACTCGAGTCCATTTTTAATGAAAACCTAACTCCAATAATACAAGCTAAGCTTTAAGCTCAAGATTTATGCTAGATAAGGATCCCATACTCAATGCAAAATCCCAAGCTCACTGTTTCAACATTAGCTCACCCAAAATAGTAGAGTTCACAACCCAAGTGTTGGAGTTCATGAATAGTTCTAAGCTCGAGCTCTTCAATATTCTACAACTAGAGGCCTTAAAACACACTGATTAAATTCATAATGCTAGGTTTCCACCATGAAAATGCCTAATTTAAGTCAAATTTTGGCAGAGTTTCACCATTAGTTAGGGTTTTCCCTAATGATTTCACAAAGACGAACACAGGAGAAATGTGAAAATCAAGAAGTAAATAGAATTTTGGAGAATTTGGAGGATGACTGATAGAGATATTCTAGGCATTAACTCCAATAGTGTACATCATGCCAAAGCCTCGAGACTATAGATGCCACCTAGCACGTTACCATAGAGATATTTCATAGCTTGCAAATTGCTTAAGTGGTCATGTTGACCCTTTTGCGATTTACAATAAGGTTAAACTTAGGTATTTTATCTAGGTTTATATTTTACATGGGCTGGCATTATATTGGGTTTTACTCAATTAAATTGTAAATGTTGGTATTTTCTTAAAAGATTTTTATCTTTAAAAACCAACATTTAGGGCTGGATTTGTGGCATTTCATATGCTTATTTTTAGGGTTTTAGCAAGAATTAGGGGCCAAATTGGAGTCATTTTAGGGCTTAAATTAAGGGTTATGATTTTTGGATTTAGAGCTTAGGGAGGGTATAAGATTGATTTTTTGAATCAGTTTGGGGGGTTCAAAATTTTGGAGAGGACTTAGTGAGAATTTTGCTCCTTTGTGCCTTAGCCTATGTTTTATAACCCATATTTTCAGGTTTTTGAGGAAAATAATGCAAGTGATCCATATTTTCTCATATTTTGAGTATTGATTTCAACCCTTTTCATCATTCTACATCAAGTGTTTATCTTTTTTGTAAACAAGGAGAAGTGAATGCATATTATTCCTCCTCTAAGTGATCAAAATACAAACCTTGTGTGGAATAGGTATGTTTGTTAACATATTTTACTATTTGTGGTCTACACCCTAGTAGTAAAATTTAGATTAACCTATATGTTGATTAGTGAATGATAGTGCCAATCTCATCAATATGTGCATTGTGGATGTTGTTTTAGATTCCAAGCAAATCTGAGTTCAATTTTGGTGTATCACCCCATTTTTATTCAATTTTCAAAAGCATTTATTTCTTACCTTTTTCCCAACCAAAGTTCAGGTGATATTCCAAATCAAATAGGAACCGACCTAGAATCTGAAGACTCCTTAATCATAGTCCACCCACAACTCGAGAAGGTTTCCATTGTCAGGATGAAATATTTTTGAACCCTAATGCCTAAGTTAGGGTGATATTTTCAAGCCTAAACACAAGCATGAAGCTAAACTAAAGATTATATTTGAACCCCTACATTCCAAGCATGTAGTATATGAAACCTTAACTAACTTTGAATCTAAGGAGGCATCATTTGAAGAGATCTAAGAGGATGAGGAGGTAACTAATTTTGGAGTGACACTAGAGGCAATGTTCCTGAATAATGATGTTGATGCTATCCATTTTAAAAGTCATCCCATAGGTCTTGGTAATTATGTAATCTATGAGGAGAACCCATCCATTCCTTGAGTGTTTAAAGATGCATCCATAGAAGCCAAATATAGAAAAGACAAAAGATTTTCTCTTTGGACATTGTATTTTGATGGTGGTAGGTGCAAGAAGGGTTTTGGCTTAAGAATTTTTTAAATCTCCCCTATTGGTGACATAACTTTGAGATCCTTCTATTTTTTGTTCCTATGTTCAAATAACAAAGTAGAGTATGAAGGGATTGTAAATGGTTTAAGTATTTATGAGAGGATGGGCATTAAATAATTGAGAGTACTTAGAGATTCAAAATTGGTTGTAAATAAAGTGCAGAATATGGAAGCCTCTAAGCATGTTTGTATGCGTTCATATCACCACAAAGTGTGGGATCTTATAGAAAGCTTTGGTGCTTTCAATAGTTAGGTCATTCCCAAAAAATTGAACATAGTAATGGATAGCTTAGCTACCATTGGATTCTGTTTATATCTTGCTTCTAATTTTTTAGAAAAAAACATGCCATTTGTGTAATTGTTAGGCTAGCCATGCCTAATAATGATCAAAATTGGTAGGTATTTGAGAGTGATAAGTAGATTGTCACATTCATACAACATTCTAGTGAGTTCACGAACCAACTCTAATGTAATATAGATGAGATATATAAAGATCATATCATCTAGATGAGAGGAAATAAGCTCCCTAAAGGGATAATTAACCTTGAAAATATCTTCGACAACAATGATGCTAGAAATAAAAGGAGAAGGTTCATGGCATATGAGAAAGATCATTGTCTCCTGTAGGTTAAGGAAGGAAAAGTCTTAAAGGTTGGAAATAATGTATCTTAGTATGATCAAAACTAGATAATACACCTTTGCAAGAAACATAAGGGTGTGATTTCCCATTCTTATGATTACCTCAAAGCCTATGACCCATCAGTCATCCAATACACCATTGAACTAGCAGAAGGTGCATATCTAGTTAGGATGAAGAAAATACCTATAAATATTAAGATTGAATCTTTGATGGCTCAAGAGTTGATGAAGATAGTTGATTCTCACATCATCTATCCTATAAAGCATAGTACCTAGATGTCTAATTTGGTCCTAGTCTATAAGAAGAATGGAGATATCTTCCTATGTTTGGATTTCCAAGACTTAAACAAAGATTCTATTGGAACTCTATTTTTTTCAAAATTTAGAGTTCCAGGTCCATGCCCAAAAATAAATTTCTCTCAACAGTCATGTGCAACATCTATGATCAAGAATGTTCTTCCATTTCCAACTCCCCAAAACTGGTTCTAATGCATGTGTCAAATGGTCAATTTGTAGCCATGTATGGTCAGGATAACATATACCGATGGAGAGATGTGACACTAAGGAAGAAACATATTGACAAGAGTTACACTAATAGTATTCAATAAGAAATAGGAATGCAACAAGGTGGTATAAAAAAGTATGATAAATCCCATTGAGAAGAATAATACTAGCGACGAGGAATTTCTTGTCTTACTAATAGCCAATGAGGCTATCAATAAGACATACTTTGATGAATACTAAAAATAAGGTGTCTACAAACACACGATTTATTGATAGAAGTCATCGATGTAGCTATAGTAATCATGAGAAGTATTTTTGAGTTTCCCCGATGGTCGATGAACCTATTGGCACAACTTATAGCGATAAAAGGTGATTGGGGCCATTATAACAAAGACAATTAGGAGGACTTATGCCAATAATACAAGATTGAAACATCAAGAAGAGTTACACAAATGGACTCATTGAAATAGAAATAACTATCATTGAATTGCATTCTGAGCTATTTGACACTTGATAAAATTATCAGAATGACCTATATTGACAAAAGGAGAAAAGAATTCATCATCTTATATGTAAATTATTATCCCAATGGGTAAAGAGAAGGTAAATCATTTCATAAGCATACATTGATGTAATCATTAGTATATTGATAAGCGTTACTTTGATGAAAGTTATCGGTGTAACAATCACTATCGGTATAGTGTCTTGATAGAATTTTTGATCCCTAATGAACCTATCAATATTACCTATGCTGATTGAAAAATGAAATGAATACTTTGGAGAAGGAAGAAGAGGGTTATTCTAGTGACAAAAAGAGTATTCATGTGTCAGAGGAACCTACACTGACAAAGAGCCATTGTCTTGTCAGTTCAAAATTCAAAACAAAGACAAAAAATTTCTATTAAATACATGCATTGGGTAGATCTAGGGATTCACACAAGGAAAAATTATGAACAATTATCATTATAGGCTGTTACTTTGATGCATCTACCATACAATTGAAGATTGTCTGACACAAAAATTTGCAAAAGTAAAGTGTTTTTGTAGATAGAGAGATAATTCACAAGAGACACACAAGGAATTACAGTTGAAAAATGGATGTGTCTAGTTCTTTGGGAAAGAAAAGGCCAATGAAGAGTACATAATCTAAGGAAAAGAAGTCTAAAACAAATGAAAGTGCTCAAGTTAGGAAGCTTAATCAGGATATGATTGACTAGATGTAGGATTTAGGCCCTAAATCCATATGGTCTAAGCAACATTTTCTAGAGAGAGACCAGTCAGAAGATAAATTCAAAGATGTTGGTGACATGTGGACTAGGGTTATTGTTGGAATTTTTTCTTGACATGTTTTTTAATTGATGTCAATATATGTTTCAGATGATTTTCTGTATCTGATGTTGTAGTAAAATGGTTAAGAAAGGAACATGCAGAATCATCAAGGTTGTACAGACTATGTATGGAATGTCTAACTCTACAAGCTTGGATGTATGTTTCAGAAGGAGTTTAGATCTTATATCTAAGATCACATGGAATAATGTAATTAGAGGAATAAGTTACAACAGTTTTAGTATAGATTGGTCGTAGGAACAAAAACAAAGGTTTGTGGTAGAGTTAGTCTTTGAATTTATATGTTTACTTAGATGTGATATGAATTAATGTTGTGCATGTTCAGGATATGATATAAGAATCATTGAGGAATAATTTCCCTTATTCCTTGATCTCCCCACTCTTTTTGACATTGGCTATGGTGTGTGAGCTTGTGAGGTCTTATTTGGTGCCAACCTATGGGATGTTTCATGTTTTACCTTGTGCAAAGATAATTTGTGGATTATGGAGTATGTTGGCCAACTAATGTTTGTTATTTTCTTGTCCAAGATCCCATGTGTATCTAGACAAGAGTTTATGTAATCATTTTTATTAGGAAATTCTAGTGTGGTGGCAGCCTAATAAATCATTTGTATCTTGTATAAATCAGTGAAACAATTGATGTAAAGGTGAGGATGAAATACTATGGATTTGAGGACTGCTGGATGCAGAGTAGGGATTGTGATTACTGTACTTCATTGGAACTATTTTAGCAAAGGAGTTGCTATTAGTCAGTTCATTATCTATTATCATTATATTTATATACTTACATTTGGACAGTGACTCTAGAAGGTGGGTTTAACCTTCAAAAGGTGGATTTAATCTTCACAGTGGGCAAGTTGCTTTGAGCAAAGAAAATCTCATCTTATCTACTTCTAACAGGGTTACTGACTCAAAGAAAATAATCCATCTTTTAACAGGGACTTTCTATTGGTTGTATTTATTTTCTCCTAATAGGGAAAGATCTTGTAATTGAGATACTTAACTACTAGTGCATTATATTTTGGTTTTCATCCCCAATGGGGTTTTTTCCCTTAATAGGGTTTCATCGACAATAATTTTTGGTGTTAAAATCTGTGTTACTTTTGAGGTTTCAGTATTGCATTTAATGTTGTGATGTGAAAAGATAAATTTTATATTAAGGACATACAACTGATTCATCCCCCCCTCTCAGTTGTATCTAACAATTGGTATTAGAGCTCTTGGTCCTTAGAGATAAATCTTGACCACTTGAGGTGATATGAAGATGTCTTACTATAGGAAGGACAATCCTAAATTTGATGCTGAAAATTTTGACAGTTGGAAGAACAAGATGATGACACATTTTTTATGCCTATGAATTGATTATTGGATGATTAAAAATAATAAGGAAAAGATTATTGTAGAAATTGATTTTCCTAATGCTATTGATGATGAAAAGAATATATTTTCTTGTAATATGGTTACAAGGGAAGCTGTGATAAGAACACTCTATGAAGAAAAATTTATAGAAGTCAAGGTCCTTGATTCGGCTCATGAAATTTGGGAAATACTAGAAGCACTTTATGAAGGAGACAAGTACACCAAGAAGGAAAAGTTACAAAACTAAAAGACAAAGATGGAAAATAAGATGGAAAATCTAAAAATGCAAGAAGATGAAAATTTTAGAGCTTATGTTCAGAGAGTCTTAGAAGTTGTTATAGGGATAACAAATTTAGGAGGCACTTATACTAAAGAAGAGGTCATCAAAAAGATTATGAGATATTTTATACCTTCTTACAAGACCAAAGTACAAGATATTGAGGAGATCATTCCATTGACTCAAGGATTTAATAGAGAGATGTTGATAGCTAAGTTAACTACCTTTGAGGCTATAGAATTACAAGATTTGATATCTTAGATAGAAAATGCATTCAAGGAAACTATTCATAATGACAAAAAGACCTCATCAAGCCTTGCGAGCACTAGTAGAGTCAACAAATACCCTGAGCTTGGAGATTATGGATATGAACTAATGGAAATAGAGGAAGACAAAAAGATGGATAGACTTGTTTCTATGAACACAAGAAAGGAGAAAAGAGGCAAGGGTAAATTTGAAGGAAAATTACCTTTCAAATGTTTTTCTTGTAGTAAAGGTGTCCACTTTGCATCTAGATTTCCTACAAGGGTCTCTAAATACAAACGTAAGCTCACTAGGAAAAATTTCTATGATGAGGAATGCTATTATGCTAGTGAAGGTATTTCTAATGATGATACAATAGTAGATGAGATTGGGTTTGTAGCTATAAAGGATGATGAACATATTGATGAAGAAAAAACTATAGTGTCACATCTTGAAAGAAAATCTGAATGGATCATTGATAGTAGATGCTCACATCACATGACTGGTGATAAAGATAAGTTTGTTCAGTTAAAATTCATGATGGAAGAGTTGTCAGATTTGGTGATAATACTCCTAAATTGGTTGTTGGAGTAGGATCTATTTCTCTAGATGGAAAGACTAACATTGATGATGTATTATTTGTTGATGGGCTTAAGCATAACTTGTTTAGTGTTGGACAATTTATGTATAAAGGTTATCAGCTGTAGTTCAGAAATGGATCATGCACTATCAAAGGACAAAAGGTAAACTTGATTGCATCAGGAACAAAGACGAGGTAATTTATTTCAGTTGAATATCGTAGAAGAAGGATGTTTTGTTTCTCAAGTTGATGAAAGTTGGCTATGAAATAGAATATTTTTTTATGTGAATTTTTAAAACATTGTGAAGGAAAGTAACATCGATGCAGTTAGGGATTTACCAAAAATTGTGAAGCCTTCTAAAACTATGTGCAGAGAATGTGTAATGGGAAAGCAAACAAAGGGGAGTTTTCAGACCAATTGATTCACTATCAAAGGGAAGCTAGATATGGTGCATTCAAATCTCTATGGTCCTAAAAGGACTAGATCTTCTTATTGTGAAAGGTACTTCATACTATTTTTTGATGATCATTCTAAAATGATGTGGGTTGCTTTTCTTAAAGAAAAATTAGAGGCATTTGACAAGTTCAAGGTCTAAAAATAAAAATGATGATTGAATAAAATATATTGCATGTGCATTGGAGGGAATAAGTCAATACTACAGTATACACATTGAAAAGGGTTAAGATCAGGGAAGGTAATACTAAAACACCTTATAAACTTTGGTTTGGTTATACTCCTATTGTGAAATATTTCAAAATCTATCATCAATCTAGTAGCTATTAGTCCTAAAAGGGAAAGATCTTGTAACTAAGATACTAAATTACTAGTGCATTATATTGTGGGTTTCATCTCCAGTGGGGTTTTTCCCTTAACATGGTTTCCTTGACAATAATTATTGGTGTTTTGATCTGTGTTAATTTTGAGGTTTTAGATTTGCATTTAATGTTTTGATGTGAAAAGTTAAATTTTATATTAAGGACATATAACTGATTCCCCCCCCTCTATTGTATCTAACAGTTAGGGGTTATGAGCTTTTCCTGTTTCACTATTTATGAAGGAACAACAATTATGTAATTATGCAACCCTTTGATGACAAATTCGAGTAAGCTAACTGTGTTGAATGTCTTTGTGAATTTGAAAGTATTAGAGCTTTTGATGAGGAATTATAATTGAGAAAAGAGATGCAGTCAAGACCCCAATGACAATGTTTTCATCAAATTTTTTGTATATACTCCAAATGAATTTTTTAGCCTAGATCAGAGTTGTAGTATTCCATTATCTTTTATTAACCTAGAAGAAGAATGCAATAGGATGGATACTGCGTACACTGACTAGAAGTTAGCCATCCACAAGGAGGAACATGGAAAATTGATAGGTCAGGATGGGTGAACTTTTAACTTGAGTCTATTCATGCATTATTTGCAGTATACATACATGTATTTTGGATAGTTGGAAGAGGAACTGGAAGCAGAATATGTGGAATTCAGGGCTGTTATAAAATAGGGATTGCCAACATTTTTGGATCAAAAGGGAGACCTAAAGGACAAAGACAAATTAATAGAAGAATGCCAAGGTACTCTCACTACTTCTCTTGATGCATCCATGTTGATGGAATAGAATTGGAAGGAGAAACTACACAAATGGAGAAATTCATTATGCTAGAGTGTTGGATATTGTTGATGCATTTAATATGTTTAATCACTACATTATCTTGTAGAGTGTTTTTGGAATCAATACTATTGTCAAGTCATGTTTTTTCACTGATGTCAACATATGTTTCTATGAAGAAAGAAGACTAGTTATTACAGTGTACGAATACTGTACGATAGATTCAGAATGAGAAAACACAGATTTGTGTATATGGAATTATTGTGATGTTATATCCAAGATCACATGCTATAATAATTCATACTAGCTAAGTTACAAAATATTTAGTGAAGACTAGTTATTGGACTGTGATAGTGGAAGTTGACAGAGTAAGTCTCTGTGTTTTGAGTATATCTTACAAGCAATACGGATCCAATGTATGAGAGTTTAAGGGATGTTGGATAGCATACTAAGGAATGTTCATTGATCTTAGAAAGTCTTGGAAAGAATGATGATGTTAGCTATGGCATGTGTTTAGGAGGAGACCTATTTGGGTCTGACTTCATAATTGAAGTGTGTATTATGAATAGCAAGCATGAATTATAGATGTCAAACCTTAATTGTTGAAATGTAATTATTGTATACTTTTTATAGATACTGTGTGTATCTTAGCAAGGGGTTATGTAATTATTTGTATATTAGGAAAGGCTAATTGGCCAAACTGATCATTTATTTGTAATAGGGTATATATGTAAGATCTTTTATTTTGAAAAGGGGTGTAGTATGAAAGTGAAATGTAAGAGAAGAATGTGGAAGTTGCAAGCTTGTATCTGCTGGATGTAGAGAAGAGGATAGTTTATACTTCATTGGAACTGATCAAGAAAAGATACTTTCTATCAGATAGTTCAGAAGGATTGTTTATTTCCTTACATACACTTGTGTTGTGAATAGTGAGTTATGGAAGTGGACATAACCTTCTTTGGGCAGTGATCCTAGGCAGTGAGCCTACTCTTTTATTTGACTCCTAACAGGGTCTATCCTTTAACAAGGATGGTGTACTATAATATTTTAATAAGCTCCTAATAGGGTTAAATATTTTAACAAGGATACAATACTCTCAGTATATTATTTGTGGGTGCTAATTCCCACTGGGGTTTTACCTTTAACAGGGTTTCCTCAACAAAAAAATATTGTGTTATTATGTTGGCATTTATTCTGTTCATTTGATTTGATGTAGCTACTATTCAGAGTTTAAAGTTTAATAATTTTTTCCACAACTGATTCACCCCCCTCCCCTCTCAACTGTGTTGGTGGACTATTTTTTCTAACAATTGGTATCAGGGCTACTGGTCCTTAGAGAGAAATCTTAATAGCTTCAGGTGATCTTGGAGATGGCATTCTATAGGAAGGATAGTCCAAAATTTGATCCTAAAAACTTTGACAGTTGGAAGAACAAGATGAGAACCCATTTGCTATTTTTGGGTATCAACTACTAGATGATCACAAAGAATGAGGTCACCATGAAGGCTGAGGATGAAAGAGATAAAGCTACTGATGAAGAAAAGAAGACATTTTCATATGACATGGTCACAAGAGAAGCACTAATCAACACACTCTTTGAAGGAGAATTTAGTGAGGTGAAAGATCTGGATTCAACACACATAATTTGGGCAAGATTAGAAGCATTGTATGAAGGAGACAAGTTTACTAAGAAAGAAAAGTTATAGAACTGGAAAACAAGGATGGAGAAGTTGAAAATGAAAGATGATGAAAACATTAGGGCTTATGTACAGATAATTATAGAGGTTGTGATTGGAATCATAAATTCCAGAGGCACTTATGAAGAGGAAGAAGTCATTGCAAAGATCCTCAGATCATGGACAATTGTTTACAAAACCAAAGTCCAGGCTATAGAAGAGATTATACCTTTGAATGCAAAATTTAGTAGAGAAATGTTGATTTCAAAGCTAACTACCTTTGAAGCTGCAGAGATGGGAGATTCTTCACCTAAAGTTGAAACAACATTTAAGGCATCTACACACAAAAATACATTATTTGGAATTGCGAGCACTAGTAGTGATAATATAAAAGAACTTGGTGAGTATGCTGATGAATGAAAAAAGATACAAGAAGAAGAAACAAAGCTAGATGAACTTTTTGCCCTGATCGCTAGAAGAGAAAAGCGAGGTAAGGGTAAATTTGAAGGAATGTTACCTTTGAAATATTTTTCATGCAATAAGATAGGTCACTTTACATCTAGATGTCCTACAAGAGTTCCTAAATAGAAACCTAAGTTTCTCAAACCTAAGTATTCAAAAGAAAAGGAATGTTATTATGCTAGTGACGGTATTTTTGATGATGATTTTGATGATGAGGAGATTTCTATCAAAGATGAAAAACCATTACATGAAGAAAAATATTTAGTAACACATGTTGATAAGAAATATGAATGGGTTATACACAATGATTTCTCACATCATATGACTGGAGATAAAAACAAGTTTGTTAAATTAAATAAGTATGATGGTGGTGTTGTAAGATTCAGAGACAATGTTCCTAAGCCTATCATATGAGTAGGATCTATTTCTTTGGATGAAAAGATTGATATTGACAATGTACTACTTGTTGATGGACTTAAGCATAACTTGTTGAGAGTTGGACAACTAATGGAAAATGGATATCAATTAAAATTTATTGATGGGAAATGTTTTATCAGAAGTAAGACATGAAATTTGATTGCAATTGGTACTAAATCTAGAGGTAATGTATTTGAGTTAAATACATTTGAAGCTTCTTATTTTGTTGCAAAGATAGATGATAGTTGGTTATGGCACATAAGGTTTTGTCATGTTAATTTTGATAATATTATGAAGGCAAGCTTGACTAATGCAGTGAGAGACCTACCTAAAATTGTAAAACCATCTAACACTATGTGTAGAGAGTGTATTATGGGAAAGAAGACTAGAAGAAGTTATAAAAGTAAATCATATACAATAAAAGGAAAGTTGGATTTGATACATACATACCTATGTGGACCTACAAGGACAAGATCATACTATGGTGAAAGGTACTTTATAATTTTTTTTGATGAATTTTCTAGAATGATGTGGAGCACTTACTTGAAAGAGAAATCATAAGCATTTGACAAATTCAAGTTATTCAAAGAAAAAGTAGAAAATGAATCAGGCTTAAAGATAAAATGTTTGAGATCAGACAAAGGTGGAGAGTTTACTTCAGATCTATTCAATTCATATTGTGAAGAACATGGAATGCACAAACATCTAATCCTAAGAATCCATAGCAAAATGGGATAACAGAGCGAAGAAACATAACAATATTGGATGCTGCTAGGACAATGTTGCTAGAAGGAAATGTATCTCATGTACATTGGAGGGAAGCTATTGGGACAACAATATACACATTAAACAAAATTCAAATTAGAGAAGGTACAAATAAGTCTCCTTATGAATTGTGGTTTAATCATACTCCTACTGTAAAATATTTCAAAATATTTAGAAGCAAATGCTATATCAAAAGAGATGATGAAATAGAAAAATTTCATGCTAGAAATGATGATGGAATTTTTCTTGGTTATTCTACTAAAAGAAATGCTTACAAATATTTTAACCAAAGATTGAGAAAGATGATTGAAAGTAACAATGTGAAGATAGATGAAAAGTTTCAGATACAAGAGAGAATGTTTGATTATAATTAGAATACAAAGATCAAGTAGGCTGCTACTATAGAAGAAGAAGAACATGTTGAGGCTGAATGTGAAAATGAGATCTATGATTATGAAACAAATGAAGTTACTGAGATTCCTAAGACTCCGAGGTATGTTAAGAAAAATTATCTTGAAAATCAAATTATTGGTAATGTAAGTCAAGGAATAATGACTAGATCAAAGACAATGGAAGAAATTTGTTTAATTTCTCAAGTTGAACCAAAGACTACTAATAAAGATTGTAGAGATGAATCTTGGATCAAAGCTATGCAAGAAGAATTAGATCAGATAAAGAAAAATAACACTTGGGAATTGGTTCCTAGACCTAAATACAAAAATGTAATAGGAACTAAGTGGGTTTTCAGAAACAAAATGAATGAAAAAGGAATTATTGTAAGAAACAAAGAAAGATTGGTATGCAGAGGATATTCAAAAAAAGAAGGCATAGATTTTGAAGAGACATTTTCTCCTATTGCTAGGTTAGAAGCTGTGAGACTATTTTTGGCCTATGCTGCACATAAAGACTTCAAGGTATATTAGATGGATGTAAAATCTGCATTTTTGAATGGCGATCTTGAAGAGGAGGTATACATAGAACAACCTGATGGATTTACTCTAACATAAGATGAAGACATGGTTTGCAAATTGAAGAAGGCACTGTATGAACTGCAACAAGCACCAAGGGTTTGGTATGCAAGGTTAGACAAGTACTTACTTCACCTTGGATTTAGAAAAGGTAATGTTGACAGTAACTTGTATTTAAGAACTAGTCAAGATGGAATTTTGATAATAGAAGTTTTTGTTGATGATATTATCTTTGGAGGAAATGATAGGATGTGTAAGAAATTTTATAAAGAAATAGAGAAGGAATTTGAGATGTCCATGATAGGTGAGATGAATTCTTTCTTGGACTACAAATAAATTAGAGAAAGAATGGCATTTTTATTTCTCAGACTAAATATCTTAAAGAGATGTTGAAAAAGTTTGGAATGGAAGATTGTAAACCTGTTGGTACACCCATGGTGATTGGCCATAAATTGACAAACAATGATGAGACCAAGAGTGTTTTTCAGACTAAGTATAGATCAATGATTGGAGGATTACAATATCTAACTCACTCAGACTAGATATTGCTAATGCTTTTGGAATTGTGGCTAGATATCAGGCAGATCCTAAAGAGACACACATGGCTACTTTAAAAAGAATATTTAGATATCTGAAAGGAACAATGGAATATGGCTTATGGTATGATAAAAATGATGAATTTGAACTACATGCTTATAGTGATGTTGATTGGGTAGGGAACATTGATGATAGGAAGAGTACTAGTGGAGGTGCATTTTTCCTTGGGAAAAAGGTTGGTTTCATGGTTAAGTAAAAAACAAGATTGTATAGCTCAATATAATGTTGAATCTGAGTATGTTGCTACTGCTATTAATTGCACTCAAATCATCTGGATGAAACAAATACTGAAAGTTATTGGAATAAATTTGGTTGAACTAGTGGTTATCCATTATGATAACACTGGTATAGTGAATATGTTAAGAAATCTTGTGATGCATTCTAAAACTAAGCATATTTCTATTAAGTATCACTTTTTGAGAGACAAGGTAGCAGAGAAAGAAATAAAGTTGGAATACATTAGCACAAAAGAACATATAGCAAATATCTTTACAAAGCCATTGCCAAAAGATTCCTTTGAGTATCTCAAAGGTATGCTTGGGGTGCAAGACCCTCCTACCGAGAATTAAATGATGTAGGGATGCATCAGCCTAGAGGTATTTAGAGCTCTATCATTTTTTGGACTTGATGTATGGATCAACTCCTCAGGAGGAGTGATTGGAAACTTACAAAATATATTTGGGTAATTCAACACCTGGTTGATAAAGTCTAAACAAAAAGATAGTTGATAACTTATGGCACCCTTTTCTATTATTGTCAAAGGGGGAGAGATACTATGAGAAAATCCCTACTATATGAGGAGAAATACTATGAAAAAAAGTTCACTTTTGAGAAAATTGTATTGAGATAATAATTTTGATATGATAGATTTGGGTTAATGGATTTTACCATATGTTGCCATCAATGTCAAAGGGGGAGATTGTTGGATATTGCTGATGCATTTAATATGTTTAATCACTACATTATCTTGTTGAGTGTTGTTGGAATCAATAATTTTGTCAAGTCATGTTTTGTCACTGATGTCAGCATATGTTTCTATGAAGAAAGAAGACTAGTTATTACAGTGTACAGATACTGTATGGTTGATTCAGAATGAGCAAACATAGATTTGTGTATATGGAAGTGTCATGATCTTATATCCAAGATCACATGCTATAATAATTCATACTAGCTAAGTTACATAAGATTTAGTGAAGACTGGTTACTAGATTGTGACAGTGGAAGTTGACAGAGTAAGTCTTTGTGTTTTGAGTATATCTTACAAGCAATATGGATCCAGTGTATGTGAGTTTAAGAGATCTCAGATAGCATACTGAGGAATGTTAGTTGATCTTAGAAAGTCATAGAAAGCATGATGATGTTAGCTGTGACATGTGTTCTCGAGGAGACCTATTTGGGGTCAGCTTTAGAATTGAAGCATGTATTATGAATAGCGAGCATGAATTACGGATGTCAAACCTTAATTGTTGAAATGTAATTGTTGTATACTTGTTATAGATACCATGTGTATCTTAGAAAGGGGTTATGTAATTATTTGTCTATTAGGAAAGCCTGATTGGATGACCTGATCATTTATTTGTAATAGGGTATATATGTAAGATCTTTTATTTTGAAAAGGGGTGTAGTATGAAAGTGAAATGTAAGAGAAGAATGTGGAAGCTGCAAGCTTGTATCTACTAGATGTAAAGAAGAGGATAGTTTATACTTCATTGGAACTGATCAAGCAAAGATAATTTCTATTAGACAATTCACAAGGATTGTGTATTTCCTTACATACACTTTTATTACGAACAATGAGTTCTGGAGGTGAAAATAACCTTCTTTGGGAAGTGAGCCTAGGCAGTGAGCCTACTCTTTTCTTTGACTCCTAACATGGTCTATCCTTTAACAGGGACTGTGTACTGTAATGTTTTAATAATATCCTAACAAGGCTAGATATTTTAACATGGATACAATTAGCTTAGTACATCATTTGTGGGTGCTAATTCCTACTGGGGTTTTACCTTTAACAGGGTTTCCTCGACAAAAAAATATTATGTTATTGTGTTGGCATTTACTGTGTTCATTTGATTTGATGTAGCTACTAGTCAGAGTTCAAAGTTTAATAATTTGTCCCACAACTGATTTACCCCCCCCTCTCAGTTATGTTGGTGGACTATTATTCCTAACATAGAGATCACTATCAATGATATTATTCATGATGCATATACATATGCCTCTAAGAAATACTTGCAACATATCAAGAAATATGGTGTGCTACTCAGGGATTAGTCCTTATTTTGAAATATTTTCAAAATGTTATCTAGTCTTTTATGTAATCAGTCTATTATGTTAGTTTTTCTAGTAGTTAGTTAGATATTTATTGTAACTCTTGGTGAAGGGGTATGTCCTTTCATATAGAAATGAATCCTCTTATATATAGAGTATCATTTTTGTGTTCTAGTGGAGAAGAATATAGAATAATACATCATATTAGATGGTTCCTTTTGTAATAATGTTTTTGAAGATACACAATTGAAGAAATCTTTTTCATATACTATATTTAGTTGGATATGATCATATTTTCTATCAATACAATACCAGTTGCTTTTTATTTTCTAAGGTGTGCAATTGAACTTGTGAATTGATTAGTTCTCTATGATATTTATTCTTTTAAAATAAATACTAAATGTGTAGTCTTAAGTGGAGATAATATGGGTAAATTAGAGTTTGAATATTAGATTAAAGAGTGGCTTTCACATTTATTTTGTCTTGTTGGCCTTGTTAGCCCATTTTCCTGCCAATGCAAAAACTTAAAGAAAATTTCTTAATCTTGCAAAATCCTTTGAAATTTGTCTAGGGTATGAAGAAATAGGGTTTCAAAAATAATTTTTTAATTCCAAAACCCTACTCTATTTTTATTTCTTTTTTACCTTTTTCATGCTTAGTTTCTAGCCCCCTATTTCTTTTTGAGTGTTTAATTAACAACCACGAGTGGGTGAGTATATAAGTTAAAGCCTTTGTTTCTAGTTCATAGACTTTTAGATCAATTGTTCACTAAATGTGGCGATCCTGTGAGGGTCATGTTAAACATTTTGTCACCAGCTTCCCAAATAAATTAGTAGTTAAATGAAACAATTTGCGAGCTGATGATGAAGAAAAAAAGGTAAATAAAAGTGTTGCTCGCTAAGTCATAGGTAAGAAGGTGGTTAAGAGAAAATGTTGACAACTTGGCAAGAATGGTAGAAAATGCTAGTCGCAGACTTGCTACACTTAAGAAAGGATGTTAAAGGATGGTTTGATCAAGATGATCCAACAACAGTCACAATCCCTCAATGAAAAGATGCACTATACACTACTACATTTGGGGCCAAATTTTGAAAGAAGTTTTCGACGGGTAACTTTTTATTATGAATTTGGTGTTTTTTTTTTGTAATAGGCCCCGATGATGTTGGTATTCTGATGGGTGTTTAATTGACCATTGAAATTATGAGAGATTCAGGGTATAGATTAAAAAAAAAGTGAAATAGCCTCATCATTTTTATTTCGATTGGATAGAGAAGGAGCGGGAGAAAATGAGCGAAAGTTGAGCGCGGGAGAAGGTATGTGATTTCTTCATCTTTTGAGCCTCTGGCATCATATTCGAATGCATTTCATTTTATTTGATCATGAATGCTCTCTAAAATGACCGCATTCTACTGGTGTCGTACCCTATCTAGTGCTTTATTCTATTATTTGATGTTATTTTTGCTTGTGCTCAAGGATATCAATTCACTGTATTTAAATGTTTGGATTCACATTTGTTGATATTACTGGCATATATGTTTAATGATACCATTGTATATTGCTATCACTAAAATGACCGCATTCTACTGGTGTCATGCCCTAGCCCATGCTTTAACTCCATTATTTGATGTTATTGGTGCTTGTGCTCAAGGATATCCATTTTTTTGAAATGTTGACTATGGTTATCAAATGGACAGCCCGTGAGCTTCTAGCTAGGTGCCATTTGTATTGATAGCTTAGGGCATCAAATGTATTGTATCAATGATAGTTGAGACTTTGGTTAAAATTAAATAGGACAAAAAATAATTTTTATTTAGTTTCTCTATTTTGATCCCTAAGTGGCTTACAACCCTAGAGAAGTATATGCTGATTTACGGATGCAGTTGTAGGATACATAGCAGCCAATAATTCACAAGAAATCCATGCATCCAATTTGAATAGAAATTAATACAAAGAACTAGGGTCCTCCAATGGCCCAATCATCCAGACCTTGACTGTCCCCTCAACCAGTGACCCTTCAAATCTGGGTTATCATGCAATCAATGAGTGATCCTTCATTCTCCTGGTGAGCTTCTAGCTAGGTGCCATTTGTATATTTGATAGCTTAGGGCATCAAATGTATATTTTATCATTGATAGTTGAGACTTTTTTAAAAGGAAATAGGACAAAGAATGATTTTGATTTAGTCTCTCTATTTTGATCCCTAAGTGGCTTACAACCTAGAGAAGTATATGCAAATTTACGGATGCAGTTATAGGATATGTAGTAGCTGATAATTCACAAGAAATCCATGCATCCAATTTGAATAGAAATTAATACAAAGAAATAGGGTCCTCCAATGGCACAATCATCTGGACCTTGATTGTCCCCTCAACTAGTGACCCTTCAAAACCGGGTTGTCATGCAATCAATGAATGATCCTTCATTCTCCTGGTGAGCTTCTAGCTAGGCACCATTTTTATATTTGATAGCTTAGGGTATCAAATGTATATTGTATCATTGATAGTTGAGACTTTGTTAAAAGGAAATAGGACAAAGAATGATTTAGATTTAGTCTCTCTATTTTGATCCCTAAGTGGCTTACAACCTAGAGAAGTATATGCAGATTTACAGATGCAGTTGTAGGATATATAGCAACTAATAATTCACTAGAAATCCATGCATCCAATTTGAATAGAAATTAATACAAAGAAATAGGGTCCTCCAATGGCGCAATCATCTAGACCTTGACCGTCCCCTCAACCAGTGACCCTTCAAAACTGGGTTGTCATGCAATCAATGAGTGATCCTTCATTCTCTTGGTCTGCCCTGCATCCAAACATATTGAAAATACACAATACAATGATAACAAGTCTTTCACAATCCCCCTTCCCTCAAGGAACACTATCAACCATCCCTTCCACATAGCATTTCACTATTTTATGAGTGGATTGTGTAGGAACAGTTAACATTAAACAAGGAGAAAACTCTTCAACACATCTTGGAAACCATTGAATTCAATAATAAATGAAACCTAACACCAACACTATTCCTTTCATAGTTGCAGGATACATAGCAGTCGATAAATCACAAGAAATCCATGCATCAAATTTTTATAAGGATATCCTACTAATCAATAGGAATTTTCTTGAGATGACCAATGATTATGCATTTTGATGATAGTGTGCTAGTTCAAAAGGATAATATAAATTTGAAACAATTTTTTTCTAATTTTCTCAAACTATAAATGTGGTTAAAGGGAAAATATTATGTGGAAAACCCACAAACCAAGCTAGCAAATGATTGTACATCAAATTATTCCTATATTCATTCAAGTATTACTATGCTTCAGCTACCTGACCTTTCAGCTTCATCTAGAGGAATGTGTAGCTTTAAGATATAGTTACTTCTTGGGCCCTACAATAGGGTGGAATATGATCAAGATTTGTTTAGGCTGTATCTTTGTTAGTCCCATTGTTAGGTTCTTATAGTTCATTGTTTGAATCTATAATGGTTGTGTAAGGGATTTGTAGATTTTTTTTCTAACATAATTATTGGACACCATGATTGAAACAACTGATTGTTGGCTATTGTACACATGAATCATATTTGTCAATGGTTCTTTATGTTCAAGAATTCATTGATCAATCTTTGAGATTTATTGTCCCAACTTTAAAAGAGTGATAAAAGATATAGTGAGTGATATATTTTCCAAGTGTTTTGTGGGTGCCATTATCTTCTAGGATTTTTGGAACCAAATTATGTTCTTTGCCTCTAGTAAATATTGCAGACACAATCATCTTCTTGGTGAAGGGTTGCTTCCATCCCCATGAGGCACTATTGCATGGTTTCCATTACCTTATAGTATAGTGAACCTAATTTAATACAAGTGTGCACTATTTTGGGATCCATAATTTATGGCCCCTACACTGTGGTTGTTAGCCTAATTAAGACATGCCTACCTTTGCATATAATAAGAGGCCAACATGAAACAAACATCCAGAGGTTAGGGGGTTGTTCCCTATCTATAATTTATTATTTAAGTGCTAATTGATGATGGGTATATCATGTAATTCATACCTAGTGTGTCTCTTTCTTTCTCTCCACATTTCACATTAGGAGTATATGCTATAAAATGCTAATGAAATCAACTATTGGTCAAATCTAATCAAAATCGCAATATAAAGATTAAAATAGATCTTGAAGAAATATGGGAACCATTTTTGACAGATATTGTACAAATGAAGAGAATACTCCGAAGAGGAAATGCTTCAATGTGGAACAATTGAAGGACAATATTTTACTTTTATATGCACATCTGCAATGTTTTTGATATATTTTTGAGATAACAAAACCATAGAAAGAATAGCATATAGAAGAAAGTAAAGAATAATGATCATACTTTGATATATTGTGGAAAATTAAAGGAAAGAATGCTTGGTGGGGTTATCATGCAATCAGTGAGTGATCCTCATTCCCCTCTTCTAGTGACCCTTCAAAACCGGGTTACCATGCAATCATTGAGTGATCCTTCATTCTCTTGGTCTGCCCTGCATCCAAACATATTGGAAATACACAATACAATGATAACAAGTCTTTTAAAATCCCCCTTCCCTCAAGGAACATTATCAACCATCCCTTCCACATAGCATTTCACTATTGTATGAGTGGATTGTGCAGGAACAATTAACATTAAACAAGGAGAAAAATATTCAACACATCTTGGAAACCATTAAATTCAATAATAAATGAAACCTAACACTAACACTATTCCTTCCATTCACTTCTACCAAAAATAAAATATTTAATCCATTCAACATTACATATAATCACTAGATAGTTACATTTCCTGACTATGTAGAGGAACAATCACGACCAAAATGATCAAAACTACTTTCACCCTTGCACAAGCTATTCCAAACTTCAAGTAAAATGAGAAACATGCTATATCAAATCATTCATATTCATAGTAACCATTCAAAGGATCATTTTGTCAATGAACCCTCCGACTGTACCCCTGTGACAGAGAAAGGAAACCTCAAAATAGAGAAAGGAAACTTAGTAAAACTAGTCTATGCCATTGTTTGTGAGGGAAACTTAGTCATGACATCAAGTATCATCTCATCATGGTCTATTCACCATGTTTCAACACCCCATTCACTCTAATCTATTCAACTTACACCATTCTTCTTCTCCAGGACTCAAAGGCTTGAAACAATATATGTGGTAAAAATTCATGAAATACTAAAGAAGACCTACTATTTGTTAGACAAATCTTCATTTTCCCCCAAAAAAAACTAAGTAATAACTACTCTACCCTTAATTTTTTTAACAATGCACCATACTAGATAAAGTAGGTTCTATCACACATGGCACGAACTCTCTTCAAACTCACAATATGTTGCATACGTAGTACAAAAATCATGAGATTCTAAAGAAGGCCTCACTCTTAATGAGTTATAAACATGACATTGGTTCAATTTAGTGTATTCAGTTTTGTCAGACAAATCTTCATTGTCTTCTGATTGTCTTCTTTATATAGTAGCATGTATTAATTGGCTGACAAATAAAGAAGCATTTATACAATCAAAAGACAATGAAGATAATTTTAAATGCATCTAACACAAATTTTTTTTACAAAAATGAACCAATGACATGTTTACAACAAAGAAATAGAGGGATAATAATATGCCAAAAATTGTATTCTGTTTAATACACACCAAAGGACTAGTTCCAACAATTCTTAAACATACTTTATCTGATATGATGAATTCTTAAACAATTAAGGTTGGAGTAGACATAGTTATCACACAGTTTTTTTGTGTGGTACAAGGAAGATTTGGCTGATTAAGAGTGAGGCCTTCTTTAGAATCTCATATAAATTTGGCTAATTAAGATGAGAAGAAAACCACAATTCATTAGTTAAATTTTTCAATTTCATGTATTTTTTCTCCTATTTATTAGGTGCATGAGTTGAAGGTTGAATGTAAGAGTCTTATAATGTTGTGTTACCTTTGGATCTTAAGTTTTTGATACTCCTATGATGATCTTTCTCAACAATCATTTTATTCTATTGTTATTTTTTGAATTACATATTGGGCAAATACAAAATTGTGTACTTCTACAGGACAATGAACACAAAATTGAAGCATCAAACAAGACTTGATCAAGTTGCGGGTGGAACATGCACTCAAATAGTAAGTAATGTAGAATAATAAAATAAGTAATCTGTCGTGTCTACATTTTGTTATTTTCTAAGATTACATCCATGTTCTATATTCATAGAATGGTTCAAAATTGAAATTTACAATTCGATAAAAGTACTGATGGGTGTTGTTCCCTGCACCCTCAATCAACAACTTGCCTCCATTTTATTTTGATTTACAAACTACTATATTATTTGAATATCTTTCTTTCTTGCCACAATAGGAGAGAGTTTGAGGTGGAAGACTACAATAATAGAAGTGTTTCAATTTGGTATACTATGCTACAACACCATTTTATAACTAAATTTTCAATTTCTATATATAATTAGGTTATAGATAATCTAAGTGAAGAAGGATCATGTTAGACAATCCAAGTGAAGAAGGTAATGGGGATGCAATCAATAGATTGTGGTCGAACTTTAAAAGAAAAGGTGATGGAAAATGTTATTGTCCCAACAATAATTATAAGGGCTTAAACATTAGAAGATTGCTAATCAAAATAGATAAGAGACATTGTAGGGATAATGGTCACATTGAAGGAGGGTTTGATTATCATGAATTGGTAAGTTTTTCATTATATTTATTTAAAAATTAATATATATATGAAATACACTTGATGATGAGATCATTATCATGGTTTATTTGTGTTTATCATTCTTATATAGGTCGACCTCCCTAGGGGAGTATGTGATATGGAACATGGAGGTGTGAATATTGAGAATATAGATTTGGAAGTGGAGGATCATGGAGGTGCAAATATTGAAACTGAAGATTATGATCCCATGGAAGATGATGATGATGCGCCAGATGATGGTACTAATACATTGATCCATGACACATTTGGTATTGGTGCAACTGATGATGATGATCAGGATGATGTTGAAGTCATCCATGCTATACCTATACTTGAGAAGGCAACCACGCCCCTTTACGAAGGCTCCCAAACAACTCTTCTCTCTACTGTATTGTTGTTGTTGAACTTGAAGGTTATGAATGGTTTATCCAACACAACAATGTCATGTATGCTAAGGTATGTCATATATGTCATTATAGTAATTAAATAGTGAAACATGTACCATAAATATTGTTAATATTAATAACTTATATTTTTTTCTATAGATTGATAGGTGAGTTCTTGTTACCACCATCAAATATTCTCCCTTGCTCATACCAAGAATTATGTGCCACTATGAAGGATATTGGAATAGAGTATCAAGCAATAGATGCTTGTCCCAATGATCATATTATTTATCATAAAGAATATGAATTTTTAACAGAATGCCCTAAATGTCATATGAGTAGATATCGAATAGATCAAATAAAAAAAAGGGTGCCTCAAAAGGTTCTTTGTTACATCCCCATTATACCATGTTTGCAAAGATTATTCAGGTGTAGTAGCTTGGCACAATTTATGGATTACCATGCATGCAATAGGAGTCGAGATGACATTATTTGAATACCTACAGATAATTTTGTATTTAAGGACATAGAGGAAAAGTGGCCGCACTTTATTGAAGAGCCTCGAAATCTCAAAGTTTCAGTGGCACCAGACGGTGTCAATCCATTTGGAGAGCTAAGATCTATTTACATTGTTTGACCTATTTTTGTCATCAATAATAACATTCCTCCATGGATGTCAATAAAGAGGGAGCACATTATGTTGGTAATGATTGTTCTAAGTATTTGATCATTTAATAGTTATCTGCATGTAATTATAAATCTTATAGTAAAATGGTCACAATAATTATGTAATGTTGTTGTTCATTCAACCAGGTAAATACCAAGTTAAAGATATGAATGTTTATATTGAGCCTCTTATCGAGGAGTTGGTGGAGTTATGGAAAGGTGTCACTATGTATGAGATCTCTAGACCAATAGGAGACAGACAATTTCAATTCCATGCAATGCTTGTATGGACAATACATGATGCCCCAGGGCTAACACATTTTTCTGGTATGTTATGGTGAATTCAAGTTGCACATGATAATTCTAAAAATAAAAATTAACATATTTAATCCAATTGTATCATTACCTTGTAGGTCTTCAAACAAAGGGAAAATTTGCATGTCCAATTTGTGGTTCAAAGATGAAATCTCGTCATTCAAAAAGTTTAGGAAATTAGGTGTTTGATGAGCATAGACACTTTCTCCACAAAAATCATAACTATCGAATTATCGAAAAACATCTTTTCAATGGGAAAGAAGAGACTACATCTAAGCCACAGAGAATGACACCTTGCCTATGGAAGTTGGAATATAATAGAATTAATTATCAAGGTACTACCATTCTACCTAATGGTTTATGTTTGGAATTTGTATATTTTTATTGTGTTTTTTTTGCTGATTATGTGATTGATGATCATGAATGTCATCAAGGAGACACTACTGAGCACCTTCCAAAGGGACTAAAGAGTTATCCCAGACAATTTAGTAGGTTTCCCTACTACGAGCAGTGGCAAATTGTGCATTTGTTTGATACTATGCATATTGGAAAGAATGTAACGGAGACATTGTGGAAGATATTGGATGGAAGGCGTGACAAAGAAAAAATTGTCAAAATTTTTAGCGACATTCAAGAATCCAATCATGCAATGAAAAATTTCATTGAATCAAATAGAAATGGAGAACAAATTAATACGAGTGCCCTTCCTTGGTTATTAACAGAACAAAAAAGTGATGCCATAAAAGAAGTCATATGAAAAATTCAATTTCCCACAGGATTTGCTGCAAACATAAGCAGTAGTATATCAAAGAAAAGTGAATTTCGGCCAGGCTTGAAAATGCATGATTGGCATACCTTCATCAAGGTGAGTCATGTTCTTTTGCATTTACAATATATTTGTAAACTGCATGTACTTCTCATTGTATTATATGAGAAAATAATGACATGATTATTTTTATAATTGTTGCAGTACATGCTACCCCTATCTCTCCCAGAGAACTTCAACAATAACATCAAATAAGTGATATATGATCTTGAAAAATACATGAGGTAAGAAATTATATCTATTCAAATTGTTGTATATATATTGTAAAGTCTCGTGTTTATATATTTTTGTGTCTTGAATGTCTTGTAGGTGGTTGTCATCTAAAGAAATCCATAGAGCAGATATAAAATATTGGAAGAGAAGAATTCCGCATCTAATGTGTGAAATGCAAAAGTGTCTACCTTCAACCTTTTTCAATGCACAAGAACACTACCTCATACACCAAGTTGAGGAGATTGAAATGTGTGGACCCATACACACTCGGTCAATGTGGATGGTTGAGAGGCACCTAAAATTTTTGAAGGCTTTGGTTTGGAAAAGAGTACATCTTGAGGGTTCTATGATGGAGGGATATATGGTATACCAAACTATGGTGTATGTTACTGAATATCTTCCTAAGCTTGCAACAAAGATCCATATAGATCACATTTGGGATCTCGACACCATTAGAAAATTTGAAGGGGAGTACTTGGTGGGGAAAGGTAGAATGAGGAAAGTGAGAGGTAATAAATTATAAGATGTTATTGTAGTTGTTAATTAATTCTTAATCCCAAATTAGTTTCTGGATTTAATTGTGTAGAGTTTTTTTACCATCAACGTTTCAGATCATACTACATGATCCATCATTAGGATTTTTGGTTGATAGGACATCTTCTCCTTTGTTTTTGTTCAGTCTTTGTATGCTTTTTTAATATTTTTTCTTTTTGTACCTCTCTATTCTCTCTCCTCTTCCCTTTTCCCTCCTTTTATTACCTCCTAGATCTGCAATCGGCCATTTTTTGTTTTTCTTGCTCTCTGGCATCCTGATGATGGATCATGTAGTATGATTCAAAACATTGATGGTAAAAAAACTCTACACAATCAAATCTAGAAACTAATTTGGAATTATACATGGATTGTGGAAATCTAATAGATTTAATTCTTAATCTTCAAAATTAATCAGTTGTAAGCAGTCTATTTATTTTTTGTACATCTGCTCGAGAGTGGGATGCAATACATTTGTATATTGCAAACAATCAAGATTGGATGATAAAATGGATTGAATGATGTCATCATTTAGGTCGCACATTAACATGGGAAGCTATGTCTTCATTGGTTAATGAAGCTCATCATAACAGAGATCCAAATGTTATGCAAAGAGAAATAGATTTAGCACATAGTTTAAGAGATTTCTAGGTACGTATAAATTTGTTAATCACTCATACGTTTATGAACTCTCGATGCATTAATTTATACATGTTTTACATATTTTTGCAAGTCAAACACCACAAGGCTATGTTTTGCAATGGTCATAAATTTTTCATCAAAAATTTGGATGACAGAAAGAAAACTTGTGATTCTAGGATAAGTGCAGTCTTTTAGGTGACTAATATTTCATCTAGAAATGACTTACATCCTTGAGAGTGTAAAAATTGATACTATGAAATTTTGGATGATATAATTGAGTGTGACTTTAATTCCTTCAGATTAGTTCTCTTCATCATCAGATGGTATATATAGGCTACGACTTAATCAAAATGATCTTGATAAAACTATTATTGAACATGACAATGGATTTCCAATGATTAATACAAGGTGGTTTGAGCCAGTTGGGGATGAACCCTATGTTCTTCCAAGCCAATGTGAGTAGGTATTTTACTCAGAGGTTCCACATAAATTGGGTTTGTCATTTATTGTTAGACATGATCCAAGAGGAAGGCCGATGAGGTATAATGAGATGGAAGAAGAAGATTGTGAACAACTAGAAGATGATGTAGATGATGATCACAAACAACAGCTAGTCGATGATGTTCCTAATGCAACTTTTCTTGAAGAAGAAGAAGAAGATGATGATGATGCTACTAATGATGATGATGATGATGATGTTGCTACAGCTGATGATGATGATGAAGATGAAGATGATGACAATGATGGTGGTGGTGATGATTTTGACATCAACGATGATCATGGTGATTAGTTAAATGAAGAAGAAGATGAATGGTCCATGAATGAAATGTACAATTACGTGATCACTACTTAATCTATTTAATATTGATTTCTTGATAGAAATGTGCAGTTATGCAATCAATGCTTAATCTAATTAATTTGTGATGTAATTACTATGGGATGCTTATGGTTTTTAATGTACTTACTATGTGGTTTTGAGTATATGTATCATGAATTTTTTAGCTAACATTAGATAATTGAATTACATATGTAGGTACTCGGACTCCTTTCACAAGCATCCCACACAATCTCATGGATTGATAGGTATAAGTTAATACACCCTATAGAGATTAATGTATTTCACAATTTGCAAAATATCTCACATTAATTGCTATCTCTCTCATTTGATGGAGTGTAAGTAGTAGTAAATAGGTATTTGTCAGATGTGTCTTCCTCAAGCAAAGAAAGTGAGTCATTTAGTATGTCTGAATTAGGAAGATCAACTAGAGGTCAAAAGACTAGAAGGAAATTCAGTAAATGCGTGAAATTTTTCCTTGCTCAAGGGGGGTCATGTTCTTATGATGATGAGAGCAAAGGAGACATCGAGGTGCCCTATAGGTACCAAAATCTATAGAAACAATGGGTCCCCAAGGAACTTCCTCTAATAAACACTGATTTTAGTGTTAAAGGCAAGATATATCATATTGCACCATCGTCAATACATGGTTTGGGCCTATTTTCTATGGATGGCATAAAGGTCTCTTACAACAAAGTTGTTGAATTGATGGAGTATGTTGGACCTTGTTACGATTATAAAAGTTGGATGTGAATTGTTCAGTATAAAAAAAATATGCATAGGTATGCACTCTCGACAAATTATATTCAACAAAAAGAAAATGAGAAAAGTAAAAGAGTGGCTATATACATTGATGGAAGGCCAAAAGAATTAGGGAATATTGTAGGTTTTATAAATAGCACATGACCTCTATCAACTATTAAGCAACCCAATTGCATATTTGAGGTGCACGAGGGAAATCATGTATTTGTATGTGCGATAAAATCAATAAGTGTAGGGGAAGCACTGCTTATTGATTACAATTTGAATCACATAGATACAAATAATGTCACTATCATTAGGGTGTAGGTACATACTATGTACCATTAAATAATTGAGTTTTTTTGCCAACCACATTTAGAGAGTCTCCTCACCATCCACCTCATCTCCATCATCATCTTCTAATGAAATTTATTAATGTAGTCCTTTCTAATTATTGGTTAACTTTAAATAATAACACAGGGCCACAATATGGAGCAACCATGTAGTGGGGATAATGATGATCATGCATGCACTTCTTCCCAATAGGTAAACCTCTTTGTTATTGTACTACAAATTAGATAGAAGCAAAATGTTAAATAAAGTTTTTTATTATATTTTTTTAATTTCTGTTTCAGATTAATTCTAATAGCATTAGTAATATTGTTGTCACAGATAGGTGGTTAGCAGAGAAAGGGAAAGGAACCCTCAGTCCCTGAAGAGGAGTCCTTTGACGAGGACCTAGTTATTGATTTTGGTGCTTGTGATGAGCCGACCTCTACAATTAAAAAATGCCTCCACAAAATTAGAAAAAGATTGGCTGAATTGGCATCTATATTCCCTCTGACTCTTGAGTCACAAAATAGGGCAACTAAACTAATGCACCTATCTCAAAATTACCAAGTAAGTATTAATGTAATTTTTAATTATAACAAAAGTTCAATAATAGTTTTTATGTTATAGTAGTCTTTTATGTCATTAAAAAATAAGTGGATGTGTTGCTTTTACATCTTTTTTTGCATAATTTTGATCCTCACGGCCATGATGAGGGTACTGCAGCTGGTTCAGGTAGATCGTATGTTGGACTATATTTTTTTTTACTCTCTAACAATATTGTCCATGCTAATCACTAGTTTTATTATGCTCTAACAATCTTATTCTTCAGCACGTGTCAATTATCATTTACTATCACCACCTCATACGATGGCAGGCTCATATGTACTACATCTTGCAATGTAGGAAACACATAGAGTGGCCACAGATGCTATGACACCATCTACTCGTACATAGATTTTATTTTCTCTTTCATTCTATATATGTTTATTTCCCTTGAAGTGTTCTTTCTTAGGGCCATTTTGTAATCAATTCAATTTATGCAACAAGGGATGCAACACTTGATGGTGATTTTCCTAGATGTACTAGCATTGCTAGTATGGGAATGGTGAAGGATTGCATATTGCTTGTGAGCGAAGAAGGAGTTCCCTTGAAAATAGAAAAACTTCTAGGTACTTTAAAGATTGGACCTTTCTTTTACTTTACAATCGTATGTTAATTACACCTTGCATTCAATATGAGAAGCTTACATCTATTGTATTCTTATTTTATACTATTATATCCTTTGACTAATGATCCCATGATCATTTTGTAGGGAATGATGTTTTTTTATAGTAAACTTAATGATGAGAGTTTGCGGATATTCGGGCCCACCATTTGTACAGGGTGGAACATCATATCCGAACTAAAACCCCAATCCACTATTTTGATTTCATATAATTGCTAGGATAGTTATCATTACATCCATTTTTGAATCTAACACTATTTTCTTTCTTAAAAGTTGGACCCAAAATCAAAAGTTAAAGGATGATCTCATAGAGAGTATGACAAAAAATTTTGAACCTCGTGCATTTGAGAAGAGCAATCTCCTTCAAAGAGCTAGGATATGTTTGATGTATATTAGGGACCAGTACAGGTGTACATTAACCAAAAACCCACATTACCAATGCCCCCTTGCATTCTTGATTTAGAGTGCAAATCTCTTATTCTAGATGCGAATGAGAAAACAGAAGTAAAAAAAGGAAATACACCACCAAAGAATAGAAGAAGGTATGTGATACTATTAAGAATGTAATTGTGTACTAAATACTCTTCATATTTATATGAACTAACATATTTCAATCTCTTCATAGATTTCCTGACACATCAAAGGCAACAAAGGCAAGATTGCAAAAGCATGGGCAACACAAGCTAGGCTCTAGCGATTATTCAAAACTTGTTGCACGAGTTGCACAAGTTGTAAGTGTTAATATTGTCAGAATTGAATGAGAAAAAATACAATCTGTAGATGGCTTTTAACACTGAAAATAATTCTTTGATCTTTAAATATTTATTTATAATTTGAAATATTTTTTTGTTTTGATGAAACAATAAAATAAAATTTGACGATACAAAGAAAAAATTTAGGGCACGAAGTTCAATGTAAGTCTCATAGAAGAGGACAAGAGAATTGGCTTCCAACAAGGCTATAAAGCCGTGGCAGAAAGAATAAGAAAGGTATAAGGTTCTAGTGATAGATCCATCATGGTAAGTAAGCTAAATAGATGATATTTCAAATTTAATTATTTACCAATTAGTTTATTTGATGTTAAGTTCCAACATAAAGTGAGTAAATTTTTTTTAAGTAAGAAAATAATGATAACATGAATGTGTATGAAATTGAAATGTAGCCTGCCGATTCTTTTCGTACACAACCTGTGCATGTTGATGACAATGAGGATGTGCATCACAATAATACAAGTAAACATCTTAAATTGATTGGTGTAGTAATAAAAATTTAATTGTAATTAGTGTTTGGATTAATGTAACAATTTGTATTGCAGCTGTAGAGAGTGTAGAGGCCATTGTTAATGAGCATGTTGAGGTTGAGGCTGAGGCTAGACAAACTGACCTCGATGTTGATGATGTGACTAGATCAGGTAAAGAGCTATATGATTATGGCTTGTAAAGCACTGAAATACTTTAAAATGTTTTTAATGTTTTTAATTATAATAAAATATTTTTGTATCATCTTAAAATGGAAGCACTTCCATCTTGATAGGTTTAGCACCCTCTTTTAGTACATTTATCATGATAGACTTGCATTTAGGATGCATTCTGCACTTATCTTCTTCATTTTAGGTGAAGTTAGGGTTAGGATCCCAAGGATTCTCCTTAATTTCCATCTTCTATGGCTCTATTTTCTAGGTAAGACTTCAAAATAGGTCCTCCTAGACTTCATCATAGTCATCATAGGATTTTATGCCTATCTTTGGCATTCTGTCCCATTCTGGTATCATTTTTAGGTCTTCGGGCATCCCAAGGACCTCCTGTCCTGATTCTAGCTGGATCTGGGCCCACAGGGTCAAAGTCGAGGTTGATCTTGACTAGGTCAGGATCAAGCTCAACCCTAATTAGGTCAGGATTAAGCTCATACTTGACTTGGTCAGGATCAAGCTCATTTTTTACCTCCTCTGAAATCTATGCCCCTTTCTCAAATTTGGTCCCGAAGGGCCCTGAAATCAATGTTGGGCCCTTAGATCCGAGTGCGAAAAGGTTTTAATTCAAAATTCATTTAATTTTTTTCCCTTCTTAGTTGGTTATTGTGATTGGACCTTAATTCAAGGTGAAATTTCAATTATGGGTCCTCACATCGCTCTAGGAGCCTCATCTTGAAACCTCTATATAAAGACTCTCATTTGCATTCATTTTCACCAAGAAATTTCATGATGAAGTGCTCTCAAGGAGAAAAATTCATGAACAAGAATATTTCAAGCAAGGAAGGAATGGTGAAGATGCAAGATTGCAAGAGGATGATATAGAAGATCAAGCCATTGTTGACATCGAGCATCTTTGTGAACACATATTTGGAGCAAGAGAGATCCTTTCTTCCTTGATCCACCATTATCAACATTCAAGTATTCAAAGATACAATCGTGGAGTAGCAATTATAGATTGTGAGTTTGGTAAAAGTACTTTAGCCTTGGGGGCTTGGTATGCTTTTCTATCTCATTCAAATCTATGCATTGTTGTTTCATACATATTCATGCTAAGGTTTTGATCTAGAGGATTAGATCTTGGCATTACACTTTCAATACATACACACACACATTCTATTTCAATTGGCTATTCATGGAGGTGGAGATGACCAAAATGGGGGTTTGACTAAGGCAAAACCCTATATAGCCACCCCCAAAACTCCCTTTTTCAAATATCTACAGTTGCTATTTTAGGGATTAGAGGACAAATTTGAGTACCCTTTTTGCCGAACTTTCGAGATCTACGAACAAAGTCAGAATAAACCTTCAGAATAAAAATGTAGCCTTTGACCTTTTATGAGGGTCAAAGCCTACCTACTATCAGAAAGACAATTTTTTTTGGGTTTTCTCTGTCTTGGCTTCCTGATCCCAAATCTGGTTGCAGAATCTTCTGAAACTCTGCATAGGCTCCAGAAAATAGGTATTTCTAAATCAATTTCATGTTAAGGTATGTATCTCGACCTAATTAACTTTTAATTATTTCCAAATTTACTTATGCTATTTCAATTCAAAGCAACAATATTACAAATGAATAGTGTTGAATGTTAGGTGCATTGTTAAGGCTCCATTTTTCCCCTATTAATTTTGGTGAACCCGTTTATGAGAACTCTTTCTTTTATGGTGTTAGATTTAAATCTTGTATGCTGATAAGATTATATTTCTTGCATTTATATCTAAAAAATACAAATTTTTTAAAAAATTCCTTTAAAAATATAAAAATATTTACATTTTCATGCTTTTAGTTTTTTCTTTGTATTCAAAATGTATGATTCTTGTTTTGAGTACTTTGATGAGGCTTTTATTGTACAAAAGGATAGATTCCCTAATGAGGTACATGGTAGTGAGGATGAAAATGGTTTGGATATGATCTCCATGGATCCTATTCCTATTTGACTCTCCTCCACAACCTCTCAAATTGACCTTTACCATAGTGTGTGTGCATGGTTACCTTCATGTACCACTATTTGTAACATTGATAAACCTAAAATGATATATCCTACACCTTTGATGATGGTAACATGATGTCCTTGTATAACAATTAAGGGTAAACCTAGAGATCCTTTGGATTTCTTTGATAACACCGATTCCATTTCACATGCTTATCGCACATAGAATAACCCTCAACCTACTATTCTGGTTTCTTTACCTCCTTCTTAACCTATGCTTCCTCAAGCACCTAGGTATCCATCTACCTTTAAGGAGTATAACTTAGTTGACCAATTACGTGCTACTCCTACTAAGATATCTTTATGGGAATTACTTCAAACCTCCCTGACATATTATGAGGCATTGCAAAAATATTTATCTACTCTTCCTGCTTCACCTCCTAATCAAGAGAACATTCATTCTATTTTGGATTGTATGCATACTATGCCTTCTGTACCTCCTATTGTGTTTTCTGATAATGATTTACCTTCCTTAGAGGTGTAGAATCAATATGATGCTCTTATGGTGGCTGTCTCTATTAATCAGAGTATCATTCAAAGAACCTTAATTGATAATGGCTCTGGACTTAATGTTTGTAGCATGGATATGCTCAAGGAAATTAAGGCTGATCTTACTACTATTCAACCTGATAATGTTCCTATATGTGGATTTTACAATATTGCAAAAAGAACTTTGGGCATTATTACCTTACCTGTTAAAGTTGGTCTAGTTATTCTAAATACTCATATTCATGTTATGCTTGGACCTCTCAATTATAACCTTCTTTTAGGAAGACCTTGGTTACATACTATGCATGAAGTTCCTTCTACTCTTCATCACAAGGTTAGGTTCAGCTATAACAACTTAATGTATACATTACATACGGATGATGCCCCAAATCCTTGCTTAAATGCAAAATGTGCCAAAATCTCTGAACCTCTTCAACCTAGGAAAGAGATTGAAAAACAATCAGAGATACAACAATCTAAGATAAAACAACCTAAGATTCAACAACAAGAAGCTCCATCTTCTTCTTATTTAACTGAAGATGATTGGGGGACATTGGATTTTAATCCTATGTTTATTAGAGAATACAAGGTCTTTGATTTGGAATTTATGAAGCAAAAAAATGAATTTGAGAAAAAAGTCTTTATTTCTTTGCTACTTTCTAAAGAATTAAAAAGTAATTTTGTGGCCGCTTCGATTAATGAAATGATTGAAACTATAAAGCTTGATTGTTATGATATTGTGACATACACCGCTCCTTGGACTCCTTCTAAGATGACTGATCGATATGGTCCTAGTTATCATTTTCTTAAGAAATCAAGATTTAATGGGAAAGGATGTGGTAAATATGAGCAAGGTATACAAGTACCTTTGGATAATGAAGTTTATGATCATACATATGGATTAGGGTTCAATCCTTATAGACAACCATCTGCTTTTCCTCTTAATGTTAATCATATTTGTAGTGGACAATTGAAGTTGGTTAACCCATTGCTTATTGATCTTAATCAACAATTGTCTTTGGATATTTTTCCTAAAGATGAAGCCTTAATGGAATTTTTAGGGGTTTATGAGGATTTACCTAAGTTTCATCACAAACGAGGAAAGCCTTATTGTTTAAAAACTGATGCTTATTTTGGAGAACATGAAGAACAAGATACTATTCCTTTACCAATGAATTCTCTGATAAGAAGTGATTTGTTAATTAATGAAACTATTGATATGCAAGTAGATGAAAACAACTCTGAAAGGATGATAAAAATTGGAAAATGTTTGAACCAGGATGAGTGTGATCAAATGGTTTCCCTTTTTCTTGAATTTAAGGATATCTTTGCTTGGACATATTCGGATATGCTAGGTATAGATTCTAAGATTGTTACTCATAACATTGTTTTAAAACCAAATATGAAACCTGTGAAACAGAAAATTCAAAAGATGAATCCATGAATCGCTTTATTAGTCAAAGGTGAAATTGAGAAATTATTGGATTCTGGATTTATCCATTCTATTGATTAATTAGATTGGATTTCAAATATTGTGCCCATGTCAAAAGGCAAAAATAAAATAAGGATGTGTACTGATTTTAGAGATTTAAATAAGGCATCCTTGAAAGATGATTTCCCATTACCTAACATTGATATGATTATGGATTCAACAGTGGGCCATGCCTTGTTATCTTTTATGGATGGTTTTTCAAGATATTATCAAATCTTTATCCCTCCTGAAAATCAATTTAAGACTAAATTTATAACACTGTGGGGAACCTTTTGTTGGGTCATGATGCCTTTTGGATTAAAAAATGTGGGAGAAACTTATCAGCAGGCTATGAACCTGATTTTTCATGATTAAATTCATAAGATTCTTGAAGATTATGTGGATGATATCTTGGCAAAATCTATACAAAGAGAAGATCACGCTACTATTTTATGATAGATATTTGAAAGAATTAGAAGTTATAATATGAGATTGAATCCTAAGAAATGTGTCTTTGGAGTTGATTCTGGTAAATTATTAGGATTTATAATCTCTAAGAGAGGCATTGAAGTAGACACGAAAAAGATCGAAGCTATTGTTAATATGCCTCCTCCTAAGAATATTTCTTAGTTATGAAGTTTACAAGGAAAAATACAAGCTATTCATCACTTTATTTCTAATTTAGTAGACTGAACTATCCCTTTTACTTCCTTACTTAGAAAGGATACCAATTTCTCTTGGAATGATGAGTGTAAACAAAATTTTGAGTAATTTAAGGAGTATCTTGTGAATCCTCCTATTTTGTAGCCTGCTAATTTCGATAAACCATTTCATTTATACACTTCAGTGACTCCATAGGCCATGAGTGTGTTGTTAGCTCAAATTGATGATAATGTTAAAGAATGACCTGTGTAGTACATTAGTCAGACTTTATTGGATTACGAAACAAGATATACAGATTTAGAAAGACAATGTCTAGCTATAGCTTATGCATGTCAAAAACTTAGGCATTATCTTATAAATGTTGAAGTTAATGTGATCATCAAATTTGATCCTTTAAAACATCTTTTCTCACAAACTAATCTCTCTGGCCGGTTGGCAAAATGGGTGATGTTGCTTACAGAATTTGGTCTTAATTTTATTTCTCAAAAGTCTATTAAGGGACAAGCGTTGATAGATTATCTAGCTGAAGCTCCTTGTCCTCACTCAGATAAAAGTTCTACTTTAATAGAATTTCCTGATGATAATATCCTAGCTATTCAATAGGAGGATATTTGGGAATTGTATTTTTATGGGTCTAAGTGTAAGAAAGGTTCTGGTGTGGGTATCATCTTGATTCCCCCTAACAAAAAACCCATCTCTCTATCATATAAATTAACCTTTCCTTGTACTAATAACATTGTGGAGTATGAAGCTCTTATAGCTAGACTATGAGTAGCTTCATCCCTCAATATCAAACATTTACAAATATATGGAGATTCACAACTGATTGTTGAACAAATTTAAAAATGCTAAAATGACACAATATAGAGATTTATCTTTTGATGTGCTTTCACAATTCTCCTCTTATACGATTCAGACTTTACCTAGGAAGCATAATCGACATGTAGATGCTATGGCAAGTGCAGCTTCCTTGGTTTGTCTCAAGAATAATGCTGAAAAATTTCAATTTACTATACAAACTCTCAAATGCCCTGCAATTTCTGACAAGATTGCCTCTGACTGTTTCAATTTGCATTTGGATGAATGGTATTCACATATTTTTCATTTTTTGAAGGATGGTACTTTTCCTAAATCAGCAACAAGGAACATGCGTAATCGTATTAGGAAACTTGCAGCATGTTACATAAGTTTAGGAGATACACTTTACAAACGCTCTTATGAAGGATTATTATTAAGATGTCTCAATAGAACTAAAATTCCTGTAGCTTTAGTAGAGGCTCATTTGGTTCTTGTGGGGGACATTTTGGTGGAAAATCCTTGGTTAATAAATTACTTCAAATGAGATATTATTGGCAAACAATGGAGCAAGATTCTTTTATGTTTGTTAAGAAATGTCCTCAATGTCAACAAAATAGTAATTTGATTCATGCTCCCGCTCGTGAGCTTCGTAATCAAGTTTCTGCATGGCCTTTTAGTGTTTGGGGTTTTGATCTTATTGGAAAAATCTCATCGGCTTCTTCTCAAGGACATACTTACATTCTCACTGTTAAAGATTATTTCATGAAGTGGGTTGAAGTTGTTCCTCTTCATTCCATAATGACATATGTTATTTGTGATTTCATCCTTAATAATATCATAAAAAGATTTGGTATTCCTTCGATGATAATTTTGGATAATGAAACTTCTTTTAAAAACAAAGAAGTTACAAAATTCTTGGAGAAATATAGGATTCAACATAGATTTTCAACTCCTTACTATCCTCAATCTAATCGAAAAGCTGAAGCATCAAATAAAATTATTGAACAAATCTTGAGAAAAATAGTTAATAAGCATGCGAAATATTGGCATACTCAATTGACTTATGCTTTATGGGCCTATAGGACTACTGTTCATATTTCCACGTGTACTTCTCCTTGCAACCTTGTTTATGGTACTTGTAAAGGATAAAATAGTTTATGGCATCCTAGAACAATGGCTTGCACATAAAAGAGACCCCAAAACCAATATTTTACACTTACATGAGATTGTATTGATATAGAAAGTAAATATAGATGACTAATATTGAAATGAAGAGATAAAGGTACTTACCTCTGAAAAAGAATTAGCTGAAAACCCTATCAAATGATCTCAAAAACTATTGATTCCCACATTCCTGAATTGAAACTGCGAGATCTACAAAACCCAAAAATCTTTTTCCGAGATGAGATCAGGTCGACCTTGACCCTCATAAAAGGTTAAGGATGACCTCAGGAAAATGAAGGTCAATTTTGACTATGTTCGTGGATCTCAAAAGTTCGACGAAAAGGGTATCCAAATCTACTCTCAGATCCGAAGTTTTGCACTTGTACCTACAAGAAAAAGAGGGTTTTTGGTTGTTTATTTGGGGGGTTTGCCTCAGTCAAACCCTAATTTAGGAATTAGCCTTGAAATTAAATTGAAATTGCTGGAATAAACAAAGTAAATGAAACAATTCACCTTGCTTAAGTTGAAACCCTTGTGGAGGATTCAAATCCTTGAATCCACAAGAATGGATGAAAGTAGAATCAAATATAGGATGTCTCCAATCAATTGTCTTTAGATCTTCAACACCAATCTTGAATGGATCTTGAACTAGGAAGAGGCTTGAATAGAAATGGAGGAATCTTCAACAAGAGAGCTCCATAGAGCTTGAATCCTTTAATGGCTACTAATGGATCTCCTTGATGAATTGGATGCTTGAATTCTTGAAGGCTTGAATGCTTGAACTTCTTTCTTGCTTGCACTTGAGAGTCTTGAGAGATTGTGGGATGAGATGTGAAAATGAGAGAGGAAGGCTCCCTTTTATAGTGATCTAGGGCACAAGAAGGGGCCTCATAGAAAACAATAATTAAGGGCCCATGGCACAAAACTCTAGAGAGGTGCACATGGAGAGAAAATTAAATTAAAGTCTTGACACAAAACTCTAGGAGGGGACCACCCTTAATATATAAATAAAATCATTATTTAAGAGCCTTGTCACAAAATTCGAGGTAAGGCCAACCCCAAAGTTAATTTGAGTATTAAGCACAAAACTTGAGAAAGGCTAATCTCCAATAATAAATTAGGAATCCTATACAAATCTTGAGAAAGGTCCACCTCAAATATTAATTTGAGAATTCGACACTTAATCTGAGAAATAGTGGCCCCGAAGAGGGAAAAGACAAGTTTTTGATGAAATCCCGCAACCAGAGGCTAACCTTGAAGATCCTAGACCTTAGGGTCAAGGTTGAGGTCAACCCTAACCTAGTTAGAGTTGAGGTTGACTTTGACCCCATAAGGTCAACTTTGACCTTAGGGTCCAAAACCTCAGATTCATAGTCCAAATTGCTAGGAAAATGCTAGGAAGAAGTGGAAAATGGGGTAGAATAGGGGGAAAAGCCACATCCAAGTCGAATATCCATTCAAGGCATTCGACATGACCCCAAACCACTTACTCGGAGGGCTAAACACTCTTACCATGGAAGTGCTTCCATTTTAAGATGATACAATATTGATGCTATTATGCCTTTGGAACTAGAAATACCTTCTTTACATGTTTCATTTCATGGGATAACTAATAAAGATACTTTTCATGAACAATGCTTACAAGAATTAGAAATGTTGGATGAACAACAAATACATGCATTAGAACATATAAAATCTTATCATAAATCTCTTCAGAAAAAACACAATCATAAGGTAATTGAATGAACATTTGCGGTTGGTGATTTAGTCCTTTATGAGAACCAGCAAAATGTGAATGCTTTACCCGGCGAAAAAGGAAAATTTAGCCCTAATTGGCTTGGACCTTTTGTTGTTGTTGAAGACTTTGGTTCAGGTGCTTACAAACTTGCTGATATGGATGGTGTTTCTTTTAAGGAACCCATTAATATTATGCATTTTAAACGTTATTACCCTTAATTTCATTTGTTGCATGTGCATTTATGTATTCCTTATAAAGATTCATTTTATAGGTTATGCATTTTTAGCAAAATTACATATTGAATATGTTTATGCACATTCTTTCTTTCTTTCTTTCTATTAAGTTTTATATTGATGAAAGCATAGTAATCAAACATAGAACTAATCAGTAGAGAAAGTTTTTCATTTATCAAAAGAGTTTTTCAAGTTTTGATACATATGTGGCCAATGGCCCTATCCATCACTACATCTATCACTACGTCGCTCTAATGGCTGATGGCTCCCAGATCTCTCTACTCTATGTTGGGAAGATGAAGATTTGTGTGTCCATGTATGGCTCCTGGATATGCTCATACCATGTGAACATCCTTGGATACTCCATACCTTTGCCATCAGCTTCTCCTCTCTTTCTCTACACAATCTCAGCTCTCACTGGATGCATGCAAAGATGTCGGCATGCTTGCCAGAATCTCTGTGACCAATGGAAGACTCTCACTCATTGGCTGGTAGTTGATAGGATATAATTGTATCCTTGGGAATCTCAGATACAAAGCTCCTCCACTCTGCTATGCTAGCTATAGAAAGAAAACTTCTATCAGTCTAGTGTCCTATTTATCTCAAATCAAATCACATATTCAATCAAATTTCATACTAGGGTCTCCCTCCTGGATGTCACTGAAGTGTCTAGATGCTGGGGGAATGGAGTGAATACTCTCTCCACACTTGCTATATCTAGGTATTGATGATGGTTTCTCTGTGTGGGGCCATGGGGGTCATCATCATCTCAGTGGTGATGCATGAGTAATAGGTATATTTGCACCAGTATCACCAGTTGGGGGCATGTCCTCTGCTCTCTCCTTTGTCTCCCCTGCATCACTATCCTCTATGTTTTTTATTGATGGTTGACATATGGTGCTGAGTTTATGATAGTATCTTGGAAGATAATAGTAAACTCACCTCAGGTAGTGACCATCCGGTAGCCAGGCTGTATCTTAGAATCTCCAGGCATGTCACTCGAAGTTCCTCTCTTCTCAGCATCTTGCGTCCTCATTTTGAATTTGAAAATGGTAAGAATGAGTAAGTATTTCTCTCTTTTTCTTATTTATAAGTTCAAATTAGGGTTTTATTAGGGTTTCCTCAGTGTAAACTCAGATTTTCCCTTCTTTTGCATTTAGACAGATATCCACTCTTTTTATCATAACTTGAGTTTGGTAACTCCATTTTCAGTGCCGCTAGTGGCATTGGAATCATGATTTAGATACCTAACTCCTTGAACCTATTTAGAAAGGTTGGGAATCCTTATAATTTTTTTAGGAAAGGACTTTTAAAAACTTTTCATCTCTAGTATATAGAGTTTTTCTTATCACCCTGTTTCACCCTTTCGAAGTAGAAAGACAAAACAGGGGGGGCATAAGGGGATCTATACACTTCTCAAACTATAATATAGTAAGCTTTAGGTGATTTATGGATTTTCATTAACCTTGTGTGTTGTAGGTTCTAATAGTTTTTCTATAGGATCTTTACATCGAGGACTTGGCTATATCCTTTTTATTTACTATGATGTTTTTCTTACTTTAGCTTGCATATTCACGTAGTGTCATATCTAAGATAAAGTGGGGGCTAAATGTATCATCTTAAAATGGAAGAACTTCCATCTTGATAGGTTTAGCACCCTCTTTTAGTACATTTTTCATGATAGACTTGCATTTAGGATGTATTTTGCACTTATCTTTTTCATTTTAGGTGAAATTAGGGTTAGGATCCCAAGGATTCTCCTTAATTTCCCTCTTCCATGGCTCTATTTTCTAGGTTGGACTTAGAAATAGGTCCTCCTAGCCTTCATCATATTCATCATAGGATTTCATGCCTATCCCTAGCATTCTATCCCATTTTGGTATCATTTTTTAGGTCTCCAGGCATCCTGAGACCTCCTGTCTTGATTCTGGCTAGCTCTGGGCCCACAGGGTCAACGTTGAGGTTGATCCTGACTAGGTCAAGATTGAGCTCAACCTTGACTAGGTCAGGATTGAGCTCATTTTTTTCCTCCTCTAGAATCTATGCCCCTTTCTCAAATTTGGTCCCGACGAGCCTCAAAATCAATGTCGGGCCCTCAAATCTAAGTGCAAAAAGGTTTTAATTCAAAATTCATTTAATTATTTTCCCTCCTTAGTTGGTTATTGTGATTGGAACTTAATTCAACGTGAAATTTGAATTATGGGTCCTCACATTGCTCTAGGAGCCTCACCTTGAAACCTCTATATAAAGACTCTCATTTGCATTCATTTTCACCAAGTAATTTCATGACCAAGTGCTCTCAAGGAGACAAATTCATGAACAAGAAGATTTCAAGAAAGTAAGGAATGGTGAAGATGCAAGATTGCAAGAGGATGATATAGAAGATCAAGCCATTGTTGACATCAAGTAGCTTTGTGAACACATATTTGGAGCAAGAGAGATCCTTTCTTCCTTGATCCACCATTATCAACTTTCAAGCATTCAAAGATACAATCATGGAGTAGTAATTATGGATTGTGAGTTTGGTAGAAGTACTTTAGCCTTGGGGGCTTGGTATGCTTTTCTATCTCTTTCAAATCTATGCATTGTTGTTTCATACATATTCATACTAGGGTTTTGATCGAGAGGATTAGATCTTGGCATTACACTTTCAATACATACACACACACATTCTATTTCAATCAGCTATTCATGGAGGTGGAGATCATGAAAATGGGGGTTTGACTAAGGCAAAACCCTATATAGCCACCCCAAAAACCCCCTTTTTTAGATATCTACAGTGGCTATTTTAGGAATTAGAGGATAGATCTGAGTACCCTTTTTGCCAAACTTTCAAGATCTGTGAACAAAGTCAAAATTGACCTTCAGAATAAAAAAGTAGCCTTTGACCTTTTATGAGGGTCAAAGACTACCCGTTGTTGGAAAGACAATTTTTCTAGGTTTTCTTTGTCTTGGCTTCTTGATCCCAGATCTGGTTGCAAAATCCTTTGAAACTACACATAGGCTCCAGAAAATAGGTATTTCTAAATCAATTTCATGATGAGGTATGTATCTTGACCTAATTAGCTTTCAAGTATTTCTAGATTTATTTATGTCATTTCAATTCAAAAGAACAATATTACAAATGAATAGTGTTGAATGTTAGGTGCATTGTTAAGGCTCCATTTTTCCCCTATTCAAAAGAACAATATTACAAATGAATAGTGTTGAATGTTAGGTGCATTGTTAAAGCTCCATTTTTCCCCTATTCATTTTGGTCTCGATGGTGGTGTCTTTGTGTGGGGCCATGGGGGCCCTCGTGATCTCAGTGGTGATGCGCGAGTAATAGGTATATCTGCACCAATATCACTAGCTGGGGGCATGTCCTCCACTCTCTCCTCTATCTCCTTTGCATCACTATCCTCTATGTTTGCTATCAATGGTCAATGTATGGTGTCAGGTTTTTGATGGTATCTTGACATATAATAGTAAACTCGCCTCAGGTAGTGACCGTCTGGTAGCCAGGCTGTGTCTCAAAATCTCCAGGTGTGTCGCTCGAAGTTCCTCTCTTCTCGACATCTTGCTTCCTTGTTTCAAATCTACAAATGGTAAGAATGAGTAAGTATTTCTCTCTTTTTCTTATTTATAAGTTCAAATTAGGCTTTTATTAGGGTTTCCTTAGGGTAAACTCAGATTTTCCCTTCTTTTGCATTTAGACAAACATCCACTCTTTTCATCATAACTTGAGTTTGGTAACTCTATTTTCAGTGTCATCAGCAGTGTTGGAATTGTGATTCAAATACCTAATTCTTTGAACCTATTTAGGAATGTTGGGAATCCTTATAATTTGTTTAGGAAAGGACTTTTCAACACTCTACATCTCTAGTATATAGAGTTTTTCTTATCACCTTGTTTCACCCTTCCGAAGTAGAAATCCGAAACAGGGGGGGCATAAGGGGTTCTATAAAATTCTCAAAATATAATATAGTAAGATTTAGGTGATTTATGGATTTTCATTAACCTTGTGTGTTGCATGATCTAACAATTTTTTTGCAGGATCTTTACATAGAGGACTTGGCTATATCCTTTTTATTTACTATCATGTTTTCTTACTTTAGCTTGCATATTCACGTAGTGTCATATCTAAGATAAAGTGGGGGATAAATGTATCATCTTAAAATGGAAGCACTTCCATCTTGATAGGTTTATCACCCTCTTTTAGTACATTTATCATGATAGACTTGCATTTAGGATGCATTCTGCACTTATCTTCTTCATTTTAGGTGAAAATAGGGTTAGCATCCCAAGGATTCTCCTTAATTTCCCTCTTTTATGGCTCTATTTTCTAGGTAGGAATTAGAAATAGGTCCTCCTAGCCTTCATCATAGTCATCATAGGATTTTATGCCTGTCCCTAGCATTCTATCCCATTCTGGTATCATTTTTAGGTCTCCAGGCATCCCCGAGATCTCATGTCCTGATTCTGGTTGGATCTGGCCCCACAGGGTCAAAGTCAAGGTTGATCTTGACTAGGTTAGGATCAAGCTCAACCTTGAATAGGTCAAGATCAAGCTTGTACTTGACTTGGTTAGGATCGAGCTCATTTTTGACCTCCTCCAGAATCTGTGCCCCTTTCTCAAATTTGGTCCTGATGGGCCCCGAAATTAATGTCGGGCCCTTGGATCCGAATGTGAAAAGGTTTTAATTAAAAATTCATTTAATTATTTTACCTCCTTAGTTGGTTATTGTGATCGGACCTTAATTTGAGGTGAAATTTGAATTATGGGTCCTCACATTGCTCTAGGAGCCTCATCTTGAAACCTCTATATAAAGACTCTCATTTGCATTCATTTTCACCAAGTGATTTCATGATCAAGTGCTCTCAAGGAGACAAATTCATTAACAAGAATATTTCAAGAAAGCAAGGAATGGTGAAGATGGAAGATTGCAATAGGATGATATAGAAGATGAAGCCATTGTTGACATCAAGCATCTTTGTGAACACATATTTGGAGTAAGAGAGATCTTTTCTTCCTTGATCCACCATTATCAACTCTCAAGAATTCAAAGATATAATCATGGAGTAGCAATTATGGATTGTGAGTTTGGTAGAAGTACTTTAGCCTTGGGGGCTTGGTATGCTTTTCTATCTCATTCAAATCTATGCATTGTTATTTCATACATATTCATGTTAGGGTTTTGATCTAGAGGATTAGATCTTGGCATTACACTTTCAATACACACACACACACATTCTATTTCAATCAGCTATTCATGAAGGTGGAGATCACCAAAGTGGGGGTTTGACTGAGGAAAAACCTTATATAGCCACCCCAAAAACTCCCTTTTTCAGATATCTACAGTTGCTTTTTTAGGAATTAGAGGATAGATTTGAGTACCCTTTTCGCTGAACTTCTAAGATCTGTGAACAAAGTCAGAATCGACCTTCAAAATAAAAATGTAGCCTTTGACCTTTTATGAGGGTCAAAGACTACTTGCTATCGAAAAGGCAAAATTTTTCTAGGTTCTCTCTGTCTCGGCTTCCTGATCCCAGATCTGGTTGGAGAATCTTCTGAAACTCTGCACAGGCTCCAAAAAATAGGTATTTCTAAATCAATTTCATGTTAAGGTATGTATCTTGACCTAATTAACTTTCAAGTATTTCCAGATTTACTTATGTTATTTCAATTCAAAACAACAATATTACAAATGAACAATGTTGAATATTAGGTGCATTGTTAAGGCTCCATTTTTCTCCTATTCACTTTTTAATTTAACCCTTTTATATGTTATTACAGATGACCCCCCTTTGCATCAATAGAGAACTAGGCATGCATTGAGATCTAATGAGAGGGTAGATGATCATCATGATGATATCGATACTCATCTTAATGATTACATCTTAAAAACTAGAAATCAAAAGAAAAAAAAGAAATGATTGTCATCTATGCACTTTAATTAATAATGATTGATTTTTATATGCCAATGAATTTAATTATGTGGCAGTGAATGTTCATAAATTTTATAATGTGTTAATGAATGTTATCATGTGATAATTAATGAATGTCACATTTTATTAATGTGTGAATGAATGTTAATGAATGTTATCATGTGATAATTAATGAATGTTACATTTTATTAATGGATGAAATAATGAATGAATGTTAGATGTTAACAGGGAATTTAGAGTGATGTTGGGGGGGGGGGGGGGGGGTGGGGCCAAATGAGCTTCCACCTTCACGTGGTTGGCCCTGTTTGGTATAGAATATAAAACTATTCTCGAAACAAAGTGAAGCTCAATAAGTTTGTTCCTTATATAGGGTCTCAAGTGTAGCTTTTATCCCACTCTCAACATTGCAAGGCTTCAAGTGGTGGTTTGATATTGGTTTCTCCATCTCCCACTGACATCTTGTCTTTCTCCTAAGAAATCTCATTGAGATCTAATACATGGATGAGCAGAAGATGTCCCTTACAGGCTACACATATATAATATGGTAGATCTAGGGAACAAATATACTACAACATAGAATGAGTCAACTTGAATCTATAGTTTCTTCATTCACAATAAAAATTCAAATTACAAGCCATATTTTAGATTTAATATTCATATTCATCTTCATCATGATCATAGCCATCATGGTCAGCATTTGGTTTAACTCATTTGAACCACACTCCATGTCAGGTACCATTATAAGGCATGGAGTGTGGTCATAACCATGTTACCATAATAATGAGTTAGCCTATAAAATTATGAATGATACTACAGGTGCACCTGAGATTGGCCCAAGCACCCAAGTTCCTACCAAAGGAACCCAAGTTGAACCCAGAGGAAAACAAAAGAAGAATCGGAACCCAGCCTCAAACAAAGAACCAGATAACTTGGCTTTTTTCTAATTCAAGTTTATTTCTAAATTATTCTCCACTTCCAACCTGATTATTCCATTTTTTTTTTTCCAATTTTCCTTCTTCCTCACTCCAAATTCAAGGATCACCACCCATGACTTATGTTGTTATTTCCTTTTACTAATTGTGCTATTTCAAGGATCACCACCCATGACTTGGTTAAGATGATGAATGTTGTCAATGCCTTTATTACCAAGGAATCACCACCCACCATTAATGAATATTAATGATCATTATTTCCTAAGGGTAATCATTGTTTGTGTATGCTAATCACCCAAGTATTTAGCTATGATTTGCATGCTGTGAGGTTTGTCAAAAGTGGGGGTATGACATGTTGGTTGGATTATAACATATTGACACTTAGACCATGAAGAAGACAAATGATTAAATAGAAAGAGAGGACCAAATGAACCATCTTGTGGTCAGTCTATATCACATTGAGAAACAATGTCAATACTCAAGAATCAAAACAATCAAAAGTTTCTTCAAGACCATGAATGATCATCAACATTCGATAAAAAAAAAAAACACTAATCTATATTATCATTAAGACATAAAATATGTCTTTAAATTTTAGAAGCATCACAAAAACTTTCAAGAAACATAGTACTATCCAAAATGAATACCCTCCAAATGATTATGATTATGTTGATGTTGATGTCTATAATTTATGTCTAATGATTATGATGATGTTGATGTTGATGTCTATAATTTATTTCACTTACTGATGCTTGCCTAGATTGAATTTTGAATTGCCAGGCTGGAGAACACTTTCAAAGTTTAGGGTCTGTTCTACATGATACTCTTAGTTACAGCTTAAATGAAACTCAACATATTTTGATGCTGGGCAACCCACTACAGAAACTCATCCTCAGGTGAAATTTAATGTTTTGAATCTTGGCATTGTTAATGTTATTACTTTTCCTCACATTTCATATTTGTGAAAATGTTTCTTGGCACTATCTTCTTTTTCAATTCCTATATTTGCAACTTTTGAGATCATTAACTTAAGCATTACATGTCTTTGTTCAAAGTTTATTCTAACACTATATTATATCTTATTCTTATTACAATTTTCTTTGTTGTGGGGCAGGAGGTCAATCTTCATTGTCTTCATTGTGGGGGACAATGAAGATTTATCTGACAAATAGCAGGTCTTCTTTAGTATCTTATAATAACATGCTAAACTGATAAAGGTGTTATGGGAATTTAATTTGCAATTACTAATAGACTAAGCATATTATTACTATGCTTAATGTTCTATTTAAATGCATTTAACACAAATTTTCTTTTTACAAAATTGAACCAATGGCATGTTTACAACAAAGATGTGTTGGGAAGTTTTCTCCTTGTTTAATGTTAACTGTTCCTACACAATCCACTCATACAATAGTGAAATGCTATGTGGAAGGGATGGTTGATAGTGATCCTTGAGGGAAGGGGGATTGTGAAAGACTTGTTATCATTGTATTGTGTATTTCCAATATGTTTGGTTGCAGGGCAGACTAGCAGAATGAAGGATCACTCACCGATTGCATGATAACCTAGTTTTGAAGGGTCACTGGTTGAAGGGATAGTCATGGTCCAGATGATTGGGCCATTGGAGGACCCTATTTCTTTGTATTAATTTCTATTCAAATTGGATGCATGGATTTCTTGTCAATTATCATCTTCTATGTATCCTACAACTGCATCAGTAAATTTGCATATACTACTCTAGGGTTGTAAGCCACTTAGAGATCAAAATAGAGAAACTAAATCAAAATCATTCTTTGTCCTATTTCCTTTTAACAAATTCTCAACTATCAATGATACAATACATTTGATTCCCTAAGCTATCAATACAAATGCCACCTTGCTAGAAGCTCACGGGCTGTCCATTTGATAACCACAGTCAACATTTAAAAAAAAAGGATATCCAAACATTTGAAAACCAATGGCATGCTTACAAAAAAGGTCTAATAGAACTCCCAACAATTCTTAAACATTCTTTATCTGATATGATGAATTCTTAAACAATTAAGGTTGGAGTAGACATAGTTATCACACATTTTTTTGTGTGGTACAAGGAAGATTTGGCTAGGTCAAGTCTTCCTTCATGCTAGCAGGCTACAGAATTAGACCTTTATTAACAATTGATCATATAAGATAACTAGTATGTTTAAGAATTGTTGGGACTGGTCCTTTGGTATGTATTAAATAGAATAGAATTTTCAGCATATTATTATCATTCTATTTCTTTGTTGTAAACATGCCATCAGTTTAGTTTTGTAACTTCACTATTGTATGAGTGGATTGTGCAGGAACAGTTAACATTAAACAAGGAGCAAAATCCTCAACACATCTTGGAAACCATTGAATTCAATAATAAATGAAACCTAACACCAACACTATTCCTTTCATTCACTTCTACCAAAAATAAAGCACTTAATCCATTCACCATTACATATAATCATTAGACAGTTACATTTCCTGACTGTGTAGAGGAACATTCATGATCAAAATGATCAAAACTACTTTCACCCTTGCACAAGCTATTCCAAACTTCAATTAAAATGAGCAATATGCTATATCAAATCATTCATATTCATAGTAACCATTCGAAGGATCATTTTTTCAATGAACCCTCTGACTGTACCCTTGTGATAGAGAAAGGAAACCTCAAAATAGAGAAAGGAAATTTAGTAAAACTAGTCTATGTTGTTGTTTGTGAGGGTAAAGTCATGATAAGTGCCTCTCAAACCTCTCCAAACATGTAAGATTGTCTTTAAATACTTTATTGATCTCTTCTAAACATTAACCAAATCAAACCTACATTTGAATCCACACACAATAACCCCAAAATGAAGGGTTTTGTATCCTTTAATGAATCTCAGTCACTGGTAGCGCATGGACAATCAAACCAGTAGTCTCCAAAGCATTCAATAGGTGATTGGATTGTATTTAATACACACTATTCCTTCCATTCACTTCTACCAAGAATAAAGCATTTAATCCATTCAACATTACATATAATCATTAGACAGTTACATTTCCTAACTATGTACTAGAGGAATAGTCATGACCAAAATGATCCAAACATTTGAAAATAGTGAATTGATATCATTGAGAACAAGCACCAATAACATCAAATAATGGAGATAAAGCATGGGCTAGGGCATGACACCAGTAGAATGCAGTCATTTCAAAGAGCATTCATGATCAAATAAAATGCAATGCATTTGAAATTTGTGGTCGAATATGATGCCAGATGCTTGAAAGATGAAGAAATCACATACCTTCTCTCGTGCTCAGCTTTCTCTCCTCTATCCAATCAAAATAAAAATGAGGAGGTCGTTTCACTTTTTTTTTTCATAGCCAAATCTTCCTTGTACCACACGAAGAACATGCCACTGGTTCAATTTTGTAAATTTGTTTTTCATGTAATTAGTAATTGGTAGATTAAATGTAGATAACACCTTTATCAGTTTAATTAGCATGCTATTATCATATCAGATAAAGTATGTTCAAGAATTTTTGGGACTGGTCCTTTTGAATGTATTAAACATAATAGAATTTTCAGCATATTATTATCAATCTATTTCTTTGTTCTAAACATGCCATTGGTTCAGTTTTGTAGATTTGTTTTTTGTGTTAAATGCATTTTTCATGAGGAGGGGTCTTGTTCTAAGGAGATTGATGAAGATTGTGCACCTCAAAAACCAATTCATAAGGTACCAATCATGTTTCCTATTCGCTTATATTTTTGGATTGGTAAATCTCCTTATAAGTTTCATGTCCTTTCTTTTGATTACTATGGATGAGATATATATCTTACATTTAACATTCAAATTCTTTACATTTTAGAACATGTAGTGTGTTTTTTGAGGATTTGACCAAATCAACTTTTAACATAAATTAAAAACACCAAATTGATATCTTTCCCTTTCAACTTGACAAAATATTTGCATTTAACCAATAATTGCAAGCAACTGAATGATAAATCCACATACCTGTATCTTTGTAAAATACCCGGAACATCAAAAAGATGGCTAAGTGGCTTCCACCATGATTTTTATCTACTGAATATGGGGAAAAAAAGAACCAAAAAGAATTGAATAGAAAACATGATTGGTCATTTCAGAGAGCATTCATGATCAAATAAAATGCAATGCCTTCTCTTGCACTCAATCAGCTTTCACCCGCTCATTTTCTCCCACTCCTTTTCTCTACAATTGAAATAAAAATGATTTGGCCATTTCAAAATAGTGAATCAATATCCTTGAGCACAAGCACCAATAACATCAACTATTTTGATCTGTGGGTACCCTAATGTTGGCAAGAGTTATTTTATTAATAAGATTACTTTTCAAGCTTGAAGAAGCAATATATTTTGGCAAATGAAGAGTGGAAAGACGATGATATTCCTGAGATCATGGATGGAAACAATGTTGCAGACAGAATGGGAAGACATCTTTCTAGCCTGGCCCTAGATCCTTTGACAATTGGGGTAGGATCCAGACCCAGGCTAAAAAGATGTCTTCCTTTCTGTTGTGGAATTATCCCTTCTTTGGCCTCCACTCATTCCTCTTCTCAAAAACAGTTATCTAGAAACTTTGGATACTATTTCTCATCCATGCATGAAATGTGCTAGTGATCGTATAAAATTACTTTAGGCCTCCAGTATTGATGAGATGTACAAGTGTAAAATGTTTTTGTGAGACTGGGATCAATTTGTGCAGTGTACATAAATGTAAGGTGGTGATTATTCTCGACAATTGACATGTATAAGTCTTCCAGGCCTTACCCAATAGCTAGGACTAAAGATAACATAGCTCAAGAGACCATCATAGGTTGTCTCTTTCTTTGGTCTATATTATTGATAGAATGTTTTACCTTTCATTAGCTCATCGAATCCTAGGATTTGAAAGAATTTAATAGAATATTTTCATAACAACGTATATTATTTAAGTTGACGTTGCATGAATTTATCTACTTCGTGCACTTGTAGACTATGAGGATGATGATAAAGAAGCATCTCCTCCCTCGGCCATGCTTCTTTATTACTGTCCTCATAGTCTACATGTCATGCCCAAAATTAGGGCAAAACACACACAACAAATTTTGGGCATGACATTTTGGTATTAGAGCCCAGTTTCAACTCTAGAAACCTTAACCCATTGCATTTTCAACTTATATCTTGTCTTTTACTTGTGTAGGATGCCTCCAATTACTCATAGGGTTCGTCATATTGGGAAAGGTGCTAGGGCTACTAATGAGGCTTCAGTGGATGTTGAGCAACTAGTAGATGATGTAGGTGATGAGCCAGAACCACCTCTAGGGCTGCCACCAAACCCTAATCAGGATATTTTGAATGCCCTTCAGAACCTTGTGGGTATCATTATTGATAGATTGCCACTAGGAGGTTAGCAAAATGAGGCTCAAGAGAGGAGTAGAAGACCTCCTTCTAGATAGGTTGAGGGATAGGTAGAATTAGAGGATGAGTTAGTACATATGCCAGAGCCACACCACCACCACCACCTGAGATAGTGCATAGAGCACCCCGTGATACAGGGGATTAGATCAGAGAGCTCCTACACCTTCACCCCCAACACTTTCTAGGATATACAGATGATACAGAGGTAGAGGCATGGCTTTTGATCCTTGAGCACTGCTTTGGGTTGTGTCCTTACAAGAGAAATCTGAAGGCGCGTTTGGTAGTACATATGCTTAGAGGTAATGCCTCTACTTGGTGGAGATAGGAGGAATATAAACATCACTTAACTTTAGACACCCTCACATGGGAGGTTTTTCTTGAGAGATTGAATGCTCGATACATATTAGAGCATTTCAAATAGCATCACATAGATTAATTCCATGACCTCTAGCAGAGGGGTATGATTGTGGCACAATACAAGAGCAAGTTTCTCAAACTCCTTCCCTATGTGAATTATATGAAGGATGAGAAACTTTAGGTCAACTACTTCATCAAAGGATTGAACCATGCCATATCAGATAGAATATGATTGGTACCTCCAGGAGATTTTCTCTATACCATTGAGAGAGCCATGGTTGTAGAGGAGATCCATAATCGGTCACAGAACCACAATTCCATGCCATAGACTTCTAGTTTCTAGAGATCCCAATGGAAAGGGAATCAGAAGTAGTTATCAAGATCATTCAGAGCACCTCAACAGTAGCAGCAATAGTCTCATCAGAGTCAGAGATAGAGGCCTCCATAGGGACAGTAAGGCTCTAAGCCCAAGCAGTGGAACTCACAGGATCCTCAGTGAGATAAAAAATCTCAATCACAGTATGCACCACTAGCTAAGACTCATTAGTCTTCTATAGGAGGATTCAGTGGGTCTAGTATGATAGGTCGACAACAGTAGTCTAGATCTTAGGGGATCTAGATTTAGGCTAGAGGCCCATGTTACACTTGTGGTGCTATGGTGCACATTTCTAGGGATTGTCCATCAGGACATCTAGCAGCTAGTCAGAGAGCAGCAACTTCAAAGCCTATGATGGGAGACATGGGTAGATCTCATCGAGTGTTTGTAGTGGTTGATAACTACCAGGCTGAGCATCAAGCCACGGTTATTGAGGCTACAGGTAGGATTGGAGGTATTAGTATTTCTATTTTTTTTGACTCAAGAGCTACCAATTCTTTCATTACTCCATTTTTAGTGGAAAGTTGTGGGCTAGTGGCAGCTAGGCAAGATGTGAGTTGGGAGGTTGAGTTAGCCTCGGGTGCTAGGGTGTCAGTCAATTCCTTGGTGAGAGGATGTTAGTTTTGGATTGGTGACATGACCTATTGGAAATTTGGCTGAGTTGATTGCATAGATTTTGTCATTATGGAAACATATGATCCTCATGAAGATCGCACAAGTCAGAGAGCAGGTATGATAGAGCGCATTGCAAATTTGTCTGAGTGTGAGACAGTGTTTTACTAGTGAACCTGGATATAGTTTTTGTTTGTGACATCGACTAGAGTAATTTCAATGCTTGTGCACTTGAACATAGACTCTATGATGTCTATTGATCACCCATCTCAGAGCACAAGTTATTACAGCATGTACGAAAGAAGTTATGACAATTTTACCGAAGACAATGTGAAGCCGACAGGACAGAATATGAAGACAGAACTAGTAAAGAGTTAAGGGATTCTTTTGTTTATCAAAATAATGACTTAACAATATAAAGGGACAACATCCTAGATGTTAAATCTTTGATAAATCTATTGGTATAAATGTAAATGTAATTGTAATTGTAAAGTGGAGTAATTGCAACAAGCAGCAAGAAATTGTAGAAGTATGATGCGAAGTATATGAAGCATATGTAATAGCGATAGTGAAAGAGCAGCGAAGTGATATTGATGCAAGTAGTATAAGGTTATGTACCTTAACCTTTTTTTTAATCAGTGTATATTGTACATTACTTGTTTGGGCAGTGGGCTCATCTGGTAATCGCATTTTGTACTACAACTCCTAATAGGGTTGAGGCTTCTAACAAGGCCTATAGTCCCTTAATCAAGACTGATACACTATATTCTTGTAATAGACTCTTAACAGGGTCAACATCCTTAACAGGATACTTTTGATTAGTGGATATTTGTGGGTACCATCCCCACTGGGGTTTTCCCTTGGCCAGGGTTTCCTCGAGAACAAATAATGTGTTGTGAGTTCTTTATTGTTATGCATGTTGTTTAGCTTCTTATGTTATGCATGTATAAAGATAATCTATTATATCCATAATTGGGCAAAAGATAAAGTTTGTAGAATACTGATTCACCCCCCCCTATTAGTATTCCCTATTTCTAACAATTGGTATTAGAGCTTAGTTACTCGGAAAAGAATCATTCAAGGAAAGCCTAGCAGCTTGAGTAAGATCTCTATGGCTATGGATCAACTATAGAAGAATTTTGAAGAAGCTCTTGAACAGATTAACTTGCTTACTATTGAAGAAGATACTTTGGAAAGAAAGTATGATGATGCAAAGAACCTCATTGAGAAACTGAAAAATAAATTGGAAGATTTGAGATCTGAAAAAGAATTCAAAGTTTTTATTGAAGATTGTGATGACAATATGGAAAAAGAAAATGAGACCCTTAAGCATGAATTGAAGATAGCAAATTTGAAGCTTAGTTTGAAAGATGGAAATGGAAAGAATGAAGCAAATCTGAAATCTGAGAATGAAAGTCTAAAGACTGAAAATGAAGGACTAAAATCTAAACTTTCTAAAGTAACATCTGAACTTGAGAAAGTCAATTTGTAGTATGATGAACTTGAGAAATACAATAAGATTGTGAAAGGTGAATTGACTCAATCCAAACAACAACTTGAAAGACTATATTTAACTAGTGAGAAGATTGATGAACAAATATCCTATCAGAAACCATTCTATGATAAGACTGGTCTTGGATTCAACACTTTCAAAGCAAATGATGAAGGCAAGGAACCAGATCTGAAGATATCTGAAAGCATGGATGAGAAGAAGCCTGATGAGATCAACAAATCTGAAGATACACCTAAAGAAGAAGAATCACCGAAGCAAGAGGAATCACCCAAAGGTATGCAAAGAGAGTTCAAAGGTAGATGTTTTGCTTGTAATACTATTGGTCAGATGAAGAGAGATTGCACAGGTAAACAATTTAAACCTCTTAATGGTTATTGTTACAATTGTCATGGTTTTGGACATAGAGCTATTGATTGTAGGAAACCTAAATTTATTGAGAATAATGATGGTAGTAGAATGTTTAGGAATACTAACAATGCAGATAAGAAACCTACCGAAGATATGAACATAAGAAGTGGAGTAGTATGTTATAGATGCAACAAGGTTGGACACATTGCTAGAAACTGCAGATCACAAATCAATCAACCTGGACCAAGATATGGAAATAATGGAATTGTTTGTCAGATATGTAACAAGATTGGACATACAACAAGGTTTTGCAGAATGGACAATAGATTTTTTCATCCTAATCCTAACCCCATGAATCATGCAAGAAGAAATAAAGATGCTAGTAATAGATAGAAAGGATGTTATAGTAATTCAGATGAAGTGAAGTTTATCAAAAGCACAAATCAAGGAGACATATTCAACATTGAAGGTAATAAAAAAGGTGAAGTATTGAAAGGTAAGAATGAATCTTTACCTGACCTATCTCAAAGTACTTAATTCATGTAAATTGCAGTAGAATAGGAACTCAAATTTAGTATAGAAGTAGATATATGATGAATTGAGTCTTGGGAAATTAATGCAAGGTAGTTTATGATATTCTAATGCTATGGTTAAGAGCGCAAAGAAAAATATGATGTTTTGTGAGATCGCAATAAGTTTTAAGTTTTGCAGGTTAGCAGAGACAACTTTTTGGAAAGAAGCGGCAAAAGAATTGAATGTGATGTCAGATCTAAGTGAGATTGAATTAATAAAAGGTTATGATCGGTATTATTTGATTAGAAAAGTGAATTCAAGTGACAAGGAGATAAAAGAGCAATGATAGAGAGCATTTTGCAAGGATTTGGAAAAGAATTGTGTGCCGAATCTATGCAAGCCCTAAAATCATGAAATTGAGGTATTTTACTTGACAAATCTTTGAATCAGTAAAGGCATTTGAAGAAATCATGGATGTTTCATTAATACACAATGTAAAAGACAAGAATATACCTAAAGTAAAAAGGGAACCAGTAGAACCATTGGAAGAAGACCCTAGGTTTGCATTATCATCTGTATTAGACAGAGTATTACATTTAGAGAATGTCAAGAGTTATCTTGGATGCAAACTAGAGATAGTAAATAATAGTGATTTTTGTTGGATACAATTGTCTGAAGGACATTGTTGGATTAGCTATGTGTTATCTTTGATGTCACACAAATGTCATATCAATTATCATTCTCAGTGTCTACCAAGCTCAGTTGGTTAGCTAGGCGGTTTTTAGTGTCTACCAAGATCTCTTAGGTGTCAAAAGGAAACATGACAGAAATCAGTGTTAACCAAGCCTCCTCGGTTATCAAAGGAAAATTAGTGGTTACCGAGCTCACTCGGTCTCTGAAGGATGTTGCAAAATTCACTATGGTTACCGAGTTCACTCGGTCACTGAAGGAAATCTTTTCAGGATTAATGTTTACCAAGCAAGGTTGGCCCTTCAAAGGATTTTGTTATTATAGTTTGTTTATCCCAGCTGACTGCTGTAATAATTATTAGTGCCGACTTGACAATCTAAATGTTAATTAGAATGGTATATATATATAGAAGGTCAAGTGGTGAATAAGATATACAGCATGCAAAAATCATTTTGAAGAAAGGTATGTGCGAATTTTGAAGGATGGTTAGATATCCTTGAGGAGCAGCAAAGATTTATTTGATCAATAAGGATCTAGTGAAGTAGAACAGAGATCTATAATCAGCAATTCCGTTGCAGGTCATTTCATTGTTACTCTCTTACAATTGTAGCAGTGATATAAAAATCTCTTAACCGAGTTGGTTTAACAACCATTTTGTAAATCCTCTAACAAGGTGACAATTCTATTGAATTGTTTCAAGACCTCTTATAAGGCCACTCCTAGCAGGGTGATTAAATCCTCTAACAAGGTCACACCTAACATTGTGTTTTGTAACCTTTTACCAGGTTGTCTTCTAACCGGGCATCACTTCAGAAGAGTGAAAAATACTATCTAGTTACATTGGTGGTTTTTCCCATATTGGGTTTCCATGGTAAATCTGGTGTCTCTTGTGTTCATGTTATTTTCTTTATTCATGTATGTTAATCAGTGATGAATGCTTAAGAATAGTTTAATTATTACACACTTCAAAGATCGAGTTTTAGCATTTCTCTATATGTTTATCAAGTGGCAACAGTAAATAATTTATTAAGATATCTAAGGGATCAGTGGTAATATTTTTGTGGTTAACTGATTCACCCCCCCTCTTAGTTACTGCATCTATATTTCCAACAGATTTTATAGATGAATATCAAAAGATGTACAATCAAGATATGTCACTAAAACAAGGTTTTGAATACTTGGAATATAATGAAATTGTCAAATATGGATTATAGTATGAATTTGATAATGAAGAATGCACTAAGATCATTTTGATTAGAATTCATAATGGAAAGTTTTGGCTAGAGGATAGAGTCATAGATATTATAGCTAATTTGATTCATGAAGTCACTGGATTATCTAAGACTAGAGCTATTCCTTTTAATAAGAAAAATATGAGAAAAATAGTCATTGACAACACTAATTCATCCTATAATGGTAGAGGAATTATGATTAGCAAGATCAAACAAGTTGATGTGAGATACATATGCAAGATATTAAATACTAAGTTTTGTGCTAATTCAAGAGAAGATGACATGGTAACTGGAGTGGTACATGCAGCTTATCTTATGTGTGTTGACAAGGTATGAGTTGATATGTGTAAAATTCTTAGAATTCAATTGTTTGAGAAGTTGGAGAAGATCAAGAAAACTAAGTATACATAGTCTAGGTTCTCATCCCTAATCACATACATGTTCTTTCATCTTTTGATAAGATTTCCTTACACCATAGGAAATGATTGGAATGATGGATAAACTAAAATGGAAAGGATTAATGTAGTATATAGAAAGCATGTTATTGACAGTGTTAATGAAAGTGAAGTACTTGTTATTAAGACATTTCAAAATATTGTGTCTAGTAGATCAAGGATCCCTAAGTCTCTTGTTGAGAAATACAAAGATGATATATGTTTTATGGTGGATACCGACCTTACTTATATTGAAGCAGTAGAGCCTAGAACATAGTTCATAGAACCTCTCGGCTATGAAATATCTAAGGTAGAAGCTAAAGAGTATGTTAGTAGACTACTGAAGTGTAAGTTGGACACTCAATGTAATAGGTTTGGAACCTTTGAGGAGAACTTCAACTCCGCAAAGATTCTAATTGAAGAGAAATAGTCTAAGAAGAGAGTTGAGAGCACCATTAAGAAAATCTTAAAGGATACAGGAATGATAGAGAGAGATTTTTTGGTAGCAAAGCAGACATCAGCAACAATCAGAGAGAGTGGACAAAAGGAAGTTTTGTCTATCCCTCCTTTATCATCAATTGCAATGCCACAGGAAGAACCACAAGTAAAGGTGAAAGTGGAAGTACTTGAGAAGGACATAGAAAAAAAGATGTCTACTAGATCTATCCCTCCTTTATCATCAATTGCAATGCCACAGGAAGAACCACAAGTAAAGGTGAAAGTGGAAGTACTTGAGAAGGACATAGAAAAAAAGATGTCTACTAGATCCACTTCCTCCACACCTAGCAAAAGAGTTAAGGAGAGTTCCACTAGACTAGGAAAGAGGCATAAAACTCTAGTGCAACCTATTCCAAGAAAGATTGCAGAGGTTAAAGATGATGTCACTACAAAGAAGAAAGCTTGGAAACCAAAAGTTGAAAAGCTTAATGAGTAGATTATTGAGAATGGTGACTTTGTAAGAATGAACAAGTATTATGATCTTTATGATTATACTAATAGACTTAATCTAGAAAATGTAGTTGTGAAGCATATGATCTTGACTGGCAAGAAGTTTGATACTATTCAAGGACAAATACCTGATGATCTTTATAACAAACTTCTGAATAAAAAGAAGAGAGCATCAGATGAAGAGACAACTATCAGAGAAAAGCTTGTGAGGAAGCTTTGTGAGATAAGAGATGAAGCTCATTTCAACCAGATTATGAAGGCCGTAAGCACCCATCTGAGAACCAAAAGGAGAACAATTCAAATTATGGGAGGCAGTTATGAAGAAGTAAATTTTGAGATTGAACAGGCAATTATCAAAGTTATGGCAGAGTATGTTGGAGAATCATCAGTTGTAGAAGAGCAAGCAAGTGAGAAAGTACAAGAGGACATTCCCTCTTCTCCAACTATTAATATTGAAGATGAAACAATGAATGTAGAAGGTACACAAATTACCTTGGACATTGATGAGAATGTATTCAAGAATTTGGAGAACATTGTTGACAATTTGGCCTTTGAGGAACATGAAGCTACAAAAGAAGAAGAGATGACAATGACTATAGTTGTGGAACCACTAGTTGTAGAAGAACAAGTTCCCTTTCCCACCAAAGAAGATAGCAGTCTTACTCCTAAGACTGGAAAGAAGACTCAAATTGGCTCTATGATTGAGCATTTGGGAAAAGAAGTGGATGATGATGATCAGTTAGAACTGATTTCATCCTTAAACAAAATAATTGGTAAGAACAAGAAGGTGAAGAGTCTTGAAGGGTGTCTGAAGGAACTAACTGAGAAGTTACAAAGTATTGTGACCACATAAATTTTAGATGCAGACCCTATGGAGAAGGCAAAGAAGGTAATGAGTACCTTTGATAATGAATTCACACATCTAGCTGATATTGCAAAAGTGCAAGCACAAGCAGACTATGAAGCTAGAATGCTTTTGAACATCAGTCAGTACATCAACAATGATATCAATACTCTTGATATCTGTATCAAGGATTTGAGGAAGCATTTGGAAATGGGAAAATCTTTGTACATACAATGCACAAAATCAGAGACTTTGATAGCTGAGGAAGATCAAAAGATAAAATTGAAGGAAGTAGAGATTCTAAATGAAACAAACCTTCTATCTAACCCCAATGTGAAGGTCTGTAATGTTGAGAAGAAAGTTAGAAAACTGTATGATGAAATCAGAATTGTACAAGATGAGAAAGATAGGAAACTAAGAAGATATACTCTTTTGAGAGAGAATGTTTCTATGAAGTTGAGCATAATTGAAGAACAGTTGGAAGATTGTCTTTCAGCAAAGACATCTTTTCAGAAATTTAACTTTGAAAACCTCCAAGCTTGTGAAATTGATTCTTATGGACTGAACACACTACTCAATGTGGCAGATTCCATTAAGAAATCATGGGAGAAGGAGATAGAAGCCATGAAGATAGATTTTGTACATTGTGTTGCAAGCCTACCGGCTTTGCAATAAATAAATTGAGGTATAACTTTTTATGATACAATTTTGTGACCCTCCCTACCTTATTTTGTCATTGTTGTCAAAGGGGGAGAGATATATATAGAATAAAATTGATAATATATCATAAGTGTTGTTACTATTAGGGGGAGTACTATATTAGAGGCAATAATTTTTGAGGAGTTATAAGGATAGTATGTATTTTATACTATGGCCACAGTTTTGAACATTTTTGAGATTTTGAGTTGTACACTTAGCCAATTTTCTCATATGTTGCCACCAATGACAAAGGGGGAGATTGTTGGCAATTTGGATGAGTTGATTGCATAGATGTTGTCATTATGGAAACATATGATCCTCATGAAGATTTCACAAGTTAGAGAGCAAGTATGACAAAGTGCATTGCAAATTTGTCTAAGTGTGAGATAGTGTTTTACCAGTGAACCTGGATACAATTTTTGTTTACGATGTCGACTGGAGTAAGTTTAGTGCTTGCACACTTGAACATAGACTCTATGATGTCTATTGATCACCCATCTTAGAGTGAAAGTTAGTACAACATGTACGGAAGAAGTTATGACAGTTTTACCGAAGACAGTGTGAAGCCGATAGGACAGAATATGAAGACAGAACTAGTAAAGAGTTAAAGGATTATTTTGTTTATCAAAATAATGACTTGAAAATATAAAGGGAAAAAATCCTAGATGTTAACTCTTTGATAAATCTATTGGTATAAATGTAAATGTAATTGTAATTGTAATTGTAAAGTGGAGTAATTGTAACAAGTAGCAAGAAATTGTAGAAGTATGATGCAAAGTATATGAAGCATATGTAATAGCGATAGTGAAAGAGTAGCGAAGTGATATTGATGCAAGTAGTATAAGGTTATGTACCTTAACCTATTTTTTAATTAGTGTATATTTTACATTACTTGTTTGGGCAGTGGGCTCATCTGGTAATCACATTTTGTACTACAACTCCTAATAGGGTTGAGGCTTCTAACAAGGCCTATAGTCCCTTAATCAGGACTGATACACTATATGCTTGTAATAGAATCCTAAAAGGGTCAACATCCTTAATAGGATACTTTTTATTAGTGGATCTTTGTGGGTACCATCCCCACTGGGGTTTTCCCTTGGCCAGGGCTTCCTCGAGAACAAATAATGTGTTATGAGTTCTTTATTGTTATGCATGTTGTTTAGCTTCTTATGTTATGCATGTATAAAGATAATCTATTATATCCATAATTGGGCAAAAGATAAAGTTTGTAGAATACTAATTCACCCCCCCTCTCAGTATTCCCTATTTCTAACATGACCACCATAGCTGACCTACGTATCACACCACTTGGGTCTTACAATGTTGTTCTTGGCATGGATTAGCTTTATGCCCACAATGCCATGATGGATTGTAGGCAGAAGATGATTGAGTGTGTAGATGATTTTGGTATCAGAGCATCTCCTCCCATAGATTGAGTGTGTAGACTAATATACATTGTCATAAAAATATTCTATTAAATTCTTTCAAATCCCCAGATTTGATGAGCTAATGAAAGGTAAAACATTCTGTCAATAATATAGACTGAACAAAGAGACAACCTATGATGGTCTCTTGAGCTGTGTTATCTTTAATGTGCATATCCGTTGATTTTTTGACACTTTATAATTCATTCTTATGGAAGTGCTATACATCTGACAGATACAATGTTAGAGAAAAATACTTTATGACAATTCTTGCGATAGTAATGCTATATGTCTGACAGGGTAGCTTGTCAGAGATATGCTGCACTACTGTCACTCTTCTGATAGTTAAAATGTCATAGATATGCAATTTTTGATAGAATGTTTTGACAATATGCTATGTCACCGATGGGTTTATCTATCGGAAGTTGGTGGTAGATCTGTCACTATTCCAACAATTATAATGTCAGAAAGGATATCTTTTCGATAGTTAGTTCTGACAATGATTATATATTTCCAATAGGTCTTTGTGTCATAATTCTAATAGATGGACCATAGGAAATGCCATAACAAAGTTGTTATCATGTGCAAGTTTCTGATGTAAAGGGGTGTTGATAAACTGACAGATGTCTCTTCCGTCATAATTTCCAATGCAAAAACTATGACAGACACGTGTGAAAATGCCAACAAATGAGTGTTGCAAATCTAAAAAATGGCTGTCGAAATTTGACCTCAAATGTACTAGTGATAGTTACTCTTTGTAGGATCATGATCGAGTGACACTTTTCCCATATGACATCATCCTCACCAATTTGAAGGGAGGTAAAGTGTAGTCAGATCTTTTTTGATCATGCGGTGGGCATAATTCCTCAAAGGAAAGGTTCTAGATGGTTAGTGATCAGAGGATCACACCTTTTATCTGATCTTCCATTAGTAAAGAGTGAGTAAGTGGGGCCAAAGAAGATGTAGTTTGATTATCGTCAGATCTAATCCAATCAGACAAAGGACATAAAGCCTAGGTGAGAAATTATGTGAAAGTTACTAATCACGAGTTTGCGACAACCGTTCGATATGACGGGAAAGGTGGAGATCAACAATTGTGTTTTAAACTAGTTCATTATCTGTTGTCAGTCAATTTTTAAAATTTTTGATTTTTTGAGTGAGGGTTTTTCTATGAAAAGGAAGTTGGTGAGCTAGAAATGCCAAATTGAATCAGATCCGATTGTTCTCAGGTCATAAATGATGGAGTTGTAGTTTAGAATTGAATGGATTCCATGGTGGGTGGGCCAAATGTGATCAGATATTATTTTGTTGCTGCCATGAATCTGATATTTTGTAAACAGATTTTCCTTCTAGGTGAAGCAGTTAAGTATTGGGACAAGTGTGAAAATATTTCAAATCCCTGGTACATGGTGGTAGATGAGATATTTTGAAGATATGTTTTCCATAAGGATTCAAAGGATCATACCCTAATTTTGTAGCTTGGCTGCTAGGGTTTTAATTGTATAAAATATTAGATTTATTTATGATATTTTTTTATTGTTTTAGGGTTTTATTCCATGTCACTTCTATAATAACTCAATTCCTTATTTTATGTTGTGGTGGTTGACAGTGCTGCCCTAATTTTTCCCTAAATGATCCTAAGATTTTTGCAATCCTTTTTCTTATAAAAGGACTCCCAAGGTCATTTGGTAGGGGGTTGTCTTTTCCCTAGTTAAAGAACTGGTCTCATCCTAGTTGCTCCTCTATTTGTGGAATGACCTGCCTACAAAACTAGATAATAGATGAGTTCTATTAGTTTTCAGTCAAGAATTGGTAGAAGAGGTCTATAACCTCTATGTTTCATAGAGATCCTAATGAATCATACAATTTTCTTATTTATGCATGGAGTATTCTATGTTCAGTACATCACTTTTGTATCAGCTCCATGGTAGCTAATAAAAAGATTACATGAATTGCTTTGAATCTTTTCTCCTACTTTAATGGTTCTTAATTTCTTGTTGTCTTGTGAATTGACAAGATCAAGTCCATAGCTACAGATTTAGTTATGTATGTCTTGATATTATTTTCTATTAACTCAGGAAGTTAAGTAAATGCTTGGTGTAACTAAGCAGAATTGCAAGGTATTAAGGAGGATTATTATAAGTAATGAGGTTCTTAGTATAATTTGATTTTAATTTGAAAGGTGAATGATATGAATCAACAATACAGTGAGGAATTTTTTTGAATACACCTAATGGATAAGGCACTGATCATAGACATTTTTTAAAAAAAATGTTCTTTCTTGTCTATCAGTTCTAACCCTAAAACATCAAATTCCAAATCTTAAGTCAATAGTTGTGGACTTAATAACAAAAGCCCCCACTTTATTTGTGATTAATTTGGTAGTGTGTCTAGCTTCACATTCTATCTCTTTATGTCACAAATAACAAGAAGGATTATGAGCACATATGTGCTTTGTGAGGATTATTGGAAAAGTAAAATTAAGTGATCCTAATCCTAGGTACACCAACCTAAATTCTGTAGAGTTCAAAGAGTAGAAAGCTCATGTGCTTTGTTAATTGGTACTTGTTCTTGTTGAATGTACTGATTATGGGAAGTAAGCTATCCCATAGGTGCATCTTTTCATTTTGAAGGTAATTAAAATCTTGCTAAACCAAGAGCCAAAAAAAGTCGATTTAGCTGGGGAGAAACACAACAAAGTATTAAAACCTTTTTAAAATTTTTGGTTATTACATATTGTCAAAATTATACTACCTAGATTGATTTAACCCATCCTAGTCATCTAGTAGAATGATGACTTTACTGGGGAGTGGTAATATGAAGCTAAGATGACATAGGTTTCAAGTTGAGATGGGCTCCTGGCCTTCTCATCTATCTATCTAGTAAGTTGATCATTGAAAACCCAGTTTGATATTGGTTATAAGTTTTCCATGTTCAGAAAAGATTTATATCATCTCACCAAGTGTGAGTGATGACTCTGAAGTTCTCTATTCGGTCAATGTGTGATTAAACAAAAGATTTGATGTATTTGTAGTCCCGATGAGAAATTTCAAGGCCCTGATGAAGTTTTGTATTGATGGAAAAAGGATACAGAGGGAATTTTCAATAGTTAGAATATATGTCCTCTTCAGAGAGGTGGTGACTCTACAAAGATTTTAGTGAAGCAAGCTTCAAATCTATCAAGGTTTTCTAGTCAACAGGTTGAGTTTCAACCACAACACTTCCAGGTATTTTTTATATTTATGTAACTTTTCATAAGATCAATTGTAAAAGGATTTTGTTCCCATTGAGTGATTTAAACCACTAAAGTAAGGGAATGGTTGTTACATACATTTGAGATATTCTTTTCAAGCTTAGTTTGAGGTCTTGAAGTATGTATGTATTAGGATAAAGGGTATGCTCTTACTACAAGTTGTAAAATTGAACATTTTGTGAAGGGTGTGATTTCCATATACATGTTTGAGAAGCTATCAGACACATTTCCATATAAAAAATAACCCATGACAAGTTCTTGTAGTATTTTCTCTATGGAGGAGTACAAGCCCTTTTGTTTTGATAATATTGAGGGTGCCCCCAATATTATTCCTACTAAAGTTAGGAAATGCTTGCCAAAATTTATCATTAATGGATTAGTTTCAGCAAGTCAACATGTGGATGATCTCATATGTATATTTGATGAGTTGGATGTTGAGCATGAGGATGTTGCCATGAGGTTGCTTATGTAGTCTCTTTCATAGTATGCAAAGGAATGGTTTCTATTCCTACCGACATGTTCATTTTCTTGGGATGAGTTGAGTGCATCATTCATAAAGTTATTTGATGATAAACTCAGTCTAGCTATGGAACTCAAAAGGTTATTTGACATCAAAATAGAACAAGGTGAGTCGGTTTCATCTTTAAATTATAGATTTATAAAAACATTGTCCTAGTAAAACATAGGCCCAGTAAAGAGCTTTGTATTTCTCTATATCTTGGTGCTTTCACTGGCCAGATAAGATCCACATTGAGGGAGATATGGACCAGGTCACTCTCTCAGGCCTGTTTGATGGAAAGAGCTTTGGAGGATAAGTTAAAATATGAAGTCCCAAGGGATCTTCTATCTATGGATTCTCCCTGTCATCAATCTGATAGTGATGGTGCCACTATTTAGGGTCTTGCTGATTTTGATTCATGTTTGAAAGATTTCCCCTCATGTAGTGAGTTTGTAGAAGAAGAAAATAAAGACCATGAAAATGTGTTGTGTTGTCATAAAGATTACAGTGATGAATAAGTTTCTTGTTCATGTCCTTTTTCTTCTTTTGATGATGGTTGTTGTGACTGGAAGAATGTGGGCAGTTTCAAATACAAAGTTACTTTTCAGCCCAAAGATGTTCATATATGTTGGAAACAAGTTTGTCAATATTTTTTTAGGTGGCTGGCCACATATGTGAATGAAAATCAAGTTTTGATAAAGGAAACTTTTGGTTATTCTTTCTTTGGTGGCCCAGGGCCACCAAATAAAGTTTTATTCCTGTAAGTTTGTAATTGTTGAGCCCCCAACCAAGAAAAGTATATTAAAACCAAAGAACAACAAGCCCACATTCCATCACTGTGGAAAGCCAGGACATACAACCAACATATGCAGAAGCAAACATGGTAAGATTGATCCTAAACCTAAGTTCAATGGGCATTGCTTTAACTATAAGAAACATGGACATCAGGCACATGAATGTAGGTCTAAGGTCAGTAATCCATCTACCTCACCTAAGTTTCGAGGTAATTGTTTCAACTGTCAGAAGTATGGGCATAGAGCATTTGAATGCAGATCTAAACCTAGATGGTCATCAAATGAACAGACTAAGTCACTTGTAAAGAATAACTCATACTATTGGGATTATAACACTTGGTACAATTGTCATTACTATGGAAAATATGGACACATTGGAGAAAATTGTATGAAGACTCATTTCATAGGAAAATCTAAAAGCTGGATGAATGGAAGCATGGTATGTTACAAGTATAATAAGATAGGTCACCTAAAGAAATATTGTAGATCACCTATGCTGAGCAATGATTAGAATAAGAATGCAGATTATCCAACAATTGATGAGACATCAATTGTTAACACTACCCCCACCAAACTTGTAGTTGTTACAGTTGACATGTTAGTTAGTACAAGCACTATCGAGAACAAGATAAGTTAGCACCAAAAAATCAACCCACATTTGTCGAGGAGTTACAACAAGATAAAGAAGAGAAGTTCAAAGAAAAATCTAATAGTCCTCATGTGGAGGATAAGGGAACAGAAGAAAAAGAAGTAAAAGACAAAGCTATTGAGGTACAAGAGCCTACAAAAAAAGAGGCAATACAAGATCTTGTATAGATGTTGAGTGGGAGCACACCAAAGAAGGCACTGAAGAAGAAAATGGAAGTATTTTCCCCAGAGGTAACCATTGATGAAGTTATTGTTATTCCTAAATGGGATTCTGATAACTTATCTTATGGGTAGATGCAAATATTGAAAGATTTATTGATAAGGAAAAGTAGATAGGAAGAACTGAGAAGAGAACATTAGCAAAAGTAGGTTTTGTATGAAATTAAAGACACATTTAATGATATTTTTGAGTTGTTAGATGTAAATAGTTCCACTCCCATATTGGAACAACTTGTACATATTGTTTAGAAAGTAAATAATGAAGCAAGTAGCGCTAGTGATAAGCTATTTGAGTGGTCAGAAAGAAAGTTTGAGACCAAGATGCTGGAAAAAAAGTATCTACTGAGATCGCAGTGAAACAGGTCACACTTTCCACTTTGGTAACAGAGATTGAATAAGTAGTTGTGAATGCACAATCTCTACTTACCAAACTTTTCAATGTAGAACAGTTCACTAAGGATAACTAAGGACTGGTTGATAAACTACAATAAGAACTCAAATCCACCAGTCAGTCCTTAAGCTTGGATGTAGAAAATAGTTCCAAACATTATGCCAAGCTTATGCGTACACAAGGAAGGATAGCCAAACTGATGGCTAATGATGGAAAGATAAGATCTCATCTACTTTCTATGAAAACAATTTTAACACCTCACCTGGAGGCCATACAAAGAAATTTGGTCAAGGCTAAGGACTTAACCCAAAAGGATCCAAATTTGTCTATAGTCGAGAGCCTAGTTAATCTAGCTGCCGAGCTAGAAGTGCAGTCAAAAGTTTTAAATGTTTCTACAATAGGATGGGAAACTGCACTACACACGGTTATGATGCTGCATAAACCATTTCTGGAGAAATACTTTCAGATCCCCACTCTAGAAGAGATTCGTCATGTCAAAAACAAGGGGGAAATAAAATGACATGACATGACAAAGGGAAGGTAACAAAATTTTGAATGTATATATATCTTAGGGGGAGTATATTGCTAATACTACATACTTTTGTAAATACAAGTGTAATGTCATGACAAAGTGTTTTTGCCACTAATGTCAAAGGGGGAGATTGTAGATCTCTATAGTTTTGTTGACTATTAGTGACCCACACTTAGTCATTTATCTAGGCAATGATGGTCGGTCATCATTGCAACTGAGTCATTATGTAAAGGCTGAATTATGTAATGTATACTTACCGAGCAGTAGTACTATTGAGTAAACTTATGGTCACTATGTATTTTTGTATTATGCCGAGTCTAGTTTTGTCGAGTCATATATGTAATGATTACTGAGTGATAGAGATATCAACATATGTCGAGTAAAGTGAATGTCAAGTATCAAGAACTACATTTTCTAAGTTAGCCAGGAATGACAGTGTTTCCCTAAGTTTTCCCTAAATGACCCTAATCTTGTTGCAATCCTTGTTCTTATAAAAGGATTCCCAAGTTCATTTGGTGGGGGGTTGTCTTTTCCCTGGTTAAAGAACTAGTCTCTTCCCAGTTGCTCCTTTCTCCATTTGTGGACTGGCCTACTTGCAAAACTAGATAATAGATGAGTTCTATTGGTTTTTAGTCAAAAATTGGTAGAAGAGGTCTGTAACCTCTATATTTCACAAAGATCCTAATGAATCATACATTTTTCTTATTTATGTGTGGAGTATTCTATGTTCAGTACATTACTTTTGAATCAGTTCCATGGTAACTAATACAACGATTACAAGAATTACTTTGAATCTTGTCTGCTACTTTAATGGTTTATAATTTCCTATTGTCTTGTGAATTGACAAGCTCAAGTCCATAGCTATACATTTAGTTATGTATGTCTTGACATGCTTTTCTGTTAACTCAGGAAGTTAAGTAAATTCTTGGTGTAACTTGGAAAAATTGCGGGGTATTAAGGATGATTATTGTAAGTAATGAGGTCCTTAGTATAATCTGATTTTCATTTGCAAGGTGAATGATATGAATCAACAATATAGTAAGGAATTGTTCTGAATACACCCAATGGATAAGGCACTGATCATAGATATTTTTTCAAACATATGTTCTTTCTTGTCTATCAATTCTACTCCTAAAACATCAAATTTCAAATCTTAAGTCAATAGTTGTGTACTTAATAGAAAAATCCCCTACTGTATTTGTGAGTAATTTGGTAGTGTATCTAGATTCACATTCTATCTCTTGATGTCACAAATAACAAGAAGTATTATGGGAACCTATCTACTTTGTGAGGATTAGTGGAAAAGTGAAATTAAGTGATCCTAATCCTAGGTACACCCGTTTGAATTATGTAGAGTTCAAAGTGTAGAAAACCCTTGTACTTTTTTAATTGGTCCTTGTTCTTGTGTGAATGTACTAATTGTGGGAATTAAGCTAACCCATAGGTGCATGTCTACATTTCTAAGGTAATTAAAATCTTGCTAAACCAAGAGCCATCATGCCTTTCTGAGAAAAGTTAAAATAAATAAGACTGACTGTAACATTTTTAGATTACCAAAGCATATAGAAAACATTTAGTTGATGGTTTAGAATTATCTCAAAAAGTTATACATAAGGTCTCTTCACATTCAATTGTAATCAATTAAAAAATTACTTAAGGTACTGGTCTACTATTGATTCAAATCGACCAAGTTAGACATTTTTATTAATAGTTTTGATAAAGGAACTCACACATCATTTTGAATTCATATAAAGTAATCAGATTTATTCAAAGCAATCAAATTATTGAAGTATTAAAATGTATAAAGAATTCAATTTTACAAACTAGTCAGATTTAGTCAAATTTTATTTCAAGAAGTAATTTTCCATCTTTAAGAATTAATTCAAAGGTTTAATACACAACAATTATATTCTATAAAAAGCCTTAAGTTAGGAAGTTTGATTAAGGAATAGTCCCACCCTCCTTGGTTTTACAGAGCCTAAAGTGCAGGGGAGAAGGATCACAACTGATCACTCCTCTTCATTGGAAAAGTTAGTTGGAGAATTATAGAATTGATTAGGCAAGCTCATAGGATTTCCAATCTATTGATTTGGGAACCAAAAAATTGGCGACTGTATTTGGGAGTTGTTTTTTAATATATATATTCTAGATTCTTTGTAAAAGTACACTTTTCTAGAAGGAGGAACCCAAAATACTAGCAAGTAATATTTCCTCAAAGAGAGGTGGCGACTCTATTATTAAAAAAAAAATTTAGTCAGTGACTCTATTGAGGGAGAAGATCTAGAAGGAGATGAAAAATTTCCTTTTTGAAAGAAACAACAATTCTATTTCAAAATGTACCAAAATAAATAACTATTTCAAATAAAACCATTTATTCTAGTCGACATCAAGCCATTGGATCTCATAAGATGTCAGTGTATCCCTAATAAATTATTCCCTAAAATTTCACATCTTGTACCAATGTTTTATGGATAATATGACAAATCAACACTTGAGCATTTGGATGCATTTTAAAATATTCATAGAGGAAAATCAGATTTGTGCAGAAGATACATTGATGAAATTATTTGTTAGGACATTAAAGGATAATGAAAGAGAAGCATATGAATCATTATTTACATAGAGTATCTCATCATGGAGAGAATTTGAGCAATGGTTTCTTGATATGTTTCATGATGTAAGTGAGGAAGATGAGTACCCATATACAAAAGAAGAAAATTAGGATTGTACTATAGAATCATAATCTTATGTATCCCCCTTAGATGCATTTTTCAATTTGGAAATATATGAAGGTGAATCTATAGTGCATTTTTTCATGAGGATGGTAAATATTTATTAGGAAATACCTTTAGATATCAAGTCTTTGCACAGGGAGTTACTAAATAAGATTCATGAGTTAGGTTTGAATTTTTTTTTCAAAAATTTGCATAATGTAATGATGGAGGAAGATGATGAATATGAGGAGAATTTTTCAAGAGAGCATAAAAAACCTAATGATGTTTCAGATTTGAATAAAGAAGAAATTTTGTATCAGATTAAGGAAAAATATGTACACGTTGAAACTTGTGATGGCACAAATATTAGTAAGCATGACAGTCTTCTCAGTACATAAGAAATTTCAGATTTCTTATACAGAATATTAAAAACATATTCACAAAAATGGTCCTAATTTTTTATCAATCTCCCAGAATAAATAGATTAATTGATTAGTGTATATTCAGGATAGATTTGATGAAGAAAATGATAATTCATAGGAAAATGATACATCAGAGGAATACATACATTGTGATGAGTATACTTAGGAAGGTGTGTTTGGAAATGATTTTGAAAACTTTTTGAGTCTTTAGTATAATGAAGCTCCAGAGGAGTATGAAGAAATGTTTCCCAAATGTGAATCATTCTTTAATCCATTTTGTGAAATAGAACTGCATCTAGGATATGGAGATGTAGTAGAGATGTATACAATACATGTACAAGAGGGAATTTTAGTAGATAACATTAATAAAAATATTGGTCTTGTTGATGAAGCACATGATGGCCCTTAGGAGGATCCATTCAATGAAGGTATGCATTATGATACACCAGATGATCTCTTGTTTGATTAACCACATGAAAGCTTCTAGGGAGGTATGCCTAAAATCTCTATATTTTCAAATCCATTGTTTAAAGAGATTGTAGAAGAGAGTGTATTTAAGAATTACTCTATTTTTTTTTTCAAACTCACTATATACATAAATTATGAAGGAAAATGAAATTATAAATCATGATGTAGTTAAAGAAGAACAAATATCTTGGAAATATCATTTTGAAGATAAATTCCATATGCATTCTAGTCCATTGTATGAAAATAATAAAATGTTTTTGGAACATGAGGATATAATGTCAATAAAAAGATATAATATGGTGCAAATGATAATAATTATGAAAAATTGGTGGAGCCTACTTTGCATACTATGGTTTAGAACACATATATTTCAAAAGGAAAAAGTTATAAGGAAAATTTACCAAAGATTTTTCTTCTAAAGAATGTTGCACAGTTAGAAGATGGGTTACATGGTGAAAAGGGTAATCAAATTTGTGACATAAGGAGTTTTGAACATTGTCGTAAAAATCACATTAAGGTGAAATCTACATGTGAAAATAAAGTTGATTCAAAAATTTCCCAAAAGAAGAGGGATGTAATGAAATGTTAGGGTTTCAAAATGAAAATAAAATACTATTGAAATATGGCTGTGAGATTTTAAAATATTATCTCAATTGATATCGACAAAAGATTCCCAAATCAAAGATGAAGAGGATTATGTGTATCTCTTTCTAATTCAAATGAAAAGAAAATTAATCAGATATATTGGAGAAGAATATTATATTGGGAAGAAAAATTGTTGGAGTTGATGAAAAACAACCCACAGCTCCCAAGAACAGCTGCACACAAACGCCTATCACAGAAAGAGAGAGAAGCAAACGACTATGGAGACCTAAACGTATGGATCCATGAGAGAGGATAAATCTTTGATGTGCAAAAAAAAAGTTACAATCAATAATGAAATGTCAGAAAAAAGGTTACAAAGTGTTATGAGATCAATCCTTATAAAAGGGGATTAGAAAACCTAAAAAGGTAAAACCCTAGGTTGCATAATAATAATTAATAAAGCAATTAATTATTATATGCCTAAAGTTTAGCTTAAGTAGAAAGAGGTAATAAGTGACTTAATAATTAAATCAATATGATTGAATTAATAAGCAAACACTTTATTACTCTAACACCCCCCCTTAAGATAAACTTTGGGAGAAGCTAAAAACCTAGAAAGAAAAATTGAAAGCAAATGGGTCCCAGCAACAAAAGGCCTAATTAGGTACCCAAGTACAAAAAAGAGTCTCTACAAAGTAGAGAAATAGAGAAAACCACATGGGTAAAACTCTACTCCAAAAAGAGACAAAGACTAGTCTGAAGGACTGAAGAAGCCTCCAAAACTAGGAATATTCCATAAAATAGGTACAAGGATGAACATGTACAACATCACAGAAGCATGAAACTAAAAACTCTGTCAAGAAGAAACTGATGATCTGAAGATCCTCCATAGAAATTTGACCAAGTCGAGAAGACTATAATATGTATGAGTGCCCTCAAATAACACTACTTGAATTAGGAGGCAAACAAAGGAAAACACCTAAACTCGAAGATACATATGGCATAAACACCAAAAGTCTAAAGAGTTGATCAATCAAAGCTGGGAGAGTGCATCCAAAAATAGGAAAGAAAAGAGTGTCCATATGGTAAATGATCCATCTCACCGGAATGCATAGGTACCCAGCCACTGCAACCACCCAGTACATAGGATCAAATACTAAATACATAGCTCACACTATCAAACCAAGGAAGTAGTAGAGCCAACAGTAGAAACCCCCCATACTACTAATAAGGGAGTAATGATAGGTACACTGAAAAGATCATCCAATATGAACTGCATGATGAAAAAAAATCTGAAACATCAAATGTGTAGAGAGAGTACAAACACATATAGAGATATGTGAGGCTAATGTCATTGGAGGAATGCTCATATGACAAAAGAATATGGAAAACATAGGCAAACATCAAACCCCCTGACACTTTATAATGGAGTGTGAGTACAAATAGCATGAACATGTGCAAGATCCCATAAAAGCAATAGAATGGAACTTTACCTCAGTGCCTGTGCATAAAAGAATGCTACAAAAATGAAGTATACACTACTCAAAGAAGAGTGAAGGCTTTTGAAACAAAAGAAAATCCTAAGATGAGCCATCCCTCAAAGGGAAGAGATCCCAGGATCTATAACAACCAATATATCCACCAGACTGCAAAAAAGAAAGAATCTGAATAAAATGAACCTGGAGTAGAATCTAGAAAAATGACTCATAGCACTGAAAATCTCTTTGAACAAGCTTTCCAATGATATATCATTTTCTAAAAATGGAGTCCATATGTGCAAGATAGAGCTCCCAGAGTGCAGAACTAAAGATCTGGATTTGACAGAGAAAAATACCATCAAAAAAATAAAACTAGAAAATATAACCTCCAAATTTAGAAAGAGCTTCGAATCAGCTTTCCGATGATATCTCATTTGCAAAATTTTGACATCGAATGTTCAAGATATGAGCAAAAAACCAACAACTGCACTGGAGGGCCCAAAGAAGGTATCTGGAAGGATCTAAGGATGGATGATGTTAGTAAAAGGAAAAAATCACACATGAAACCATCAGATCTGATAAAATATCAGAAAGAGCTTTCCATAAATATCTCATTTACTGAAAATGGAGCCCGGATGCAAGAGAAATGGATCCTGGAATGCAGGAGGTCTGAAACACCAAGATCACAAAGAACATCTAACTTTGATAGCAAAAAATGACATCAAAATGGAAAAATCACAAAACCATACTAGAAAATTCAGAGCGGGCTCGGAACCATCTTTCCGTCAGTATATCACACACCTGATTTTGATCCCAGATGCCCGAGATATTCACAAAAATGAATAGGTAGCTCCAAAAGGCCAAAAAATGTGCAAAGCTCTACTCCCATCAGCAATATATGACCCTAAAATTGATGTCTAAATGGCCGTCATAGGGAAAATCCCCCTCGGGCTTAAAAAAAAAAGGGCTTGGTCACATGGGTGACCAGGCGCTAAATAATTGGGCACTGTAGGCTTGGAGGCTAGTTCCGCAGGTGACCAGGAGCAATGCAGAAGGGGGCTGAAGGTGTGGATGGTTAGAAGACCACCAGTGGATAGCGCGGTGATGTTGGTAGTCACCATGATGGTCGGCGGTGAAACTGCCGCTTGCGGTGACTACGTGGTGGAGGAGCTTGGCAAAGGAGGTTGAGTGGTGGCTGCTGGGTGATGCCCCGATGGCTGCCCAAATTTTATTTTTTTTGGTTTGAAATCATACGCATTGGAATGTGTGCCAGGCCATATGACCTGGTATGCCAATTTTTTTTTCCTTCGAGACCAACTTCTTGAAAATTGACAAGTCTTATATGAATTTTGACTATTTCAAGCCTTCCGAACACAACCATGAGATTCATTTGGGCCAGAAGTGCTCCAAAAAATAGTGATCACCTTGGGATCCATGTTGGGGTTGATTGCAAAAAAAAATTCTCACAAATTCCAACTTAGTCCAAATTGGACAAATTTTATATGGATCTTGGGGTTCTTGGACACTATGAACGCAACTATGAGGTCTGTTTGAAGCCAAGATGACCAAAAAAATAGGTCCCCCTCAGATCTGACAGGAAACCCTCTCTAAAAATGTAGATCTGGCAAACACGGCCGAATCTCTCAAGAAGAGGACAGGGGCAAGTAGATATGAAGCTCTAATACCATGTTGGATTTGATGAAAAACAACCCATAGCTCCCAAGAACACCTGCATGCAAACACTTGTCACAAAAAGAGAGAGAAGCAAACAACTATGGAGACCTAAACGTATGGATCCACGTGTAACACCCCAAATACTAAATTAAATAAAAAGACAACTACAAATGAACCAAATGAAATTAACCTGAACATCACAACAATTTTTTTTATTTAACAAGGTACAACATAGCACCAAATTACAATTCAACTGACATAATCAGTTATTTACATATCCAAGATAATCAATCACATGAGAGTATATCAATATACTCAACATTTAATACAAATGTACTAAGAGTTCCAGAATACATCTAATTGATCCTAGATATCCTAAGCACTGTTCTGATAACAAGTAACTAGGTAATAATTTGTTTTCCATAAATCTTTACAGTAGTCAACCATTCCCCCAAAAACATAGTTTTCCTCATCTAGAATCCTGAAAACACCAAAATATAAAACAACCACAAACAAACAGGGCTTAGTCAAAAAGACTAAGATGATGGAATACCTCCAAAGCATCTACATCATATAGGTTAGAACCTTAACAAAATAATCTGAACCATACAAATAAAAATAGACATATTTCATCATTAACAAGAAGCATTTCATTTCTATTCAACAAAAATATACAAGTACTTCATTTCATTTTCAATAGAAATAAACTCGCAAAGAAAATGACAAGGTGATGATCCACTAGCTTAGGGTATCTACATAAGAATCAATGATCAGTAACCAATAGGAAACTCAAAGAATTCATTATGCCAGCCTTATTCTTTACAATCAATAAGGTAAAACCATTCCCTTACTTCACCAACATGTGCAAGTAATCAGGGCAACATATTTTATCTTTTTAAATGAAACCCATAGCCCATGAATTTATTAAATTATCACTTAGTAATTAACTCACAAATATTCTTTCACCTTTAGGCTCTAGACAAAAGTCAGCTTCCCATACTAAGGATCACACTTGCATTATCTTAAAACACTTCATACTACCAAAATAGCTAAACCATAGTAAAATATGAATTACCAATTCAACTATTAATATTTACTTAACAACTAAATCCATAATACTGAAACAACCATTTAAAATTTCCACATACATCCATGAAACCTGTAACGCCCCGCCAGGGAACCCAAGAGAAGTTAACCTATAACTTGATACTAAGTTTGGTGAACATTTTTTTTTTTAATTTTAATAGTTAACAAACAAGATACACAATAGTGCGAAAGCAATTACCATTTATTCACATTTCAACAACATCCAACAAAGATTACAAAACTCGAGGGTCCCATGACGTAGAATTACTTAAGAACAAATAAAACAACTAAAGAAAGATAACAAAAGATTCCATAACATGAATGATACAATTACAGCTTACATCATTAAAACAAATCTCATGGACAACCATGATAATAAATAAACTGACATCCACTGCACATGTCGCAGGGTATGTAATGATAAATCTAACATAAAAGTACAATGTCCATATTAGGTATCACATGCGATACTCTAGTATAGGACTACAATAAAGAAGTTATGATAAGAAACCAACAATGAAGAACAATGAAGAACCAAGAAGGCATCCAACTGCAGAGTATCCATAGCACCGGCACCAGGATGTTGAATCTCAAATGGTAAAGAGTCACTACCACCCGACCTCGTGAACCTAAACGGTCCACTCCCACCGTGCTGAGGAGATAACCACAAACCCCAATCGGATGGCCAAAACCAAACAAGGATAAAACCACTGAGCAAGGAATCCTGGAAGCTCTCTACTCAAGGTACACAATAATACAGTGAAAGGAGAAACACACTAATATAGAGGCATAACAAAGAACTCAGAAGATGACTTAAGCTACATGCTATGGGAGTGTCATCACATGTCTAACTACTTGAGTTACCCTGGACTGGTCACTCTGGACCCCGGACCCTCAAGCATTGAGTTACCCTGGACTAACCACTCTAGGCCCCGGACCCTCAATACGAACCATGTGGGATTAGAATACTCTCTCTCTCAGATATGAGGAGTTCTAATCATAACCATACTCTAACTTATCTTTTTAATGAACTCTCAAAATTTTAATTACTATGTTATCACTTAATTACATAACCTACAATAGGTTACCCAGGTGCTGACCACTTCGGGTCCCGGCCCCTATTGTAAGCCACTCCCCTAAGATGCACTTAATCAATCTCCCCTAGGCTCATAATCATATAAACAACAATCAGGTATTCCACCAGGTAATCCTAGATGCAGTTTCACACATAGAAACCCAAATGATTACACAGATACCAAAAATAGATATTAACCAATAAGAGCCCATAAGATTGATTCATAGATGACATTCAGAATAAACACTCACATAAACATGATATTGAAATACAATTCGACTGATACAAAAACCCTGCCTCTGTTTCCCCTAGGCCATCTAATGCCCGAAAAACACATAATGCACAGAAATACAGTTCAGGCACGAAGAAGACACAAAGCATCATATACCACTTAAATTCATAAGAATATCCAATTCCATTTTGAACATAATTGATTTCAAGTACATATACAAAGAATCCCACTAGAATAATCAGAACATAATCATTACATTAGCACCACAATTTAGAAATTATTCCTTAGTATTGCCCTATATCTTTGACAAAATAAAAGACCCAATTTGTCTAATAATTTAATTAAATATATACCAATTATCTATACTAAATTAGGTAACCAATTAGCTAAACCAACTAGTCAAAATGAGGATAAAATACCCATAAATTAATTTCTACATTAACTCATATTGCTTCCTCAATGAGTTATAAATAAACTAAATTTCAATTATATAAATTACCAATAAAACAAATTATATATATTATATTCTAAACTAACTAAATTTAATAACAACTTAAAATTACTAAATTTAAATATTAATTAAAAATTAATAAAATAAAATAACTAACATAAAAAAAAAATTTACATAAAATAAACTTTACAAAAGCAAAGTTTGTGGGGCCCGCGGCTCTTATCCCCACGGCAGTACCCTGGTACTGCCGCTGCAGTCCTTTGAGGACTGCGCACGGCAGCGCCCAGGCCTGCCGTGACAGTCCTTTGGGGACTGCGCACGGCAGTGCCCAGGCCTGCCGTGACAGTCCTTTGGGGACTGCGCACGGCAGCGCCCAGGCCTGCTGTGACAGTCCTTTGGGGACTGCGCACGGCAGCGCCCAGGCCTGCCGTGACAGTCCTTTGGGACTGCGCACGGTACCCTGGGTGCCGCTGAGGTGGATGGGTAGGGGACAGGTGGTCCCCGCCCACCACTAAATATTTATTTTTTTTTTAATTTTTTTTTTATAAATCATTTCTTTAACATAATTTCGAAAATGTATTTTTTTTTATATAAGATTTAACTTATATGCAAAGTCATATGTATAAATATATTTTTAAATAAGAATTAATTTATATATATTTGCTTACTGTGTTTTCAATACACAGTCAATCTGCACTTTTTAACAGTAAATCAATACATATTATATATATATATATATATATATATATATATATATATATATATATATATATATATATATATATATATATATATATATATATTTTACAATCTTATTCACAATGAGATTCTTTTGGTAAAGAATCTATTCCTTCCTCATATCCACTTTAAGCATATACAAACAATTTATTCTTCCCATACAAATTTGCACAGTAATATATTTTTAACCAGAATAGAATATTTTGTACTAAGATTGGGTTTTTTTGTCCTAAATTTGATTTCTCTTAAACCAGAATAAATTTATTTCATTTTCTATAGTCTAACTATTGCCCAGATTTATTTATTTTTTTTAATTTGTAGGAAAACAACAAACAATCATTCAAAGAAATTTTGCCAGAGTAACACTACAATGCCAAGTAATGATAAAATACAGAAAACAACTACACTAGGGTTTTAGAATACCCAATTCCATTATAACAAAGATCTATCAAAATTGAAAACATAGATCATTATAAATCACAGAAAGATAAACATATGTAGAAGTAAATCTAATAAACAAATCCAAGCCTACCTCAGATCCAATGCCAGATACGGAATAAAATAGAAACCCCTGTAGATATGAGAACCAAATCCTCTCCAAATTCAAACACAACCTGCAGATTTGAAAACTAATTTGCAACCAGGTGTCCAATCCAGAAGCACAGAGAAAATCAATTCAACATGCAGCCACAACATTCCATAATTCTTCAAAATGCCAAACACACAAGCCTTCTCCAAAATTCCTCTTCAAAACCTGTCTCTCCAAAAATGAAAGCAAAATTCCCCTAATAGGAATTCAATTCCAACATCCAAGCAATCATAGAAGACAACTCAACAGATAACTCTGAGTTCAACTCAAATCAGAAAAGTGACTCATAAGACAACTCCTAATTCAACTCAAACTCCAAAATTGAAAGAAATTACAATTAATTAATTAAAATATATTTTAAAATGCACAACTCCACTTTGACTTTCTAAAACTAGTTGTCTTTTTGAAAACAAACTCTTTTTCTAATTTTGCACATGTTTTAATTTAAATTCAATTATTAAATAAATTAAATAATCAATGCATCACAAATTCATGCAATTAATTATTTAATTACTTAATAATATAAACAAGCATAATTCTAAATATATTCTATTTGAGCACATGTTAATAATTAAAACCTAGATTAAATAAATTAAATATTTAATACATCCTAAAGCATGCATTAAAATATTCAATTATTTAATTATACATTCAAACATAATTAAATCCAACTTCAATTAAATAATCAATTAATTCCATTTAATCAAATAATTGACTTTGGACAATATTCTAAATTACACATAGGAAAATAATTAAATCATTAATTTCAACTATAATCATATCATTAATAATCATATAAAATCACCTGAATAATTCACAAATCAACTGAATCGAACACAATAAAATCAAGCAAACTGAAACCACATGCACAGACTCAAGAACGGGATCCACGAATTCATACCAACCAGGTGAATTCGGGTAAGGTAGTCATACTGGTATTTGTCCAACTCTAGGACAATTGGCTAGGGTTAGGGTTTGGGTCTGTGAATTATCTCCCCTCTTTACCATTGAGATGAATGTTTGTGGGCACGCTCAATCCTGCCAATTCAGGGAAGACGATGCCCTGTACCTGCGAACCTGTCATCAGAAGACATAGCATGTACATACAATATATAACAGACAATAATAGGGTACGGTCGGACGTGTGGATCTCGACTATGCGAGTAACTACGCCTCCGTCCTCTACCACACAAACACATCAAACAGATACAGACACATAATCACCATACACATGCAAGTATGGGGTAAGTACATCGTATTCAATATAAAACATGTAATCTAACATCATGAAACATCATCATCTAATCTACGCATACACTTGATAAACATATAATAATAATCCTCAATCATCATTAATGAAACAATAATCGATCACATGGAAAGTGACCTAAAAGAATTCGGTCATACATCTAAAACATAAAGCAAACTAAAAAGCATCCTACGGGTGGGTATTACAAAACCTCTTTCCAAAATAACCATAGCAAGCATCTTCTTTTCATCACTGAAAGAATAACTTAAGCAAAATTTCCAATGCTATTCCTAGAAACTCAAACAATAATAATATCCAATTCCTAACATCTAATTGCAATTTAATAACAGAAAAATGGAAACATCCAATTCTATTGTCAACTGTTTGATACAATAATACCTAAGAATCAATTCCATTTTTCTGTCACATTCTAACTAACAGAGTTATTTGTGATTCCATAGAGAGTTAACAATCAACTCATATACCAAAGAATAATGCAAAATTACATATTAACTACGTATTTACCACTGTATAAAAATACACTTGTTTCAATTCTGTTATCTTTGTTACCAAGTCACTTATGTACATACTTGTAGGTGTAAACACATATATGTACATATGTATATACACTCACGGTACATGTATATACATATATACATATACATTCCTACAAATATATATATGTATGCACATACTTATAGGCTCACACACATATATATACATATGTATATACACTCACGGTACATGTATATACATATATACATATACATTCCTATAAAATTATATATATATATATATATATATATATATATATATATATATATATATATATATATATATATATATATATATATATATATATATATATATATATATATATATCTCTGTGTGTGTGTGTGTGTGTGTGTGTGTGTGTGTGTGTGTTTATGTACCCTTGTATTTATATAGAGTTCAGAGCACTACATCAGAATTGTAATTCAATCAGAAAATATAAAATCAAATGTCCCAACCTAAATATGAATTATCAATTACTGATACAACTCCAAAAATTCCACAGATAGAAAATCTACTACAATAGTAGCTATCAAATAGCCTTCAGACCAAAGTCATAACCAAATCTATGAAAGAGATAATGTGACAACAAAGACTTTCACTATAAACCCCACATTAACCGAGAATACCATAATACCAAGAAATAAAAACTATGTTCTATTTCCTGCTACAGCACGATCATCTAAAAGAACATGATTCTTAATAAAACTTACCAATAGACCCAACAATCCTCAATAACAACAGTGGCAGTAATAGTAACCGGAACTTAATCCCCTCTTTCTAGAGCATAGAACTGTGGACGGTCATATTAACCACTAAAACCAAAGACCGATACATATATAATACGATGACTATTCTCAACATAACCTCATGGTAACCGAATCTCCCATCTCTCAAGTCCAATACTACAAGCTACTAGATAGAGAAAAGCATTCTACAAAACCTCCAATCATGACATAATAGAGCTTCCCTATACCAATGCTCGACAAGACAAGAAAGTCGACTACAACATTCAAACAGTGGCATCAAAATGAACATTAGCTATGATTACTAAACAAAATGAACTACCAACTAAATAATAAGAAATTTGGTACAAGATACGAAATCACTCAATGTTCCAAGATTGACAAAAATCTTCTCACTATGGTTACACACCCATTCTAACCTAGGAACCACAGAACCCGATAACTAAACCAAAATAGAAAATGCAATATAACCAGAATTCTCAAAACCCAAATACCTGGGGACAAGACCAATATTAATACCAGAACAAACTAATCCCAATCACAAAATAACATTCCAAAGCTCGGTAAAATTGGTAGCAGAGAGGCGACAGCTTCACAATCTTCACTCTCCATTGCTACTTCCCTATTCACTACATTGAAGTTCCCATGACTGAGATCACAAAAACTAACATGAAACAGAGAAATACAACAAACCCCCAAACTTAGGAAACCCTACGCTTCCATATTCCTATAAAATAGTAGCACCATTTTGACAACGTCAAAAAACATATTCTAATCAACTGAACCGAAAACACACAACCGAAATACCAATTTTCAAATAGTGAACATAAACACTACAATGTGCAAACCATACATTTCGAAGGGCATTTCTACAGTATAAAAAAAAAAATTTTAATCATAGTGCATAACCCGAATAGAAACCATTTTAATGAAATTTTATAAACTAGATTCATAAAGAAAGCAAGAGTTGAGTTAGAGAATGCCCCTGCCTTTATAATAGAGTGGGGGTGTTCTGAACTCGAACTTGAAACCAAAGACCTCGCTCTCAACTGGTGAGCTACACCAAATCCAAACCCTTGCTCAGAAAAGCTAAGCCCACCGAAGAAGTCCAAGAACCAAGCAACGAAACTGAGCACCCCGTGACAGAGCTCGTTTCATAAGCACCAAAAACTGAATAGTGCTTCCAAAAGATAGTTTGAAAACCAGAAACAGAACCGTGAAATGCAAAATGGAGAATCCCATTAATAATGCACAAGTATACAACCATATTCCTCTCCAATCTGAACAAAATGACTCCATTTCCGTAACCTTTCCAGGCATCAAACCCATTACCTCAACAGAGAAAAACCTTGCCAATGCAAATGACCGACAACGAACTAAAGTCATTCAATTCCCATAAGCATGTCGTAGCTGCATTAAATTCCAAACTCTTCTTTCACTACCACCTTCACTAAACACAGTGACAGTTGTCACCACAATACACATACTTACCGAGAACTCCCACTTACCCATGCTCAGAGTTAAATCACATGTGCATATAGCAACCAATTCCCACTACACATTTGAACATAGCAAAAAAAATAGCTTGGCATAGTGAACTTACTATGACATAGCCACATTAAGTCATAGTTCACAGCACCATAGGGAGTATCTAAAAGCCATAGCCAATGTTAAACAATTACTAACCTAAGCTTGTTAACCATAATACAAAGAATGTTAGGATATTACTAACCCCCTTCTAGATTAACTCATAACTTCCTACTAACTCATTCTAACATTTAAGCTTATTTATATTCTTTTAAATATCAATTTCCACTTAACAATCAACACTAACATAATAAAATTATTTATACACTAACATTAATCATAAAATTAACCATATATTTTCCTTTCACAATAATAGACCAATATAACATTGAAATTCTCATTAATGAAATCTTAGTTGCAGAATAGGAATTCCTCATCCTTCCTCCTAAGTAACTCAAATTTCCAAGAACCAAAGTCAATAGAGAAACCGATAATTTAGAAAAGATAGTATCTACAATTATTTAATTAAATCCAATAGATCCAATGTCATAGTCTAACCAAAGATTAACAATTAATATCCAAACTAAAAATCCATAATCTATCTAAGATATAAATCAAAGTTAAAACAAAGCTATAATCCACTTCCAAACCAAAAGAGTCTGAACATAACAAATCCGAACCAAGACATAAATCCATCCTAAAAGAACTAAATAAAGATGTAGAATAAAAAACTAAGCCAGAAGCAGATAGGGGCATGACACCCTCCCCCACCAACCTAGGCTTACTCCTAAAAGCCTGTAAACAAGTGAGGATGTGCTGCTTTCATTACCCCTGCATCTTCCCATGTAATAGATGTATCATCACTGAGATCCAATAACACTTTTACCTGCTCTACCTTGTGACCTCTGAGGTTTAGTTCTCTTTGCTAGATAATCTACACTGGTTCCAGCATTAGTCGACCATCTACCGCTTGTAAATCATTCCAATTCAGAACGTGAGCAATGTCAGGAATATACTTCCTCAATATAGATACATGGATTACATCATGGATTCGTGAAAGACTGGGAGGCAAAGCAAGTCTATAAGCAACTAGACCAACATGTTCCAAGATCTCAAATGGTCCCACAAACTATGGAGATAGTTTAGATCCATTACCATACCTAATAGGACTATTTCGAGGCCTAACTCGAAGAAATACCTTGTCTCCAACCTCAAACTGACGCTCAATCCTATGTTGATTAGCATACTTCTTCTACCTGTCTTGTGCTGTAGAAAGATGCTCTTTGACACATTTTACCTATTGCTCCAAGTCTTGAAGCATCTCAGGACCTAGAATAGTGTCCTCATGATTATCCCAGCTCAAGGGTGTTCTACATGGTCTCCCATACAGAGCCTAAAAAGGAGCCATACCAATAGAGCTATGATAACCATTGTTGTATGCGAACTCAACAAGGTGAAGATACTCCTCCCACTTACTCTGTCTGTCCATAATGTACATCCTAAGCATGTCTTCTAATATCTGGTTGACACACTCAGTCTGTCCGTTAGTCTCGGGATGATATGCTGAACTGAAATTCAGCTGAGTACCCAATTCTCGCTGCATAGATCTCCAAAGTGAAGATGTAAAGACTAAATCCCTATTAGATATGATCTTCTTAGGAATTCCATGCAACCGGACAACTTTCTCATGTATATCCATGCTATATATGCAGCATTGTAAGAAGACCTTACTAGAATGAAATGGGCAACTTTAGTTAACCGATCAACTACAACCATGATTGCATCATGACGTCTAGCTGTAAGTGGTAACCCCACTATGAAGTCAATGGATATAGTATCCCATTTCCACCCTGGTACACTGTGAGACTGCAACAAACCTACTAGATGTTGATGCTCTGCCTTCACTCTCTGACATTCCAAACACCTAGCCACAAAGTCTGCAATATCCCTCTTCATACCTGGCCAGTAATGGTACTGTCTGAGATCGGCATGCATCTTCTTCACACTAGGGTGCACTGAATATGGTTCCTTATGTGCTTCAATCATAACTAGATCCCTAAGATCCCCATTCTATGGCACATAAACACTACCTCGGTACCTCATGAGTCCATCAGTGCTAATAGAGTAGCTCTCAAAGTGACCCTCTAACAGACTGCCACTGTCAATCACTACTTTGACATCTAAGAACCAAGGATCTGAAGACAAGTTCTAAAGTATTCTATCCTTAAGATCCACTGTGAGGGTTAATGAAGAAAGTTCGTGATGTCTTCTACTAAGTGCATCAGCCACTTTATTTTCCTTACCCTACACATACTTCACTTCAAAGTCATATTCACACAAAAACTCCATCCATTTGCACTGATGAGCATTAAGATTGGGTTGTGTGAATAAATACTAAAGACTTCTATGATCTATATGCAACTCAAAATGTTGACCCAATAAGAAATGTCTCCATTTGGTCAATGCATGCATTACAGCTACAAGCTCCAAATCATGCGTAGGATAGTTGACTTCATGATCCTTTAATTTCTTAGATTTGTAAGCAATGACTCTACCATCCTGCATCAACACTACTCCTATTCCATCTAATGAAGCATCCGTACAAACAACAAATGCCTTAGATGGATCAGGTACTGCTAACACTGGAGCACTAGTTAAGCATTCCTTGAGATGCTGAAATGCTACTTCTCACTCCTCTATCCAAATGAATTGCTTTCCCTTTCTCTGAAGTGATGTGATGGGATGAGCTATTCGAGAGAAATTAGATACAAATCTTCTATAGTAGCTAGCTAATCCCATGAAGCTTTGCACTACTGAGACATTGGTAGGCACTGGCCACTCAATAATTGCCCTAATCTTGGCTGGATCCACAACTATACCCTCTCCTATGATAATATGACCAAGATAGCAAATGTCAATTTTGAAAAACTCACACTTCTCGAGATTGGCAAAAAGCTGGTTCCTACGAAGACATTCAAAAACTAGTCTCAAATGCTGCTCATGCTCTTCAAAGGAATCTGAATACACAAGGATGTCATCTAGAAACACCATGACAAACTTGTCAAGGAAAGTTATGAATACACCATGCATTAGGCTCATGAAAATTGATGGTGCATTTGTTAGTCCAAAAGGTACTACTGTGAATTCATAATGCCCATATCTAGTACGAAAAGCTATCTTGTGGATATCAGCTTCTTGAATCCTTAGTTGATGGCATCTAGATTTGAGATCAATTTTGGAAAACACCTTAGCACCCTTCACTTGATCGAACAAGTCATCAATGTGAGGCAAGGGATATCTATTCCTAATGGTCACTTTATTCAGTTGCCTGAAGTCTATGCACAGCCTTAGAGAACCATCCTTCTTTTTGACAAAGATGACAGGTGCTCCCCAAGGTGAGACACTAGGTCTTATGAGCCCTTTTTCTAGTAATTCCTCAAGTTGAACCTTCAGTTCCACTAACTCTTGATTGGTCATATGGTAAGGAGTCTTAGAAATAGGCTCAATACCAGGCAAAAGATCAATCCTAAAATCAATTTCTCTTTTAGGAGGGATTCCTAAAATCTCAGTAACAAAGATATCTGAAAACTCCTTCAAAACTAGATGATTCAAGTTGGTACTAGAAGAAACTGGTTCATCAAAATCATTGATAGCAACAGCAAATAGTTTGCATCCCATATGCAAGCACTTCTTGAGTTGTTTGGTGGAAACGGTCCTAACTAAAATAGGTCTCTTAATACCTAAAATGTACTTAGCTGTTCCAAAATCATCAATACATCTAATGATCTTTTCTCTATAATCAATGACAGCTGAATGCTAGTCCAGCCAATCCATTCCTAGAATAACATCATACGATCCCAAAGGAATAACTCTAAGGCGAATTGAAGTAGTAAAAGCCTTAAGTTGAATCTTACAATCTACAACCACTAATCCTATTTCTACCTTAGATCCTGATGCCAACTCAACTTGCCATGCCCACTCAGCTTTATTCACAGGAATTCCACATTGTTTAACCAAATTTGAAGAAATAAATGAGTCGGTGGCCCCGGAATCGAACAAAATGGAAATTTTCTTACCTTGGCAATTACCTTTTGTTTCAATTACGGTATTCTGATGATTAGCCTGCCTTTGATCTATGGTAGCAAAAATATGGTGGTTCCTTCTAGAATCACCTACAGTGGCCTCAGAACCTGCTGCCCTAGATCTGCCTTGGTTGTTGCCATGAAGGGGACAATTCCACTGAAAATGACCCAACTGCCCATAGTGGTAACATTTCGCCCCTCTCTTGATACTCTTTTGCTGCACAGAATTTGCTGGAGGAGATACATTGCTCTATTGTCCACTTTGTGAAGACAAAAAGGATTTGGGCTGCTCAGGTACTTTGAAACTCTTGTTAGACTTAGAGAACTTTCCAAACTTCCTTTTCATGAACTTGCCACTAGAACCACCTGAAGCTGCCCTTGAATTGCCTTGAGAAAATCTTTGGTTCTTGCTACTATTTTGAACAAGAGGATTCATTATACTCTTGATCACACCTCCACTGAAACCTGACTTCATCTCAGTCAATTTAGCCTGATTAGAGGCTTCTTGCATAGTTTTAGGCTTGAAAGTACGCACTTCTCCAATTTTGGGATTTAATCCCCTAATAAAATGTTGTACTAACAGCTTTTCATGTTTAGCCCAACCGGAGTACTTCTTCAACTCAAAGAATCTCCTCTCATACATATCCACCATAGCATTACCTTGAGAGATATTGAAAAATTCCTTAGATCTGGCCTACTACCAGTATTCTGACATGAACCTCTCACGAAACCTTTCAATGAAAAATTCCCAAGTGACTTGTGAAATGTTGACTCCAAGATGCTCAAGTTCCATGTTCCACCATATGGAAGCAAAGGATCTGAGCTGCATAATAGTCCAGTGAACTCTAACATTACTCTGATAATCATGGAGAATAAAACATCTTTTGATGTTTAGCAGCCATGCTTCAGCAGTGGTACCTTCCTCGGTTCCATAAAAGATAGGTCCTTTGAACTTAGAAAGGTCCTTCAACTGAGCCCTTGCAACAGGATTCTCAGTAACAGTCGGGTTTGCATTAAGAACTTGAACCACATTAGCATTTGCATTCGCTCCCCCACTGGGAACATTGTTCCTAGCTTCAATATCATCAAGTCTATCAAGTATCCGTTGGAGAACTTCAGCCTGAGGTTCTCTCTGATCACCTTGATCAGCTCCAAACCCACCTTGGTGATCTTGCCCTCTACCATGGCCACGTCCTGGACATCTGCCCCTACCTCTGCCAACTCCAGCATCAACTGGATCACCGCACCCACGGGCACCTCTTGTGACAGGAGGCATGCTCAAGACCTTAAATAATAATAAAAAAGAAAATCATTAACGAAAGCAAAGAGATGTAACCCCTTTTCTAAACCTCGATCCCCTAGTGTTCAAACCAGGGCTCTGATACCAATGTAAAACCCCAAATACTAAATTAAATAAAAAGACAACTACAAATGAACCAAATGAAATTAACTTGAACATCACAATAATTTTTTTTTATTTAACAAGGTACAACATAGCATTGAATTATAATTCAAATGACATAATCAATTATTTACATATCCAAGATAATCAATCACATGAGAGTATATCAATATACTCAACATTTAATACAAATGTACTAAGAGTTCCAGAATACATCTAATTGATCCTAGATATCCTAAGCACTATTCTGATAACAAGTAACCAGGTAATAATCTATTTTCCATAAATCTTTACAGCAGTCAACCATTCCCCCAAAAACATAGTTTTCCTCATCTAGAATCCTGAAAACACCAAAATATAAAACAACCACAAACAAACAGGGCTTAGTAAAAAAGACTAAGATGATGGAATACCTCCAAAGCATCTGCATCATATAGGTTAGAACCTTAACAAAATAATCTGAACCATACAAATAAAAATAGACATATTTCATCATTAACAGGAAGCATTTCATTTCTATTCAACAAAAATATACAAGTACTTCATTTCATTTTCAACAGAAATAAACTCGCAAAGAAAATGACAAGGTGATGATCCACTAGCTTAGGGTATCTACATAAGAATCAATGATCAGTAACCAATAGGAAACTCGAAGAATTTATTATGCCAGCCTTATTCTTTACAAGCAATAAGGTAAAACCATTCCCTTACTTCACCAACATGTGCAAGTAATCAGGGCAACATATTTTATCTTTTTAAATGAAACCCATAGCCCATGAATTTATTAAATTATCACTTAGTAATTAATTGACAGATATTCTTTTGCCTTCAGGCTCTAGACAAAAGTCAGCTTCCCATACTAAGGATCACACTTGCATTATCTCAAAACACTTCATACTACCAAAATAGCTAAACCATAGTAAAATCTGAATTACCAATTCAACTATTAATATTTACTTAACAACTGAATCCATAATACTGAAACAACCATTTAAAATTTCCCAATACATCCATGAAACCTCTTTCCAAAATAACCATAGCAAGCATCTTCTTTTCATCACTGAAAGAATAACTTAACCAAAATTTCCAATGCTATTCCTAGAAACTCAAACAATAATAATATCCAATTCCTAACATCTAATTGCAATTTAATAACAGAAAAATGGAAACATCCAATTCTATTGTCAACTGTTCGATACAATAATACCTAAGAATCAATTCCATTTTTCTGTCACATTCTAACTAACAGAGTTATTTGTGATTCCATAGAGAGTTAACAATCAACTCATATACCAAAGAATAATGCAAAATTACATATTAACTACATATTTACCACCGTATAAAAATACACTTGTTTCAATTTTGTTATCTGTGTTACCAAGTCACTTATGTACATACTTGTAGGTGTAAACACATATATGTACATATGTATATACACTCACGGTATGTGTATATACATATATACATATACATTCCTACAAATATATATATGTATGCACATACTTATAGGCTCACACACATATATATACATATGTATATACACTCACGATATGTGTATATACATATATACATATACGTTCCTATAAGTTTATATATATATATATATATATTTATTTATTTATTTATTTATGTACCCTTGTATTTATACAGAGTTCAGAGCACTACATCAGAATTGTAATTCAATCAGAAAATATAAAATCAGATGTCCCAACCTAAATATGAATTATCAGTTACTGATACAACTCCAAAAATTCCACAGACAACAAATCTACTACAAAAGTAGCTATCAAATAGCCTTCAGACCAAAGTCATAACCAAATCTATGAAAGAGATAATGTGACAACAAAGACTTTCACTATAAACCCCACATTAACCGAGAATACCATAATACCAAGAAATAAAAACTATGTTCTATTTCCTGCTACAGCACGATCATCTAAAAGAACATGATTCTTAATAAAACTTACCAAGAGACCCAACAATCCTCAATAACAACAGCGGTAGTAATAGTAACCGAAACTTAATCCCCTCTTTCTAGAGCATAGAATTGTGGACGGTCATATTAACCACTAACACCAAAGACTGATACATATATAATACGATGACTATTCTCAACATAACCTCGTGGTAACCGAATCTCCCATCTCTCGAGTCCAATACTACAAGCTACTAGATAGAGAAAAGCATTCTACAAAACCTCCAATCACGACATAATAGAGCTTCCCTATACCAATGCTTGATAAGACAAGAAAGTCAACTACAACATTCAAACAGTGGCATCAAAATGAACATTAGCTGTGATTACTAAACAAAATGAACTACCAACTAAATAATAAGAAATCGGGTACAAGATACGAAATCACTCAATGTTCCAAGATTGACAAAAATCTTCTCACTTTGGTTACACACCCATTCTAACCTAGGAACCACAGAACATGATAACTAAACCAAAATAGAAAACACAATATAACCAGAATTCTCAAAACCCAAATACCTAGGGACAAGACCAATATCAATTCTAGAACAAACTAATCCCGATCACAAAATAACATTCCAAAGCTTGATAAAACTGGTAGCAGAGAGGCGACAGCTTCACAATCTTCACTCTCCATTGCTACTTCCCTATTCACTACATTGAAGTTCCCACGACTGAGATCATGACAACTAACACGAAACAGAGAAATACAACAAACCCCCAAACTTAGGAAACCCTACGTTTCCATATTCCTATAAAATAGTATCACCATTTCGACAACCTCAAAAAACATATTCTAATCAACTTAACCGAAAACACACAACTGAAATACCAATTTTCAAATAGTGAACATAAACACTGCAATGTGTAAACCATACATTTTGAAAGGCATTTCTACAGTATATAAAAAAACATTTTAATCATAGTGCATAACCCGAATAGAAACCATTTTAATGAAATTTTATAAACTAGATTCATAAAGAAAGCAAGAGTTGAGTTAGAGAATGCCCCTGCCTTTATAATAGAGTGGGGGTGTTCTGAACTCGAAGTTGAAACCAAAGACCTCACTCTCAACTGGCGAGCTACACCAAATCCAAACCCTTGCTCAGCAAAGCTAAGCCCACCGAAGAAGTCCAAGAACTAAGCAACAAAACCAAGCACCCCATGACAGAGCTCATTTCATAAGCACAAAAAACCAAATAGTGCTTCCAAAAGATAGCTCAAAAACCAGAAACAGAACCGTGAAATGCAAAATGGAGAATCCCATTAATAATGCACAAGTATACAACCATATTCCTCTCCAATCTGAACAGAATGACTCCATTTCCACAACCTTTCCAGGCATCAAACCCATTACCTCAATAGAGAAAAACCTTGCCAATGCAAATGACCGACAGTGAACTGAATTCATTCAATTCCCATAAGCATGTCGTAGCTGCATTAAATTCCAAACTCTTCTTTCACTGCCACCTTCACTAAACACATTGATAGTTGTCACCACAGTACACATACTTACTGAGAACTCCCACTTACCCATGCTTAGAGTTAAATCACATGTGCATATAACAACCAATTCCCACTACACATTCGAACATAGAAAAACAAATATCTTGGCACAGTGAACTTACTATGACATAGCCACATTAAGTCATAGTTCACGACACCATAGGGAGTATCTCAAAGCCATAGCCAATGTTAAACAATTACTAACCTAAGCTTGTTAACCATAATACAAAGAATGTTAGGATATTACTAACCCCCTTCTAGATTAACTCATAACTTCCTACTAACTCATTATAACATTTAAGCTTATTTATATTCTTTTAAATATCAATTTCCACTTAACAATCAACACTAACATAAAAAATCATTTATACACTAACATTAATCATAAAATTAACCATATATTTTCCTTTCACAATAACAGACCAATATAACATTGAAATTCTCATTAATGAAATCTTAGTTGCAGAATAGGAATTCCTCATCCTTCCTCCTAAGTAACACAAATTTCCAAGAACCAAAGTCAATAGAGAAACTGATAATTCAGAAAAGACAGTATCTACAGTTATTTAATTAAATCCAATAGATCCAATGTCATAGTCTAACCAAAGATTAACAATTAATAGCCAAACTAAAAATCCATAATCTGTCTAAGATATAAATCAAAGTTAAAACAAAGCTATAATCCACTTCCAACCCAAAAGAGTCTGAACTTAACAAATCCGAACCAAGACATAAATCCATCCTAAAAGAACTAAATAAAGATGCAGAATAAAAAACCAAGCCAGAAGCAGATAGGGGCATGACACCACGAGAGAGGAGAAATCCTTAATGTGCAAAAACAAAAGTTGCAATCAATAATGAAATGTCAGAAAAAAAGGTTACAAAGTGTTATGAGATCAATCCTTATAAAAGGAGATCAGAAAACATAAAAAGGTAAAACCCTAGGTTGCATAATAATAATTAATAAAGAAATTAATTATTATATGCCTAAAGTTTAGCTTAAGTAGAAAGAGGTGATAAATGACTTAATAATTAAATCAATATGATTCAATTAATAAGCAAACACTTTATTACTCTAACAAAAACAATACATCAAGTGATGTAAAATGTGAAGTAAGGATGATATGTTTAGAAGGTTCACATTACTGCATGATCAGAATTAGGTGTTTGATAGGGGAAATAATACATATTATTTTTGGGGGGCTTGGAGCCACCTAATAAATTTCTTTACATAAAGAATAGTTTAATTGAGCATTTCTACATGGTCTTCTTCTCTAGAGATAACTAGAATCTGGCTATTCTCACAAGGAGCATACGTCCCTAGAAAGGGCCAATGTTGGAACCCTAATTTTTGCAAAATTTAGATTTCCAAATCCATGCCCAAAAATAAATTTCTCTCTAAAATCTTGTGAAACATCTATGATCAAGCATGTTCTTCCATTTCCAACACCCAAAAACTAGTTCTAATGCATGTGCCAAATGGTCAATTTCCAACCATGTATGGTCAGGATAACATATACTGATGGAGAAATAGGGCACTAAGGAAGAAAAATATGGGCAAGAGTTAAGATGATAGAGTTAAATAAGAAACATGAATGCAACAAGGTATTATAACACACTTCAATGAATCCCATTGGCAAGACTAACACTAGCGGCAAGAGGAATTTCTTGTCTTTCTGATAGCCGATGAGGGTATTAATAAGACCTAATCCGATGAATACTAAAAATAAGGTGTCTATTGGCGCAAGTTTTACGGATGAAAGTCATTAGAGTAGCTATAATTAATTGGGAGGAGTGTTTCTGAGTTTCCACGATGCACGATGAACCTGTCAACACAACTTATAGTGATAAAAGGTGATTGAGGCCATTATAAGAAAGACAAATTGGGAGGACTTATGACTGTAATACCCCAAAAATGGGCTATAGGTCCATTAACCTCCTACATCTACAAATTGAATGAAATTGACATCAAAGTCCTAATCTAAGGCACATCTGAACATCATCAAATCTTAATTGATTATCATAAATTCTGCATTGGGGAATATTCCTAGAAATATTCCTAATTTATCTTAATTATCTTAATTTAATGATTATTTGGTGATAAAGCTAATTTATCCTAAAGTTTGATTAATTGAATATTCTGAATATTTAATTAATTAGATTTAATACTGCCACTTAATTATTTAATTAAATTTAATTACATTTATTCCTAAATTGTATTATTTAATTCTGACAATAAATAGAAAATCTTATGACTAATTGATTAAATTCTTATTTAATTAATTAAAGTCAGTTGTCAAATTTAATGATATACTTTTTGAATAAAAGTTTGATTTAATAATTGACTAACCCATAAATCAATTATTTTAATTCAAAAATCAGTTAAGTTGAGGATAAATCACTTTATTTATTTAATTAATTCATTATTAATTGTGCACATTCAAAGAACAGTTAAACTCAAAATCAGGAAATTAATGCAAGTTGTTAACTTTTGGAAACTCAACATCTATTTTGAGTTCAAAGTTGATCTAAACTTCTGATTTGAGTTAAAAAGCTGTTCTTGCATGATTTTGCATAATTATGTGAGTTAATCATCTCTGATTTCTTGTTGACTCAAAAATCAACCTAAGTTCATCAAGAGTGATTTATGAATTTTCTCATGCACCCTCAAAGCCCTGGATTTCTATAAAATCAAGGCTTCAGCTCTTCTAAAAGGATCCATGAAATTGCATCCTCACACTAGCGAATTGGTGAATAAAGAATCCATCTTTTGCGAATCCAAGCTATTGTGAGATTTCCTTTGTTTGTGAGCACTCATATCATTTTTAGATCAATTGCATATCATATCAGTTTCAGCTAGACTAGTTTCATATAAGTTTCTTTCATTATAATTGCATAGAAAATACAAAAATATATAATAAATTTGCATTCATTTCGTATCTATCTTCTACATTCAAATCCTTTGTTTAGGTGTTGCATTGTCACTGGTCTTAGTCTGATTTGAGAATATCATACTCGCATCTACTAGAAGGCAGTAAATCGCCTAGTTAGCTTAGTTTCCATTTCATTGCACGATTTTGATTTTTGCTAACCTCTAATGTTGTCTACAGCTAGGTACAAAATTCACACACACCATTTCTAGTGGCCACCGTGGGGCCCTGAAACAGGTTTCCATTCAATTTATATCAATTTATTTTTGTTTTCTAGTTAAAAACTACGATCTTTTATTTTTTGTCCGTACATTTTTCGTATGACTTTCTGACGAAAGTCATACCAGGAAGTACCCACTGTCGTATGACAGTTGATTCTATCAAGGCTCATGTTAGAAGGTACACATTTTCATTTGGGAGATCTATTATCGTATGAGAAGATACCCACTGTCGTACGAGTTTCTTGACTGTCGTTTGGGAGGTAACCCACTGTCATATGAGTTTTGAACCAAAATTCAATTATCGTTTCAAAAATTTCAAATAGTTTTCTAGATTTGATTTTTAGATTTGGGCTGACAGCTAACCCTAACAATTGAGATTTTCTATTTTTGATTGGTATCTGTTGATTCTGATTGGGAAAAGTGTGAGAAAAATTTCTAAAATATGTAAAAATATACTAAGCGCATTGCGAGGAATTCAGGTATTCTCCTCAAGCTGATAACATTTTAATTTGGAATAAAACAAACTCTCGCGTGTCAAGCTTGTGTGACTTTTATTTCTTTCATGTCACAGACTTCATTTTGGGCTATAAAATGAACACAGATTTTCTTTTTGCATATTTATTACACATAGTAAATAGGCCCTATGAACACTATTTGTGGATCATTTTGAGAGAGTGGGCTTCATTCGCTTGTCCACGCATGCGAAGCTCTTCTTGACAAATGATCCCCTTGTAGGTAGGGAGGTTACTGAGAGAGTCTCACGTTCTACTAGAATTGTGCATCTTCAACTTTTGATTGATACATTCTCTCTCCAGAGAGGTTGATAGATCATAAGCAGTTAACATCATAGATCTTTGTGAGATAATCTTGGTCTTAGCATGTCAGATTAATCTGTCTGCTTTGTTTTGGTTAAAAGTGAAAAGGCTAGAGGACTATGCTCTACTCCCTTTTTGGGTAGTATCAAAAACTCAAATCCTTGAATTTGGAACCAGTCTCCATGTGGTATCTTTTGTGAGTCACCTTTAGAGAGGGTTAACCATAGTAGACATTCCCTTAATTGGGTCAACCATGTGGATGGAACCTCAAGTGGTAATAGTCATTTTCATCGTGGTAGTAGTAGCCACTATATAAATGTCCTTATGGAGGAAATCTTCACAGGTGTGGTCTCTTGTTGGGCTGTCAGATCTCCCTAGCAGCTCTTGATTGATTAATTTCTTAGACTATATCAAAACCCCGGTGCACCTAGATTGGAGTTCGCCCTCTTGAGATCACAAAAGTTGCAGAGTCAGACCATTACTACAAACCCTAGTGAGGCCAAATTTTCATTTTTCTAGGAATATGTGCATTATTGAAATTTTTTTTGGAACATACACAATTAGCACTCCTAGGGATTAGCACATTTAGTCACTTGATTTTTCATGCACAGGGTTGCTTTGTCCCTTGTTCATTGTTTTCAGACGTGCTTGGAATCACTTGCTTGCTATTTTGTGTGCTTTTTTATCTATTTGGTTACTAAAAATGAATGATCCCAGAATAATCTTCAAACTTGGACAAAAAAATTGCGAACAATCTGAAATTGAAAACCTAAAATTTGCAAAATCTGAAGTAAATTCCTTTCTGGAGTCAAAAGTCATCCCACAAGGTCAAAAAGTTGTATGAGTTTTGGCAATTGTCATTTCAGAATCCCTTTATTGTCGTATGACAACTTGTATAGCGTCATACGAGTTTTGCCACCAGTCAAAAGCAAAAAGTCAAAATCCTGCTATCAACTATCATTCAAGCTTTGCAATTGTCATACAAGTTTTGTCAACTATCATTTCAGAGCATACCCACTGTCATACGATCCTATAGAAAGTCATTTGAGAAATTTTTAAAAATTGATAGAAAGTTGTCAAAATTGTCAGAGACCCAATTTTTACAGCTTATTTCTAGAATTTGTTGAATAAATCACTGTGTCAGGAACATAGCAGAAACTAGAAAGAATCCAATCATTTTCCTAAAGTGGCCTCTTGAGTGTGATTCAGCCTTCTATTTAATCAATTTGAGTCTTTTTCATCTTGTGTCAAAACCTTGTCATACTTATCAATCTTCAATCAATCTTCAAAACACCTAAGTGTTGTGAACCCATGTCTGCTATCTTTTGGGCATCTACCCATACTACCAGGGCATAGTATCCTTCATTTACATCCAATCTAATCTTCAATCAATCCAATCTTGACAAGGTTGCATCATTTGATCTTCTTGAATCAATTCATTCTTCAGTTGTCTTAATCTCATTCTCTTGCGTCACCTAAGGTTAATGGTGAAAACCAGAGCTTCATCATGAAAACATAGAGAAAAACCCAAAATCTCTTCAGAGACATCTTCTGTGATCGCTCAAACTATCCATCAATCCTATGACACTAATATATACGGAGAAGACACTCTTGGCAATCTATTCTTGAAAAGTAGTTACATCACCCCTCCTACATCAATCCATGTAGTTAATCAACCAACACCTCCTTTTTCAATTCACGGAAGCTATGAGACAACCCCACATCAATCTATCCCTGGTAGTTCTCATAACAACAACATGTCTCACGGAGGGAAAAACCATGGTTCTCAAAGAGATCACTCTCAACATGATGCAGATCAAGAACCCACACCTTCTAAAATTGCTCGATATCAAAATGATGATGAATTCAAGAAAATGATGAGGCATTTCTTGAAGGAAGATAGAGAAACATACTTTCTAGAGTTAGCTCATCAAGGAGCTAAACTTCCTACAAATTTTAATGTTGAATATATCATTACGGATGAGGAATAAACTCCTATCATGGCTATGATGAAATAGATGCATGCCATGCAAGTCAAACTTAACAAACTTGAAAAAGAAAAGGAACCTAAGGAGTTCTCCATGGAGGCCCTATGCCCTTTTCCATTTGATAAAGACTTGTACATGCTACCATTCCCTAAGAGAGTGGAAATGCCTAAATATGATAAGTATGATGGAAACTCTGATCCTCAAGATCATGTCAGAGAATTCTATACTCAATCTATGGAGTTCATGCACAAACCAACCTATCTGATGCGTCTCTTCCCTTGATCTCTGGGAGGAGCAGCCATTCATTGGCTCTCTAGAATGGCTCCTACTATCAAAACCTTTGAGGAGTTAATCAATTTTTTCTATCAGCAATACTCCTATAACATTCAACATCGGATCACCATGATCCACATCTGCAATCTGAGACAATATCACGGAGAACTATTCTTGACATTTCTTAAAAGATGGAGGAAGAAATTCTCTCTATATGCTAGACCTATCCCAGAAACTAAGAAAATGGAAATCTTCATCAATAATCTTGTTCCAAAAATAAACTACCCTTTACAAATGCAAAATCATACATCTTTTGATAAGATGGTAGACAATATGATCAAAATAAAAAAAGTACTTGTGAAAAAGGGAGATATCACACTTGAAAAAGACAAGTATGAATTTGGATCTAATTCTAAGGACAATAACAAAAATTGGAACAAGAACAAGGGTGTCATCACAGATGGCATTGTTGATACTATATGTGCCCCATCTAAGGCACCAGCTTTCAATCTAATTGTCGGTACCCAAGCCATCAAAGCTTCAAAACAAAAGGTACCTGAATCATCTCAAAAGATGAAAGAGTACAAACCTTGGTCCGCTGATAATAAATGCAAGTTCACTCCTCTTGGAGAATCTTTGGAATCAATTATGAAAACTCTCTTGGCTAAAAATATTGTCTCTTTGCCTGAGATCCAAAATTTGATCCTGAACCTAAACTGAAATGGTGGAAGGAGAATGAATGCTGTGACTTCCATCGTAGTAAGGGTCATAAAACTAGTAACTTCTTGCACTTGAAACATACCATTCAAGAAAAAATTGATAGTGGAGAAATCATGATTGATAATCATAAGAGCAATAATGATCATACAACATTCACGGAGCCATTTCTAAAACATAGTCAAGGAGATTCATCTTCTCAGCCTAATGTGGGTGCTAAGGGAAATTATGCTTATTTTGGAAACAATGCTATTATCAATATGGTTGAACCATGCCTATCTAAGTGTTGCAATGTTATCACAATTGTAAGAAAAGATAGAGAAAATCAATCAACTAATGCAATTACTCAATCACAAGCTCAGGTGCATCTGCAAGGACAAATCCCAGATTCATGAAATGTCCCTAAGGTGACTTTCAATTTTTCATCTACTTCTAAATAGAAGGCTACATCTAAATCTTCAAATCCTAAAGACATGAGGCCTACATCTTACAACATGTCCAACAACTCCAACACACAAATGCAAAGATCTCCATGTTTGAGTTGCTTCAGATATCTCCAGCTCATAGAGCCATTCTAGACAAAGCTTTGCTCGGATCCAATGTTCCTGACAACCTTGATTTAGATAGGTTCCAGACTATGTTTGGTCATCTTACATCTTCATAGTATATTTCCTTTTCAGAGGAAGATGATAACTCCTTGAGTCATCCGCATAATCAGCCCTTACATATAGAAGTCTTGATCCAAAACGGTCATGTCAAATGTGTACTGATAGATGGGGGTGCTAGTTTGAATATCTGTTCTTTTTGCTTGATCACACAATTGGGATTTTCAAAAATGGCTATTGATCCTAGAAAGAAAATAACTATCAAGGCATATGATGAAGAAGAAAGATCCTCCAAGGGAGAAATTGTCTTGCCTATCAGAACGGGTCCTGTCATCAGAGATACGACATGTCAAGTTCTTGATATACCTTTGGCTTACAACATCCTTCTAGGGAGACCCTAGATACATGAAATGAAGGCTATTCCTTCTACATACCATCAGTGCTTGAAATTTCCTTATGAAGGAGTAGAGGTAACCATCCCAGTAGATGTATCTATAACTTGCAATGCATTGAAAGAAAGCACTGATAAAATTATTCCTAATAACAAAGAATCTTCCACTAAGCAGCTAGACATTGCTTCAACATCCAAAATGGAAGACATTGCTAAAGAGGTCACAATCAAAGAAAATGGTATGGGAGAATATACTATGGAGCCAGTCTTATCTTTGACATCTCTCCCTATCTCGCCTAAGTCTTATGGGAAAACTCTGAAATAGTCCAAACTAGAATCTAAAGAACCTCTTGAAGCGTATAAAGGAAATTTTGTTGCAGAACAAGTATCTAAACAAAAATTTGAAGAGGATGAAGTTGTGCTTGCATGGCTCTACAAAGAAGAACCTAAATCTCAAATTGATCAATCATGTGATTATAAAACATCGAAGGTCCCTTCTAAGTCATATGGTCCAGGGGACAAATTGATTACAAAGATGGGGTATATAGGAAAAGGACCTCTAGGAATACAAGGTAAAGGTCTACTATCACCTCTTGACCATCGTGGTCAAGAAAACAAGAATACAATAGGTCTAGGATACAAGAAGAAGTCTTTCTATCTTAGCAAGAATTCCCCACATGTCCTAGAATAGATTGAACCAAAGGAGGAAGCAATACAACAATCTAATAGTGATGATTTTGACACTACTGAGGAGCTCATTCCTTATGAGAATTTTCCTAAAGAAATCAAAGACCTCCCTGATGTTGAAGATGATCCAGTAAAAAGAATCAATGTAGTAAACACACAAGAACCTACTATAGAACAAGAGATAGTTGCACCACAAGAACCAGCTAATCTCAAAGACAATCAAATAGACAAAGAGGAAGGTGGTAGTTATTCTGAGACAGATTCCCATGAGTATGAATTCAAATCAAAATTTGAGGGTAACCCTCCCTGGGGTATTCACCCTGACTTTACTCATATTCTTAAATTTCCTAGAGGAGTATATGAGGAATCAAATGACTATGAATGGGGAATCATTCCAGAGGGAGATGAGCTTATCATAGAAAAATATATTGATGTTATTCACCAATATGCACCTAAACCCAATGTAAGTATAGAGAGAAATGATGAACTTGATGAGTCTGATCCACCAATGGTTGAAGTGGACTCCCATAATGACATTGAGCCTATTCATGAATTGAATGTCTTAAGTTGTAATATCACTTTCAAACTCAAGTGTCGGTTTAGGACCAATAATGACAGATCCATATCCATGAACACTATCTCCCAATCTTTTCCTGCTTTGACTATCCAACTTCTTGACCTTCTTGACCAAACTTCCACAAACCTGAGCTATGGTATTTATACCTTTCTGAATGACTATGCCCTTTTTTGCTACCTAAATGCAGGTGAGCCTATGAGGACTTCCATCAGTGAACTGAGTGTTAGCATGACAAAGTCAGACATCAAGTATCTTAGTCAAAAGAATAAGAATAAAAATAAAAAGAAAAGGAGTTCTGAGGGTGAAAACCACTTTGTGGCAGTCTCAGAACCTACAAAAGTAAAAATAAAAGATGTATCCAAAGGTGAAAACCTCTTTGAGGCACCTAAAGATGAGATATTTGATGTCCTTCTGAGTCATTTATAAGATAGATCTCTAGTTCTAATTGAGCCCACTCAATCTATCAACTTGGTAACAATAGAAGAACCACAGCTGATCCATGTAGCACAATCCTTATTAGAAGAAGAGAAGAAAAAATTTACAACATTCCTAATAGAAAAGAAGATCAATTTTTCTTGGAAGTATTCAGATATGCTAGGGTTGGATCTTGATCTTATAATGCACCATTTATCTATAGCTCCAAATGTCAAACCTGTTAAGCAGAAATTGAGAAAGATGAATCCACATGTTGCACTCTTGGTAAAAGTTGAATTAGAGAAACTACTAAAAGCCGAATTCATCCATGTTATTGACTATGCTGAATGGATCTCTAATATTGTACCTATTTCAAAACTAAACAAATCAATAAGAGTATGCACAGATTTTAGAGATGTGAACAAAGCATGCCCTAAGGATGATTTTCCATTACCTAACATTGATATGATAGTGGACATGACTGCGGGATTTGAGATGTATTCTTTAATAGATGGTTTTTTCTGGATATAATCAAATAAAAATTGCTCCAGAGGATCAAGAGAAAACTGCTTTTACATATGCATGGGGTACCTTCTATTGGAATGTCATGCCATTTGGGCTTAAGAATGCTGGTGCTACATATCAGAGAGCTATGACATCTATTTTTCATGACATGATGCATCAAAATAGGGAGGATTATGTTTATGATACTTTAGCAAAATCTATGATAAGATCTGAACATCTAAATGACTTGAGCAAGATACTAGACATAATGGAAAAATTTAGTCTCTGACTAAATCCTAAGAAGTGTGCTTTTGGTGTCACTTCTAGAAAGCTCTTAGGATACATAGTTTCAAAGAAGGGCATTGAAGTTGATCTAGCTAAAGTAAAGGCTATAATGGAGATGCAACCCCTGAAGAATATTAGTCAAATGAGAACATTACAAGGGAGAGTAAAATCTATCAGGCCTTTCACAAAGACATTGCATAAAGGTGTGACCTTTGCATGGAATGAGGAATGTGAAAAGAACTTTAACCATATCAAGAAATATCTATCAAATCCTCCTATCTTGATGCCTCCTATTCAAGGGAAGCCATTGATCTTATATGTCTCCATAACAGATACATCATTGGGGGCATTACTAGCACATCATGATGAGAATAAGAAAGAAAGAGCTATATACTATATTAGTAGAACATTGGTAGCATATGAGAAGAACTATTCAATGATTGAGAAAGCCTGTCTATCTATGATCTTTGCATCACAAAAATTGAGACATTATATGTTGGCTCATACCATGGATTTAGTAGCTAAGATTGATCTACTAAAGTACCTACTAAGCAAAGCTGCCCTCATGGGTAGATTAGCCAAATGGGTCATGCTCTTAAGTGAATTTGACATTGACTATGTTGAAAGAAAAGCTATTAAAGGCCAAGATATTGCTGATCAATTGGTTGATGCACCTTTGTTTGATGATACTCCTATGCAAATGGAATTTCCAGATTCCTCTATCATGAATCTTTCTTCTAGAGAATGGCAATTGTTCTTTGATGGCTCCTATACACATAATGGATCTGGAGTAGGAATTTTGTTTATCACTCCTTAGGGATACTCCATTCCTAAGGCATTCAGAATCAAATAACATTGACAAACAATATTGCTAAATATGAAGCCCTTTTTAATGGCATGAAAATAGCAATTGAGTGGAGAGTGATAGAGATACACATTCATGGAGACTCCCAACTTGTTATCCATCAAGTCAATGATGTGTACCAAACGAAAGATGAAAAGCTCATTCCATACAAAATAATGGTACATGATCTAAAGAAACATTTCATATCTATCACATTTGAGAAAATTCCTTGAATAGAGAACAAGGCTACCGATGCAATAGCAACGCTATCTACCCTATTACAGCAGCCTAAACATGAGCTACACTATGAGTTCTTGGTGAAAGCACTATCTTATCCTGCATATGTGTTAGAGATAGTCAGAGTCACCATTGTTGAAGTGTCTAGGACCCTTTCTAGTTCATTTTGTTTGAATTTCATTTAGTGCATTCCCTTGAAAGTTCTTCCTTGCATTAATTCTTCAAGCGTTCATGTCCTTTAAAGTTTGGCAAGTTCAAATTCAATCTTCCTTGGATGAATCTTTTCCAAGACTCATGCCTCACCTGAACCACTTTGAACCACTTTGAACCACTTTGAACTTAAGTTCAAAGCAGTTCAAAGTAGTTTAATGAATTTTTTATTTTCTAACAATCATTTTCTATAGGTGGGCCCCGGCCTAAACTTCTTTTGAGCGGTGAACCACTTTGAACCACTTTGAACTCCAATTCAAAGTAGTTTGAAGAGGTTCAAAGATAGATTACAAGAAAATTAGTAAGTGAAAGGATAGTTGATGGGACACATGACATAAGCTGATGACGCAATGATGGTTAAGTTTTTAAGAAGGGCAGTTTGATTTGACAGGAATAATAAAGCAAATCTCGGATGAAGTTTTGGGTGACGATTAATGAAATCGCTAGCACGAGCAGGAGATATCACTTGGGGGATGATTAATAATGATATTAAAGATGGTGGATTTTGAGGACATCCTATTGCTGAGTCATTGCTATTCACATCATTTGGAATTAATGTCCCCAACTTATGCTCATTAAAGTCAATTTTTCCAGGCATTAATCTTTCAAAATATAAACAGCTCTATAAGTTTTTCTTTCCTACTATTTTCTTGTGGAGTCTCGGCTATGGGAGAAGAATTCATTTCAAGTCTATGTAAATAGGTAGCTACTAAAGCTTTTCCTTATTTCCTATTGTTGTTTCATGTATTGATTTGAGGGGGGGGAAGTTTGTGTTTTTATTCCTGAGGAAGAGATGAGGACCAGTTTGCATTTCTTTAGGAATGTCAAGAATTTGCAATGTCGAGCTCCTATTGTCTCAAATATAGACCTGTTAGGGATATTAGTAGAGAAAATAATAGTTGACCTCACAAACTATGCAACAGAAGATCATAGTCTAGAGTTCTTGTCGAGTGGATTATTAGAAGCCGTGGCTTTTCCAGCGTCAACTGTATGTCCAGAATTGGTTCAGCAATGTATTAACAGATATGATGTCAAATCCAAGTGCATTTTGAATGTAGAAGGCCAAACCCTTGTGCCAGTCAATAGGGAGACTATTATGGCTATTTTTAAAATCCTAGAGGAATCCCTTGTCAGTTTTACTCCCACCCAATCTCTAGCTCAATACAAAGAGAACGTAGATAAAAATCGGAGTCATGTGGCTAGGAAGTGGACTCAAACCAATTACAAAGGCAGGTCTCAGTTACCTAAAGTTCTTACCAAAGATCACATGAAACCTCTATTCATGATGTAATAGTGTTGCTTCACTGGATTAAAGGTTCAGAACAGGTTCTTTTGTATGAGGAGTGGATGTTTCATTTTATTGAGATAGTGTTGGAAGGAGGGCAACCTATTGATTGGGCGAAAATCATTGCTAGTTCTCTAAGGGACCAACTTAAGAAGGCTCAAGCCATTAAAAAGGATTTCTTTGTCTTCCTATTTGATATACTACCTAGTGTGCACATAGGATTTGTTTTCTATTTAGCACGTTCCTTGGAATGAAGATCTTTTTATTTATGAATACTATCCATTATTAAGAAAAGATAAAATTTTAGAAAATTACAAGAAGGTTTATAATGTTTTCCTGGTTAAATTGTGTCAACAACTGGCAAGGGTCCCTAACCAAAGAGTTTCATTGGAGGCACAAAAATTGATTCAAACTTATGGAAGTCTATATATGTAGTTACCACATTTCACCTACATCCGGGTTGGTGGCTTTGATGATGAACCTCTCAGGCTCCCAAGGTTCACTTTCGACTATTTCATTTTGGCAGAACTTTGTAGGTAGTTGTTTGTGGTTGTTAAAAATACCATGCTAGAAGAAAAATGGCCTTCTATGTTCCCAGATAAAATTGGCAATTTGGCCTATAACAATATGATGGATGCTTCGGTGATTGGAAGCAACCAGTTGAGTTTTCATTTATAGTTTTATGAGTTAAGAAGGGGCTTTGATAACAAGGGCTTCACCAGGAAAATTCTAAGCTTAAGTAATTATCCTTCACCCAGTTCACACCTCGAGGACCTATGGGAAGATATCGGTGATAAGGAGGCAATCTGGAAATGAGATCATTCTAGGCTTTTTATTTCACAGATCAAAATGTTGCAATTGCATTTTGATATTAAGGGTGTGGAAGAAAATAATTTTGAAGTCACAGGTTCAGAGGCAAGCAATGTAGAAGCAATAAGTCCCCTGGATATAGATTGGAATAGGAAAGAAGATGATGATATAAAGTTGAGGGCCCAAACCATTTCTGAGGTCACAGAAAATTGGTTGTCAGAAAAGAGAAAGAAAGGAGCTAAGTCCTCCCCTCTTGAACAACATAGTTTGGGATCAACCTTAAAAAATGTGAAACATGCCCCATCTAATGTATCTCCTATGGTTCCAAATGTAGGTAAAGTTACATCCCCTAAGAAGAAGGTGGTTCTCGATGGGCATCCTATCGCACCAAGATCGAGACCTAGAACAAGGTCAGAAAGGTGTTCTCAAATGGCATCTTTCTGGCTTGATTATCTGGATGTTGAGATCAATGATGAAGATATCTCCTTTTCATCAGATCAGTAAGAGAAAGTTCAAGAGGTTCTTATCATTAATATAGATGTACCTCAGGTTGAAAGTACTTTGGTCAGAATACCTGACAATCAGATGATGACTAGTTCAGTTCCTCCCTGGGTAACTGAATCAGTGAATAAGAGAAAGAGCTACAAACCCATTTCACTTCCTGTAAAAGAAATCATCACTAAATATGCTACCCGAACCCCCAAAGCAAAAATAATGAAGAGTGATGCTAGGCTATCTACCAACCCATCTACTGGAAAGGTGACTATAGAAATAGCCACTTTCAGGCATAAAGAGGGAATTCAGGAACCAGAGGCTGAGGACTTTGAAATTATGAAGATGGAACTTGGTGTTCTAAACAAGGATTCTAGGGATCACATATTTAAATTCTCAGCTGATCATATGCTTGGATAGTCCCAAAAAGATGGGAGGGAAAAACATGAGTTGAAATAGTTGGTTTCTACCATGGTTGAATTTCTTTCCTCACTCACTGATGACGGAGTACTGCCGCTGGCCCAGTCTTCACAAGATTTTGATCCAAATTCAATTGAAAGCCAAAGGTTGGTTAAGCAAAAGAAACATGGGAGAATTCTGATGGAGGTCATGAAGTCTTGGATAAATAATGTTATCACTGAAGGAAGTGCTTTCATTCGTGAGTTCATATCTACTTGCCTAGATGGAGAAGGATTACTTGGTGAGGTTCAAACCCTGGTTTCAAACTATGAAATGGAGGAAGAAAAATGCATAGCGATCGTCACATAGGTCAAAGAAATAGAAACCTATGGTGTAACTAAGTTCTTAGCTAATAATCCGATGAAGCTGGTAGATCTATGTATGCTGTTCATTTTGAAGCAAAACTTCAGATGGAAAAATACAATGTTCAAAGTTGTAGTCTCTCAAGCCAAAACAATAGAGAAAGAGGTGTTGGATATGCATGTGGACACCCTCAAAGACATTAAAAAAGTGAACCCCTTGAGTATTTTGTAGATTGACAAGGGTAACAAGGATGCAGATGCCATGGTCAAAGTCTTTACATATACCATGAATGCCCTCAGAGAAAATCAAGGGCCTACAGTTCAAGATTTCACAGGATTGCAAATGTGGAGTCTATGTTGTTACTGAACTGAAGTCAGTTGTCAAAGCAGGAAAAGAGGATCAAGGAGTTGAGGTGGGAAAAGAATGCGACTTGGGCAAAGCTTTCAAGCCTGAAAAATTTGCATTTTCAACCAGCCTAGGAACTGGTGAATGTGTTCCAATGCTGGAAGCTCGTATAGACCGCCACATTAGAAGGCCTCGATGGGAGTTAGTAATGTTCAAGACAACATTTCCCTTGTTTTATTATTTAAATGACATGTGTTCAGTAACTCTATTTTTAGTTATGTAAACTGGTTTAAACAATTTTTCTGGTGTCCGAGAGGCCGAGTTTTTCTGGCAGCTCTCTCAGACTTGAAACTATTAATGTTGGAGCATTGAATAGTTAAGGGGTTAGAAAATACAAATAGGAAATAGATAGTTTCTTTTTGGCAGTAGATAGTTAGCGTAGTCTTTTATTTTCTGAAATAGATGTGACTAGTTTTTTATTAGACTTTGATCCAATCTTATATGAATATATGAATGCATGGTATGGTTTAGATCTTTGAACCAAAATCTAGAATGTATGAATTACTTTGGAAGTTGATACATTTAAATCTGTGCATATGTTATTCATATTCAATCACTTTGGGTTTCTTTCTAGTTCATCTTTCTTAAGTTACTTTATAGGTTCCTTTGTTTATAGAAATAGTTAGTAAATCTTAGTTCTTTCATAGTGTGGTTTATTAGTTTGCTGGTTCTTAAATTGCCTCAATACCTAAGAGTATTTGAGAGTTCCTTCTGCACTTTCTAGTTAAAAGTGTATATGTTTACTTTGTTGTTGATAATTCATTGAAAATCTTACAAGGAAGCTGAACCTTAGAAATTCAAAGGGAAGTAATTTCTTATGCTTAACCAACTGTTGATGAACCATTTGTCTTAGGAATATAGAGTCTTTATTTATTTTCATTTAAAAAGAAGAAGATAAATCTATTTGCCAACATATTTTTGGTGACTCTACTAGGGAGAGTCCAGTATAAAACACTAGGTTCTCCATTTATTATAATGCTACAAAATGGTGTTACCACACAATGATTTGTTTCCTATGCTACAACCAAATGTAGAATTTAGAGGCACACAAGAAGACATAATCTCAAGCCTTATTGAAGCAGTGTGGAGATTTAGACACAGTAACCAACAGTTTCATCAAGTTTGAGAGGTGCTTGAGAAGGAAGAAGAAATAGCTAAGCGATTGAGGGGTATACCAGTTTCTCATGAAGTGATTATAGTAAATAGACTTGCACAAGCCCTAGCTAGAAATTAAGGTTATTCCTGACATTGAAGCTGGCAGAAAAGAGATACACCAGAGGTGATAGAAGTAGGGGATTGGTTGATGAAGACTTTGAAGCTTTGAGAAATCTTAGTTTTGAACTTGATCTTAATACCTGAAAGAAGAAGGAAACCCAAACATTTAGCAGACCTTCTTCACCTCCACCTAGCCCATTTGTTCCACCCCTTTTTCAAGCCATTATAATGCTAGCTACTATTGCACCTACTATCCTTAATATCCAGCCTTTGAATTTCCAATTACCTAACATGGCTGCCAATCAACCCTGGGGTCAAAATATTGGTCCATTGAACTTAGGAGTTAATCAACCTGTAGACTTGCCTAAAGGTGCTAACCAAATTTTTCCCAAGTTTAGCAGAGATGGGAAAGTAACCTCTGATGACCATCTAAGTGCATTTCACATTTCTTGTGGTGTTATAAGCATTCCTACTAAAGAAGTGGTTGTCAGACTCTTTGTCAGAACCTTGGTTGACACTGCAGCTAACTGGTTCAGTCATTTACCCAATGGCTCAATCAGAAATTGGATTCACATGAAGACTACTTTTGAAGCAAGATTCAAAACTCTTGATAAGGAATTTTCTCTATTGCAACAGCTCAGTCAAATGAAGAAAGAGATACATGAGCCGATGTGGGAGTTTGTGGCCAAATTTAATAGAATCTTGCAAAGGATACCAACAAATTCTACACCAAGTGATGAAAATAAGAAGATTTTCTTCTTAAATGTTGTCCCACCTGACATAAGCTTTCACTTGTTAAAAGATGGCATGGCTGACTTGGCTGCTACTCAGATGCAAGCTATTTAGCTAGAAGATACTTTCATAATGGCTGGAAAGTGGAAGAGAGAAGTTCAAGCTTCAGAAAGTGCTTCATCTTCTACAACAATAGATCCTATGATGCAGAGGTTAATGAACAATATGGCTATGCTCAAGAGGCAACAAAATAAGGAAAGTTCTCCATATCAGTCCCCTTACCAAGATGTTAGCCGAAGATAGTATAACCAACCTTCAGGAAAAACTCCTCTCTTTCCAAGTTCACAACCAAGATTGGAGATTGAACCCGCACCAAGAGAAACAATGTGTTCTTTCCATCTCATGATAGATCATGATGGAGAGTCTTGTCCTAATTGGTTAAGGTGTCTCCAAATCAATGCAACAAGGGATACCATTAGTATAGAAGAGGTGCGGGAAGAGAAAGACTCACCCGATATTGGTTTATCTAGTTCTTTTTATCTAGAGTATGAGTTGGGCTCTGATAGAGGTGGAAGTGTTTTTGCAACCTTGCAAGATCATGCTTATGCAATCTTGACAAGAAATTAGAGCACGCAAAAGTTTGTCCCTGGTTCAATTGCTACTAACGTTGATGCTAAACGCGAAGAAGCTAGAAATGGAGAAGCTTCTGTGTGCCCAAAGGGTCCTGAAGTGAAGATATTACCAATAGGTAGTCCAATTCCTTCCTCTCCCTTTGACTTTGTTGAATTTTGTAAAACCTCCATGATCTCTATTTCCCCTACAGAATACCTCAAAATGAATCCTAAAGAGCTGGATAAACTAGTAAAATATGTTAAGGGAGAGTCAAGTTTAGGTTCCCAATCAGATAAGCTGCTTATAGGTGAGACAACCACAGTTGAAGAACCTTTGGTCTTTAAACCCCAAGATACCCCACAGACACCAGAAGACTATCCCTTTGTTAATACAATTGAAAGTGAAATAGAGGAAAGAAAGCCTAATCCCTTCTATATCTCCTTACTGCTAAATGGTCAAAAACTTAGTAATTGCATTATTGACTCTAGCATGTTAGATAACATCATGCCTGCCCCAATTGCAAGAGCCCTCAGTCTCACCTTGACTAAAACCTATGGCCATTGTTATTCTATGGATGGGAAACAAGTGTTGTTAATGGGTCAGGTCAAAGATGCTCAAGCCGTTCTAGCCGCATACCCTGACAAACATCTGAAATTGACTATCTTGGTAGTAGATATCCCAGCCAGCTACAATATGCTGCTTAGTAGAACTTTTTGCAAAGATTTAGGAGGAGACATTAAGATGGACTGGTCAGAGGCCATGATCCCAGTTGGTAAGAAGAAAGTGAAACTTGAACCCGAGCCTAAAAATAAATATACTATGGTGCCTTCGAACAACCCAAAAGCTCAAATCCTGTATGAGGAGTGTCATTTTGGTAACTATGTTATTTTGGCTGATCTTGAAGAAAATGATGAAACTTCTCAAAAAGAAGAAGATATATGGAAGATGGAGTTCAACGAAAGCTATTCTAATTTAGGTTCAGGCATGGGGGTAGTTCTCTTTCCTCCTAATAAAGAATGTATTCCTCTTTCTTTCAAGTTAGATTTCAAAAATACTAACAATACTGCAGAGTACGAAGCCTTGCTACTTGGATTGGAAGAGGCAAAATTGAGGGGAGTCAAGAAATTGGTTGTAAAAGGTGATGCTGAGTTAATTGTGAAGTAGGTGAAAGGACAATTCTCTATTAAGAATGAGAGGTTAAAGCACTACAAAAATTTGGTATGGGATGAGCTGGATTTCTTTGACGCCTTCTCTATAAAATTCATACCAAGAAATGAGAACACCAGAGCAGATGCCCTAGTAGTATCCGCTTCATTATTGTTGCCACATCCTAATTTTAAAACCCAGAAGTATCACATTGAGATGATTTACAAGCTGAAGGTGCCTGATAATGTGTAGTTTTGGCAAGTCTTTGATAATGACTCTCAGCTTAGAGATTTTCTAGAATGTGCTGTAGGTTTTTCTGATGTATATTTTGAAGGATCAAATAGTGATTGCAAAGAAGTTTATGAAGATGTTGCAGGTAGTGATGGGGTGATTCAACTGAAAGTTAATAAAATCCCCAAGGGTCTTGTATCTCTAGAACATTTGTTCAGGAGAAAAGATGATAGTACGATTAAAGAGAAGATATCCCATGTGCATAATGCCAAAGAATATGACAAAATTGATATAGGAGAGGAAGGGGATCCAAAATGGATTTCAATTGGTCAAACATGTACTTCAATTGAAAATGAAAACCTGATAAAGTTACTTACAAAATATAGGGATGTCTTCACCTGGGGGTATGAGGACCTGAAGAATTTCAAAGGAGGTTTTTTTGAACATCAAATTCCTTTAAAGCCTGGTGTCACCCCATTTCACCAAAAATTAAGGAGCTACAATCCTAAAGTGTCGGAAGCCATTTTAAGAGAGGTGGAAAAAATGCTATAGGCTAGGATTATCTATCCCATCCACCATTCAACTTGGATTGCCAACATAGTTCCTGTGAGAAAGAAAAATGGTGAAATCAAGATTTCTGTAGATTTCTGTAACCTGAACCAAGCAAGTCTAAAAGATAAATATGCCCTACCTATGATGGAGCATGTTCTTCAAGCTATTTCAGGATATAAATTCATGTCTATGCTAGACAACTATTCTAGATACAATCAAATCAATGTGGCAAAGAATGACCAACACAAAATGGCTTTCATCACTCCATGGGGAACTTATGCCTATAGTCATATGCCATTTGGGTTGACTAATGTGGGTGCCACTTTCCAAAGGGAAATGAATTCCTCTTTCAAGGATCTCCAGAACAAAATCATAGTGATGTACTTAGATGATCTCACTGTCTTTTTGAAGAAGAGGATTCAACATCTAAAAGATCTTGAAACAGTGCTCTTGAGGTGTAGAAGTCATGACATCTCCTTGAACCCCAAGAAATCAACATTCTTTGTGGAGGAAGGAAAGCTACTAGGTCATATTGTTTCAAAGGATGGTGTTCAAATTGACCCCGAAAAGGTTAAGGCGATTCAACAGCTCTGCTTGCCATTAAGTAGAAGTGGATTAAAGTCATTCTTTAGCCAGGTGAATTTCCTACATGCATTCATCCCTGAGTTCTCAGAAATTACTAAGCATATGATTGATATGATGAGTGAGAAGATTCCTTTTAAGTGGAATGATAATGGGTGCAAAGCCTTCAATAATATTAAAGATGCAATATCTCAGGCACTTGTGCTAAAGAGTCCCAATTTCAAAAGGGATTTTATCATCTATTGTTATGCTTTTGAGCATAATCTATCTGGTATATTAACACAAAAAGATGAGAAAGGACAAGAGGCACCCATAGCCTTTATGAGCACACCTCTAAAAAGGCATGAGCTCAAATACTCCCAGATGGAAAAATATGCCTTCGCAGTAGTAAAAGCAGTAAAATAGTTTAGGTATTATATATTGCATTCTCATTGTACAGTTTTCATGCTTGATACCATGGTGAAAAGTATTTTGACTCATAAAGAGATTGGTATGAATAACAGAGCAGTTTGGATAGCAAAAATTTAGGAGTATGATCTGATGATTAAACCAACCAATCTGGTAAGGGGGAAAGGTCTATGCAAGTTGATAGCGGAGAATGGTAAGCCATCTGAGAAAATTAGTGAAGTGCCCATGGCATTACTTGTCAGTTTAATTGATCCCTAGTTTTCAGACGTGGCTTATTTCCTCACTTATGGTGAGTGCCTTGACCATTTAAATCCTAAGGAGAGGCATAACTTGAAATTGAAAGTGAGTAAATATGTGATATCCTAGGGGACATTATATAAAAGAGTCATAGATGGAACCTTCTTAAGATGCGTGGATGTTGAGCAACAAAAAAAACTTTTGAAAGTATTTCATGATGAAGCTTGTAGAGGCCACTACTCATCAATTGTGACTGCATTCAAGATTCTTTAGAATCATTTTTACTAGCCTGGCATGTTCAAAGACATGTACCAATATGTTTGAAACTATGAAAAATGTCAACTCTTCACTGGGAGACCTCATCTTTCTGCTTTTCCTCTTAAACCTGTAATTGTTGATGAGCCCTTCAAGCAATGGGGGATAGACTTTGTTGGACCTCTGAACCCACCATCTACCGTCAGGCATGTTTATATTCTCACGGCTACTGATTATTTTACCAAGTGGGTGGAAGTTATCCCCACTAAGAAAGCAAACTCTCAGGTGGTGTGTGAGTTCCTCTTGAATTATATTTTTGTCAGGTTCAGGGTACTAGTTAAGATAGTAGCAGATAATGCTACTTACTTTTCCTCTGAATAAATCTCAGCTTTTTGTTATGAACATGGCATTTCTCTAGCTCATTCCTCTGATTATTTCTCACAAGGGAATGGTCAAGCTGAATCCAGCAACAAGAACTTGGTGGCGATCATGAAAAAGATGATGGATGATAATCCTTGTGAGTGGCATAAGAAGCTATTTGAAGCCTTGTGGGCAGATCAAACCACTTTGAAAAGAGCAATTGGAATGGTCCCCTTTGAACTAGTAAATGGGATAGGAGCACATGTTTCTCTACCTTTGGAACTCTCCTTAGCTAAGCTTCAAGCCATCATTGAGGATCAATATTTTAAAGATCCTCTGGAGAAACAAGTCATGCATTTGAGTAGACTGAAAGAAGAAAGGGAGGAATTGGTGGATCATATCACAAAGCATCAGCTGAAGGTGAAGTAGATTTTTGATATGCGGGCTTGGTCCTGTAACTTTATGGAGGGAGATGAAGTGATTCTATGGGACAAAAGATAGGCACCCAAAGGATCTCATGGGAAATTTGAATCTGCTTTCAGATTCTCTTATCCAGATGGTGTGAATCTACCTTTTACCTACAATGGGTAGGACCTTAAATTATGCCAGCTTTAATGATGCACCCAATCAGTATCTATGTACATATTAGGTAGTTTTTCCCTACTTTCATTTTTGGTGTGTAGTAGTGGTCTATTTTTCTTTCCCTTTGTTAGCTTTTTCTATGAAACCAGTTTTCAAAGTTCTCTGCACATTGACTAATATGCAGTCCCCAGCTAGAGCTGATGTTAGAGACAATTAGAGTCACCATTGTTGAAGTGTCTAGGACCCTTTCTAGTTCATTTTGTTTGAAGTTCATTTAGCACATTCCCTTGAAAGTTCTTCCTTGCAGTAATTCTTCAAGCATCTATGTCCTTCAAAGTTTGTCAAGTTCAAATTCAGTCTTCCTTGGATGAATCTTTTCCAAGACTCATGCCTCACTTGAACCACTTTGAACTTTGGTTCAAAGAAGTTTGAAGTAGTTCAATGAATGTTTTTTTATCTAACGATTGTTTTCTGCAGGTGGGCCCCGACCTAAAATTCTTTTGAGCGGTGAACTACTTTGAACCACTTTGAACTCCTGTTCAAAGTAGTTTGAAGAGGTTCGAAGATAGATTACAGGAAAATTAGTAAGTGAAAGGATAGTTGATGGGACACATGGCATAAGCTGATGGCGCAATGATGGTTAAGTTTTTAAGAAGGGCATTTTCATTTGACAGGAATAATAAAGCAAATCTCAAATGAAGTTTTGGGTGACGATTAATGAAATCATTAGCACGAGCGGGAGATATCACTTGGGGGATGATTAATAATGATATTAAAGATGGTGGATTTTGAGGATGTCCTATTTTTGAGTCATTACTATTCACATCATTTGGAATTAATGTCCCTAACTTATGCTCATTAAAGTCAATTTTTTAGGGCATTAATCTTTCAAAATATAAACAGCGCTGTAAGTTTTTCTTTCTTGCTATTTTCTTGCCGAGTCTTGGCTGTGGGAGAAGAATTCATTTCAAGTATGCATAAATAGGTAGCTCCTAAAGCTTTTCCTTATTTCCTATTGTTGTTTGATGTATTGATTCGAGGGGGGGGGGAGTTTGTGTTTTTATTCCTGAGGAAGAGATGAGGACCAGTTTGCATTTCTTCAGAAATGTCAAGAATTTGCAATGTCAAGCTCCTATTGTCTCAGATACAGACCTGTTAGGGATATCAGTAGAGAAAATAGTAGTTGACCTCACAAACTATGTAATGGAAGATCATAGTCTAGAGTTCCTGTTGAGTGGATTATTAGAAGCCGCAACTTTTACAGCGTCAATTGTATGTCCAGAATTGGTTCAGCAATGTATTAACAGATATGATATCAAATCCAAGTGCATTTTGAATGTAGAAGGCCAAACCCTTGTGCTAGTCAATAGGGAGACTATTATGGCTATTTTTAAAATCTCAGAGGAATCCCTTGTCAGTTTTACTCCCACCCAATCTCTAGCTCAATACAAAGAGAACGTAGATAAAAACTAGAGTCATGTGGCTAGGAAGTGGACTCAAACCAATTACAAAGGTGGGTCTTAGTTACCTAAAGTTCTTACCAAAGATCACGTCAAACCTCTTATTCATGATGTAATAGTGTTGCTTCACCGGATTAAAGGTTTAGAATAGGTTCTTCTGTATGGGAGTGGATGTTTCATTTTATTGAGATAGTCTTGGAAGGAGGGCAACATATTGATTGGGCAAAAATCATTGCTAGTTCTCTGAGAGACCATTTTAAGCAAGCTCAAGCCATTAAAAAGGATTTATTTATGTCTTCCTATTTGATATATACCTAGCATGCACACATGATTTGTCTTCTATTCAGCACATTCCTTCGAATGAAGATCTTTTTATTTATGAATACTGTCCATTATTAAGAAAAGATAAAATTTTGGAAAATTACAGGAAGGTTCATAATGTTTTCTTGGGTAAATTGTATCAACAGCTGGCAGGGGTCCCTAACCAAAGAGTTTCATTGGAGGCACAGAAATTGATTCAAACTTATGGAAGTCTATATATGCAGTTCCCATTTTTCACCTACATACGGGTTGGTGGCTTTGATGATGAACCTCTCAAGCTCCCAACGTTCGCTTTCGACTATTTCATTTTGGTAGAATTTTGTAGGAAACTATTTGTGGTTGTTAAAAATACCATGCCAGAAGAAAAATGGCCTTCTATGTTCCTAGATAAAATTGGCAATTTGGCCTATAACAATATGATGGATGCTTTGGTGATTGGAAGCAACCTGTTAAGTTTTCATTTACAGTTTTATGAGTTAAGAAGGGGCTTTGATAACAAGGGCTTCGCCAGGAAAGTTCTAAGCTTAAGTAATTATCCTTCACCTAGTTCACACCTCGAGGACCTATGGGAAGATCTCAGTGATGAGGAGGCAATGTGGAAACGAGATCATTCTAGGCTTGTTATTTCATAGATCAAAATGTTATAATTGCATTTTGATATTAAGGGCGTGGAAGAAAATAATTCTGAAGTCATAGGTTCAGAGGCAAGCAATGTAGAAGCAAGAAGTCCCCAAGATATAGATTGGAATAGGAAAGAAGAAGATGATATAAAGTTGAGGGCCTAAACCATTTTTGAGGTCACGAAAAATTGGTTGTCAAAAAAGAGAAAGCAAGGAGCTAAGTCCCCTGCTCTTGAACAACATAGTTCAGGATCAACCTTAAAAAATGTGAAACATGCCCCATCTAATGTATCTCCTATGGTTCCAAATACAGGTAAAGTTATGTCCCCTAAGAAGAAGGCAGTTCCTGGTGGGCATCCTACCGTACCAAGATTGAGACCAAGAACAAGATTAGAAAGGCATTCTCAAATGGCATCTTTAGGGCTTGATTATCTGGATGTTGAGATCAATGATGAAGATATCTCCTTTTCATCAAATCAAAAAGAGAAGGTTCAAGAGGTTCTTACCATTAATATAGAATTACCTCAGGTTGAAAGTACTCCGATTAGAATGCCTGACAACTAGATGATGACTGGTTCAGTTCCTCCCTGGCTAACTAAATCAGTGAATAAGAGAAAGAGCTACAAACCCATTTCACTTCTTGTAAAACAAATCTTCACTAAATATGCTACCTGGACCCCCAAAGCAAAAAGAATGAAGAGTGATGCTAGGCCATCTACCGACCCATCTACTAGAAAGGTGACTACAAAAATAGCCATTTCAGGCCTAAAGTGGGAATTCAGGAACCAGAGGTTGAGGACTTTGAAATTACAAAGATGGAACTTGGTGTTCTCAATAGGGATTCTAGGGATCACATATTTAAATTCTCAACTGATCATATGCTTGGACAGTCCCAAAAAGATGGGAGGGAAAAATGTGAGTTGAAATAGCTGGTTTCTACCATGGCTGAATTTCTTTCCTCACTCGCTGATGATGAAGTACTGCCACTAGCCCAATCTTCACAAGATTTTGATCCGAATTTGGTTGAAAGCCAAAGGTTGGTTAAGTAGATGCAACATGGGAGAATTTTGATGGAGGTCATGAAGTCTTGGATAAACAATGTTATCACTGAAGGAAGTGCTTTCATTCACCAGTTCATATCTACTTGCCTAGATGGAGAAGGATTACTCAGTGAGGTTCAAACCCTGGTTCCAAAATGGGAAATGGAGGAATAGAAACCTATGGCATAACTAAGTTCTTAGCTGAGAATCCATTGAAGCTAGTAGATCCATGTATGCTATTCATTTCAAAGCAAAACTTCAGATGGAAAAACATAATGTTCAAAGCTGCAGTCTCTCAAGCCAAAGAAATAGAGAAAGAGGTACTGGATATGCATGTGGACGCCCTCAAAGACATTAAAATAGTGAACCCCTTGAGTATTTTGTAGATTAACAAGGGTAACATGGATGTAGATGCCATGGTTAAAGTCTTTACAGATACCATGAATGCCCTCAGAGAAAATGAAGCACCTACAGTTCAAGATTTCACCAGGATTGCAAATGTGGAGTCTATGTTGCTGCTGAACTGAGGTCAATTGCCAAAGCAGGCAGAGAGGATCAGGGAGTTGAGGTGGGAAAAGAATGTGACTTGGGTGAAGCTTTCAGGCCTAAAGAATTTGCATTTTTAGCCAGCCCAAGAATTGGTGAATGTGTTCCGATCTTGGAAGCTCATACAGACCGCCATGTTAGAAGGCCTCGATGGGAGTTAGTAATGTTTGGGACAACATTTCCCTTGTTTTATTTTTTAAATGACACGTGTTTGAAAACTCTATTTTTAGTTATGTAAACTAGTTTAAATGATTTTTCTGGTGTCTGAGAGGCCAGATTTTTCTGGAGGCTCTCTCAGACTTGAAACTATTAATGTTGGAGCATTGAACAATTAAGGGGTTAGAAAATATAGATAGGAAATAGATAGTTTCTTTTTGGTAGTAGATAGTTAGCATAGTCTTTTATTTTTTGAAATAGCTGTGACTGATTTTTTATTAGACTTTGATCCAATCTTATATGAATATATGAATGCATGGTATGGTTTAGATCTTTGAATCAAAATATGGAATGTATGAATTGCTTTGGAAGTTGATACATTTAAATCTGTACATATGTTATTCATATTTAGTTGCTTTGGGTTTCTTTCTAGTTCATCTTTCTTAAGTTACTTTATAGGTTCCTTTGTTTTCAGAAATAGTTAGTAAATATTAGTTCTTTCATAGTGTCGTTTATTAGTTTGTTGGTTCTTAAATTGCCTCAATACCTAAGAGTATTTGAGAGTTCCTTCCGCACTTTTCAGTTAAAAATGTATATGTTTACTTTGTTGTTGATAATTGATTGAAAATATTACAAGGAAGCTGAACCTTAGAAATTTAAAGGGAAGCAATTTCTTATGCTTACCCAACTGTTAATGAACCATTTGTCTTAGGAATATAGAGTCTTTATTCATTTTCATTTAAAAAGAAGAAGATTAATCTGTTCGCCAATAATATGATTCCCCTGAAACCTGAATGATCTGCACTGTTGTTGGTCATGATTCATCTCAATACAAAAACCTTTTCTCCTATCTCCAAGACCAAATCATTCCCGATACCTTCAATTGCCATGAAAAAAGATACCTAATCTATAATGCCTCCTAATATGTCATCATTGGTAATGATCTATACAAACGAGGTCTAGATGGTACACTACTTAGGTTTTTAGAATGGGAAGAGTCTCAATGTGCACTCGAGGAAGTCCATGAAGGTATATGTGGGTCACACTCGAATGGTTTAACACTAGCTAGAAAGATTATTAGGGCTGGGTACTATTGGCCTGAAATGGAGAAAGATGCAATCAAGTTTACTAAGAACTATCAAAAGTACAAAGTACATGGTCACTTAATTCATGCTCTAGGGAAAGATCTAATTCCCTTTACTACACAATGGCCTTTTCACCAATGGGCATTTGATCTTATAGGATCCATACATCCTCATTCTTCTAATGGACATACCCATATCATAACAGCTATAGACTATTTCACAAAATGGGTAGAAGTAGTCCCCTTGACTCAAGCAATCGGCAAGCAAATTTCTATTTTCATTCTAAAATACATCATATGTCAGTATGGTATTCCACACTCTATAGTCACAGATAATGGTGGACAATTCAAGAATAGAGACTTAGATGATCTATGTCAAATTCAAGATTACACAACATTGGTCATCTATCTACTATCCTCAAGGGAATGGACAAACAGAGGCTTCTAACAAGAATCTATTGAAAATCTTGCATTGTATAGTTAATAAGACAGGAAGAGACTGGCATCTCATGATCAATCTAGCTCTCTAGGCCTACAAAAAAAGTATCAAAATGCCCACTGGGGCTACACTTTTCACTTTAGTTTATGGGTCTGAAGTAGTACTACCTATTGAGGTTGAAATCCCATCACTAAGAATCAGAATGCATGGTCTAGTAACTGATGATGACTATAGAGTGTCTAGGTTGCAAGAACTTGAACTACTAGATGAGCACAAACAAGAAGCGTATGACCATCTCAGAGTGTATTAGAAAAGAATTTCTAGAGGCTACAACAGGAAAGTTAGACACAGAGAATTTTAGGTTGGCGATCTAGTCTTGAGAGAGAATCCTAAAAATCAATCACATCAAGAACGCAAGGGGAAGCTTGAACCCAACTGGCTAGCTCACATTGTAATTACTATGACTTTTGGCTCTGGAGCCTATCAACTCTCAACAACTGAAGGAGAACAAGTCCGAGAACCAATCAACATTCTCCATTTGAAGAAATTCTACACCTAAGGCATTCAGTATCAAAAAATGTCCAGAAAAAATCTTTAAAATCTGAAAATGTCCTGAAAAAATGAACATCTTGGTGAAAACCTAGAAATGGGCACCTTGATGATTCACAAAAAAATGGAAAAATATCAAAAGTACAAATAAAAATTGAAAAAAACAAAAATACAAAAAAATGAGAAAAAGAAAAAGTGCCTTGGTGAAAATCTGGAAACATGTGCCTTGGTAGAAAAAATAGAATCTATGCCAAGATGGTGAAAACTTGGTGAATGGGTGCCACTTGTTCAAAATGCTCCATCTACTAGCGTAATCTTGGTCTTTCCCAGCTTTCAATCTTTCTTTAGTTTGTACATATCTCTTGATTTGTTTCAGCATATCCTTATTTCAATAAAGTTGGCCTGTACACCAATCAGCTCAATCATTTGTATCCTATCAATGCTTAACACTTGGGGGCAATCAATGTCATATCCTATGGCCTCCAATACATCTTAGACAAGTCATATCCAGTCAGAGTCCTTTGAAGCTTTATCTGAGTCAGTTAGTCAATCTCCTCTCCAAAAAGGATTTTGCATCTACAACAACACAATCAAACACAAATTGAAAACAATCTATGCTTTTACATGCTTTTATCTCCTTGTATGCTTACTGATTCACATTGAGTTTTTTTTTGCATATTGTGTCCCTTCGAGCTCTTTGATGATGTCATTTATAGGATTTAGAGAGTGATGACTGGGGGCATAATCTTTTCTTTATTTTCTTCTTGTATGTGAAAATCTAACAACTTTGGAAATTCTGGATTGAAATGGTGTCCGTCTGTAAGAGCCTCTATCTCCTATTGGATGGCCATGCATACCTCGACCATTGATACCCAGAAAATTCAAGGAAGTTTGATCTAACTATTGTCTTTTTGAGAAAGTTCTTACTCCTACTGTGAAATGGGATCTTACCTAAGGATGTGAATGATAAAGGGTCACTACGGATAATTCACACTGGATTTAGAATGATCTCTTGATTGTTTGATGTGTTTGAACACAAGGCATATTTAGGTGATCACAATGTTTATGTTTTGATGCTTATACAAATTTCTATATCAAAATGGATATGATATTCAGGTCATCCTAGCATTTGTGCCTTGGTGCTTATATCTAATTTGACATTCTGAAAATAAAAATCAATATTAATATGTCCATGTTTGTCTAACCAGTGGGTGTTGTATTGAGTCTTGTGCATACAAATTGATATTCATATGTCTATGGTTTCCTAACTAGTGGGCATTGTATTGATTGATCCAGTTACCTAAAAATTCAATGATGACAAATTATCAACACATGATCAGTGACTAGGTCCTAGGTCTTAGGTTGCATTTCATTCTGTATGTCTCTTTGCATTTTACATGTTTGCATGACCTCAAAATGGTTGGATAAAATTCAATGCTTAAATGATTCTTCAATCACATCTTCAAATATAACAAAGAGCTGAAACCTAACACGAAGGTCTCTTCATCAAACCACATGCAATTACTATCCTAGGTTAGACATCCTTTTTGACATAAGATTGAGTACTTGTCTTCATCAATACCTACAAAATATATCATGTGTATCATTTCATTTTATATCATAAATCATTCCATCTATTGCATTGCATTACATCCATGTGCATCATCAAAATCCTACATACATCTTTCCATAATCAATTACATTTTCATAACATCCATACATATGAAAGAAATAATCGCATTGCATAAATCCATACATACATTCTACACTACTCATAGCATAAGCATCACATGATATCATCATAAATCAAAACATGACAAGTACAAATGAAGTCATAACCAAAATCTCGATCTCATATATATATCATAAAACTTGAACTAGTCAGGGGTGCACTACTGGCATAGTGTACAAAAGAATGAGCTCATGTGAGCTATCAGAAGTTAGAACAATATCAAAATCAAAAGAGAAAAAATATCAGAACATATCATGACAAATCAGCTATCTGCCTAATCCTCTATATCTAGTGGAGGTGGTGGTGGTGCATCTGGTACTACCTCGGCTCTGGGTGCCCTGGCTCCCTCTGATGCTATCATATACTAAGAGTACGTAGGAACTCTCTGAGCAACTAGGACAACAACATAGTACATAGAAACATAATAGGCAGCTTGTCAGGTCTGATGTGTCACCTCTATCTGTAATCTATGAACCTCCTCACAAAGCTCAGACCACTGTCTATCTACCTCAAGAAATCTCTCCTCCCAGTGAGCACTTTGTACCTTTAGGTCCCTGACCTATAATCTGAGTCTCCTAATGATCTCCTATGGAGTAAGTGGTACACTAGGATCAGTATCAGCTACCAGCATCTCAGTATCTACCACTGGCTACTCTGTGGTATCCGCTCTTTGCACCTTACGACATCTCACCTCAGCACCTAAATAAAAATTAGTGTCACCCTGTAATGGATCAAGACCATCACCACCTACAACTTGCTTAGCTGCAAGTACATCATCTGCTATGCCCACACTACCCAAAGTTCCATGCTCTCCTCTAGTGTATCTCCTAGAAGTACCTACTGGTCTACCTATTGAAGAACTAGGAAAATGAGGAGGTGGTCTAGTATGTCCAGCTGGTCTCTGTGGTGTCACCACTGCTCTTGGCCTAGGAGGTGTAGGCTAGGGTATCTGTGCCTATGCATGCCTCTATCCTCGACCTGTTGGGGCACCTATAACATCCATGGCCTCCTCCATGGAAGGAATCAACTTTGTTGGATCTGAGAACCTATATATCGGGTTCTGTGCAAGCCATGCAATAAAACCATTTGTGACGCCAGCATCTAGCACATCTTCTCTATAATCCTAGTCTCTTCCAACTATACCACTATACTCTTGTGTACATAGAGCATATGATAGTAGAGGGCCCCATCCTAATTTGAGCTCTCTCAAAATTCATGCATAGGTAGCATGCTCCTATGGTGCATCCTAGATGATGCCATACTACCTCCATACCCTGGTAATAAGGAAGCACTCTATAACAGATGTGGATCACCCAATCAATACACAACTTTGACAAAAATAACCAAATTGCTCTCTGGCAGTAGGCTAGGCCTCTATAAGTAGATACGATCTCCAAGCTACAAATGTCATATCATCAAGGCATCACCTCCAGTACTCTATGTGGCCCATGCAGACTTGTGTAACATAGCTTGAATAAGTATAAATCACCAGCTCCTGTGGCTGGCACTATGACTGACTGGTCTACAAATTGGGATGTGCTCCCCAAGCCCATATCTAAAGAACTAAAGCACCAGAGACAAATGATTTTCTCTCCTGATACATGATCTCATGCATCTTGGAGAACATATGTGCTAACATACATTGACCCCAAGCCAACTCAGAAGGAGTCACCATCAACCGTGCCACCATCAAGGCCCAGCCCATCAATAGACCATTCTGCTGATGGTTAGACATAATGATGCCTCCTATTATCCCATCAATAATGCACTCTAGTCTATGGGTCTACCCATAGCAATATACCAAGATCTCCCAAGAAATAGAAGCAGTCAGCTGTGTATCATCTTCGAAAAGATGTCTGAATGCTAGTAGACCTAAGTTCCCCGAACTCACGTAATCAAGATGCTAACCATGGAATGGTATACAGAGAATCTTGTACACATCCTTAGGTGTGACAGTGATCTCTCCAGCTGGCAAGTGGAAAGTTTGGGTCTCATAATGAAACCTCTCTATCAGGGCAATCAACGTTCCATGGTTTACCCTAATCTCAGGTAACCGAATCAAATACTCAAACCCACAAGAAGCAAGATGTACCCTCATAGGGTCAGGCAATGATACACAAAGTCTCTAAGTAGCAAGATGAGAAATGTGCACATGAACATCAAGATATGTAACCTACACAACACAGAAATAGGGAATCCTATCAGTAATTTGGTTGAAAATTAGGCTAATAGTACAGAAATTGAATAGTTCATTATCTCAGAAGGTACATTCAAAGCTCAGTAATTGGCCTAAGAAATCAAAAAATCAAAAATTTTGACCTAAGATGGATTTTTGAGCTCACTGTTTCCCATACGACAATTTAGACTGGCACTGAAATTCATATGAGTTTCTACAGGGTATCATACAACAAAGCATAGTGATACAAGTTTCTAAGGCTTCCTGTACAACAGAGGATGGACCCGATGAAATGTCGTATGACTCTTGGGTCCCTCTCATACGAGTCTTGGGGGGTTCTCATACGACAAATGAAATGAAATTGGAGAGTCGTATGAGTCATGGAGCATAGTCGTATGAGCTTTCATGCATGCAAGATTTCAAAATTAAAAATGTATGAAAAATGACCCAAACATGCTAAAAACATGCAAAAATTAAATTTTCAGAGAGGCACAGAGGTCCACCTACCGGATGTCCATACTGTCAAGGTCTCTGATGTCTGCGGCTGCACTCAAATCAATGGGAACTAATAGGTACCTTCATTTCTACCATTTTCTCTCTTAGAGGTCTCCATAAGGTTTCAAAAGTCAACAGTGAATAATGAATTGAAAATGACCCTTCTAGCCTTTATATAGCTTTTGACCTAATTTTCAAAAGTGCTTCATTTTTCATGAAAATTGTACTCCTGGCTAATTTTGACGTTCTAAACCCATTTTTGAGATCAAAATCAAAATCTGAGATCGTTCACTATGTCAAAATTGTGATTTAAAATTTTTGGACCCAGGACGGTCTACTGCTTGCATAATCAACCTTCAATCATCACAGAAATCTATAATTCAACTTAACTGATTATCTTACATCAAACTATCAAAATTTCAACTTGGTCACCCATGGTCAACTCATGATCAAACCTAGTCAAACTTGGTCTCCAGGACCTCTAAATGATGCAGAACATGTTCTCAAACGTGTATAACCACTTCTCAAATCAATTAACATGCTTCTAAACCATTCAACACTAAATTTTCTTGTCAAATTTCAATTTTAATCTTGAAGGGGGCATGGTATTGCACATCATTCAAGTCTGTAAGTCTAAATTTGTAATAAATCTTTCTCTTAGTAATCAAGACAACAACCACGTCTAGTTGCTGACTCATCAAAAGTCCTCGTCGCTTGGGGTAAATCTATCATCGCTTAGGGCATATCAGATTCATTGAGATCCATATCAATCTGCTATCCTAATCTATCTTGTAAACTGTATCAATTTTTCGTAACCATCGGTTCATTAGTGTTATTTCCTTGGTTCTTTGTAACTGAAGGGTTCAAATGTGATACCAATGTGATTCTTATTGACAATCAGGTCTGGAATTGGTCACTCACTTCTTCGCAATCATAAGGTTCAGAATTAGGTGTTTTGGCACTTTTTCATAATCACTAGTTCATTGTTGTTATAGTTAACGTTATCTTTGGTCATTCAGGACCTAACATCTTCAAATCTTTCAATCGATTTCTGTCTTAGAATCGGTTCATCTTTCAAATCAGTTTCATATCATACATAGACTATCTTTGAACCACTACACTTTGCACAATAATTCAAAGAGGGGCAAAACATAATGCCCCAAAAATGGGCTATAGGTTCATTAACCTCCTACATCTACAAATCGAACAAAATCAACATCAAAGTCCTAATCTAAGGCACATTTGAACATCATCAAATCTTAATTGATTATCCTAAATTCTGTATCAAGGAATATTCCTAGAAATAATACTAATTTATCTTAATTATCTTAATTTAATGATTATTTGGCGATAAAGCTAATTTATCCTAAAGTTTGATTAATTGAATATTCTGAATATTTAATTAAATAGATTTAATACTTCCGCTTAATTATTTAATTAAATTTAATTACATTTATTCCTAAATTATATTATTTAATTCTGACAATAAATCAAAAATCTTATGACTAATTGATTAAATTTTTATTTAATTAATTAAAGTCAGTTGTCAAATTTAATGATATACTTTTTGAATAAAAGTTTGATTTAATAATTGACTAACCCATAAATCAATTATTTTAATTCAAAAATTAGTTAAGTTGAGGATAAATCACTTTATTTATTTAATTAATTCATAATTAATTGTGCACATTCAAAGAGCAGTTAAACTCAAAATCAGGAAATCAATGCAAGTTGTTAACTTTTGGAAACTCAACATCTATTTTGAGTTCAAAGCTGATCTAAACTTCTGATTTGAGTTAAAAAGTTGTTCTTGCATGATTCTGCATAATTATGTGAGTTAATCATCTCTGATTTCTTGTTGACTCAAAAATCAACCTGAGTTCATCAAGAGTGATTTATGAATTTTCTCATGCACCCTCAAAGCCCCAGATTTCTATAAAATCAAGGCTTCAGCTCTTCTAAAAGGATCCAGAAAATTGCATCTTCACGCTGGTGAATTGGTGATCGAAGAGTCCATCTTTTGCAAATCCAAGTTGTTGTGAGATTTTCCTTTATTTGTGAGCATTCATATCATTTTTAGATCAATTGCATATCATATCAGTTTCATCTAGACTAGTTTCATATCAGTTTCTTTCATTATAATTGCATAGAAAATACAAAAATATAGAATAAATCTGCATTCATTTCATATCCATCTTCTGCATTCAAATCCTTCGTTTAGGTGTTGCATTGTCACTGGTCTCGGTCTGATCTGAGAATATCATACTCGCATCTACTAGAAAGCAATAAATCACCTGGTTAGCTTAGTTTCCATTTCATTGCACGATTTTGATTTTTGCTAACCTCTAATGTTTTACTGAAGTGTTGTGTCTACAACTAGGTACAAAATTCACACACACAATGACAACAATAAAAGATGAAAGCATTAGGGAGAGTTACACCAATGGACTCATTGACATAGCATTAACCATCATTGAAGCACATTCTGAGCTATCCTGAAATCCAATAAGATTATCAGGATGACCTATGCTGACAAAAGGAGAAAAGAAATCATCAACTTATATGTAAATTATTATCCTGATGGGTAAAGAGAAGGTAAATCATTAGATGAGAATACACCAATGTAATCAATGATATATCGACAAGAATTACTCTGATGAAATTTATTGGTGTAACAATTACTATCGATATAGTATCTTGATAGACTTGTCGAACCCTACTGAACCTATCAAAATTACTTATGTTGATTGAAAAATGAAATAAAGAATTGGGAGAAGGAAGAAGAGGGTTATGCCAATTGAAGCAAGAGATTCATGTGTAGGTAGAACCTACATTGATTAAGAACCGTTAACTTGTCATTTTGAAATTAAAAATAGAGACAAATGATTTCTATTAAATGAGTGCATTGGGTAGATCCAGGAATTCACACAAGGAAATTTATGAACAATTATCATTACAGGTTGTTACTTTGATGCATCTACCATAAAATTGAAGATTTATCAACATAGAAATTTATAAAAGTAAAATGAGTTTGTAGATAGAAAGCTAATTCATGAGAGATACACAAGTAATTACAGTTGCAAAAATGGAGGCATCCAGTTCTTCAATAAAGAAAAGGAAGGTGAACAGTACGTAATCTAAGGAAAATATATCTAAAATAGAGGAAAGTGCTCCAATTAGGAAGCTTAACCAAGATATGATTGACTAGATGCAGGCTCCATGCCCTAAATCGAGATGTTCTAAGAAGAATTTTTTAGAGAGAGACCAGTTGGAAGATAAATTCAAAGATGTTGGTGACATTTGGACTAGGGTTAGTGATTATGAGATTTTCTTGTTTCACTATTTATGGAGGAAAAAATATATGCTATTATGAAACCCATGGATAAAAAATTTGGGTAAGATAATTGTGCCGATTATCTTTGTGAATTTGAAAGTATTGGATATTTTGGTGAGGAATTATAATTTAGAAAAAAAGATGCATTCAAGACACCAATGTAAATGTTTTCTTCAGCTTTTTTATAGATACCCTTAATGAGGTTTTAAGCCTAGATAAAAAGTTATAGTATGCCATTGTATTTTATTAAAATAGAAGAAAAATACCATAGGGTGGATACCACATAAATTGGATGGAACACTAGTACAATTTGCACATATTTTCGATGACCAATTGGTCGAATTTTCTACCAATATTGGATGACTATTCGACCAACCGTTTGGTCACTATTTTTTGGGTTGAATGTATGACATAACATTTTCACGTCAAAAGGTCAACATGACTCTTGGTCCAAATTTACATTGGTATTGGGAATTCATCAGGTTGAACTGTCGACCAAAATAGGTTGAAATCTTTAGACTTTTCGACCTTACTTGGTTGAAATATTTAGACTGCCCGACCAGGATGCCAAACTCGTGACGGAAAATTTTGACACAAATTGGTTGAATGTTAGACCAATTATTGTGTGTTTTGACCAAAGTGAGTCACAATTTAGATAAATATTGGTCGAAATATTTGGCCGCTTCGACCAGGATGCCAAACCCACGACGCCACATTTTGACACAAAATGGTCAATTTTTAGACCGAACTAGGTCAGAGTTTCAATGTCGATTAGTTGAAACGTCGACTCTGATGAGTCAAAATTTCAACTAAATATGGAATGTATAAAAAAAATGAGGATAAATATCTAGAATAATCACCAATGACATCCTGATCGGTGATTATTCTAGATATTTATCTTCAGGTATCCACACTCATTCTGCTACTTGTTGCCAGTAGGTCCCTACTCATTTTGTCAATCCACATTAGGCCAAGAGAGGTTGACACATTCAATACGAGAATACTTACACAAAATGAAGCTGAATCATGCCAGACAATGACAATGAGAAGTTGACTATTGGCCCTTCTAGTTTTTTATTTGATAGTTGCTTGACAATGACACATTCAAAATGAACTTATGGGCAAAGACCTAGAACAAATGAAATTGATTAAATAATGAAGGTATGCTAGTTTGAGCTTCACTTGGTTTCGAGAATACTTTAATAATCTCTACTTAACAAGGTCAACCACATGAAGGTGGAAGCTCATTTGGCCTCACCCCCCCTCCCCCTAACATCAATCTAAATTCACCATTACAATCTAATTACACACTTCATTCATCCATTTATGAACTATAACATTCAATCAATACAATCACATAACATTCACTAATATGATATAACATTCATTAATACACAACACTAATCAAGAATTCATTAACACATAACAATATTCATTAACATGACATATAATTCAAGATTAATACACAACATTCATAGATAATTACTTAAAACAACATTATTTCATTATCCAACAAAGTTAATCAAACAAGTTTTATCAAAGAGCATTTTTAAGAAATCATTTCTTTTTTGGGTTTTTCTTAGATTTCTTAAGTAGGTAAAGGCTGAGAGGAGCATCAATATTGATGAAGGGTGCTCCCCTTAATACCACAAACACATAACATAAACAAAGAAACAACAACAATATGCAAGAACAAAAAATTGGCTTCTTATTATCTCCACAAATGTGAAATTACAAACCTTCAGAATTACAATATGCAAAGCCACATGGGCATTCCCTTACAATATTCTGTAGGAAAAAGCCTTGAATTATTATCCAGATCTACCACCCAGAACTGCCTAGACAACAGTACGGGCCTTCTTTATATAGGCAATTTCCACCGCCTGAGAAGGTTCCAGAAATTTAGCCCTTTAGGCCGACAAAACATAGAATTATTAATTTTTCACAATTATTACAATAGGGTCGGTTCAAAAGAAATACAAAATATAATTTTAGGTAACCCAACTTCCAAAGGCCATAACTTTATAACCGTAGCTCCATTTTTCTATTGTAACCACTTTTCAAAAACGCCATGATGAGATCTACAACACCTAACATGCGCTAGCGCTAGTCAGCAGAGGGTCGATCACGATCCGGAGCCTCTAAGGCCTTCAAAATTGACCCAAAAGATTTCATACTCAAAAACTTCAATAACTTCACCAATACTGATGATGTGGCAATTGTGTGTGTCTGAATGTGGACCTCTAAATCAGGCACAAATGCAACATAGTCATTGCTCAATCATGAGATGGTGAGTATGAACATGAATTGTCCATCTCATAACATCAATTGAATCGACCTGTTGCCTCCTATGTGGATGGGGTGTTCAATTACTCTCATAACGAGAGCCAACAACCATAGACCAATCCCACAACAGAGGATTTTCAAAGCTGTAATGATATGCAAAACTGAAATTAAACTAAGATGAGTGCAATCAATCTAGAAATGCTTTGAAAGAGATATGAAATGCAGATTTTTACTTTTAGAGAACTTGAAATAAAGGTGATATTATACTAAGAACAAATAAGCAAATTAATCTAATATGAGATGCAAGATTAAACTAATAATGAAATATTAAGCTAATTAATGCAATAAAAGCTTTGGAAACAATGAATTAAATGAGACTAAAATTGCCTATAGTGTAGATGCTCTCAAAATTGCCCTCCTCAATGAAGAAAATGAGGTCCATTAAATAGAAAAGCCAGAAGAGGAATGAAGAGTTTCTTGATTTCAAACTCCTGACCCTTCATTCCCAATTGAGACACATATTCATGAATTACTTAATAAAAAGAATGGAAAATGCCACACAGGTGGCCTTTCGAATATCTTGAATTATTAATTCAAAAAGGTGTGTCCATTCGAATATCAAGCAATTATTAATTCCTTTTTATGGGTAATTAGCCAAATGGGGTGGATTTAATTTAATTCTAAGCACTTAGGACTTTAGGATTAAATTAAATTATCATAGCGGTAATTTAGCTAATTAAAGTCAAGGACTTTAGGAATTAATTTTGATATTTGATTAATGCAATTTATGGTCTTTGCAATTGACATCAAGTCAAATTAAGTCAAGTAGGAGAGAGAAAATTGCCTAGGGAACTAGGACTTTGGAGATGTAAAATTGAAGAAAATGCACCAAAATTAATTGGATTTATTAGGTGCCAATTTTAGGGCATTACATTTGCCCCTCTTTGAATTGATGTGCGAATAGCGCGTTGATTCAAAGAATAGTCTGAAGTGACAGATGATAAAAAATTTGGGAGTCTGGGTTAGGTTTCCAAGACATCGAACAGATCAAAGCATGATTTTTTGAAGTCTAAGTTACATTGCAAACACAACGGTCTTGAGAGAACCAGAATCAGGGTTAGGTTGCCCCAATACCAATTGAGATTTAGATGAAAACTTAGGACTGGCTCTAGAATCAGGGTTAGATTGCCCCAATACAAAGCTTAGCCCTCTGAGACCTGGGTTAGATTGCCCAGATAACGGTTTAAGAGAGATTTCGAGAGCCATCTCTAGAATGAAGCTTGACTCCCAGGAATTAGGGTTAGATTGCCCCAATACCTAAAAGATTTTGAGAACCATCTCCAGAACGAAGCTTGATTCCTGAGGACCTGATTTAGATTGCTCAGATACCTAAAAGATAGATGACCAGATAGCAAGATGTGAGGCACCGAGATGCCCCTAGCAATGAGAACTAAAGATTCAGATCAGATTGATTCAAGAATTGATTTGACAAGATTCAAATGATGCAATTAGCCTACCCCCTTGGGAGCGAAATCGAAAGATGACATAAGAGGGATGATTGACAGCAAGAGGTTGCAGAGTAGAAGCAACTAGACTAGATTTGAGAAGCTACATAAGCAAATCAGAGCAAAGTAGAGGTCTTGTTGACTAATTTTGACCATGATTGACCAGAGTTGACTTTGATGAAAAGAGCAAAGATCTTGAGAACATGATGCAAAGATGAGGGTCTAGCAGGAAGATGACGCCAGAAGGTTGACTGCACAAGTGTCTGATCCCAAAGGGTCCCATAATTTAAAATGAAATTTTGAGCTATCTAGAGATGTTAGATTTTGATTTCAATCCCAAAAATGGATTCAGAGCAATCGATTTAGCCAAGGGTGCAATTTTCACACAAAATGGAGCACTTTTGAAAATTAGGTCAAAAGCTATATAAGGCCTAGAGGGGTCATTTTCAATTCATTATTCACTTTTGTCTTCTTGTGAGTTTTGAGCTCTGATAGAGAAATGGAGGGTCTTCCACTGCATACGCATCAATTTGAGCACTCTCGATGACATGCCCGACCCCCAGAGTATGAAGCACCTGTAGGTAGTCGATAAACTTCCTTGCATTTCAATTCGTACAGCTTTCTAGGTCAATTTAGGGTAGATTTAACAAGTTTAGGCCATGTTCTAATAATCTCATGTGAGGAAATAGTTTCCTCATGCGGGGTGAAGTCTCCTCTTGCGTGAGGAAATAGTTTCCTTGCATGACTTGGGGGTCCTTTGCACTGGCTCAGTCTAGAAACTTGTGTGAGCCAAAAGGGGTTCCCATGCGAGATTGTAGGATCTCGTGCGAGGCCTAGTCCTGTCTCGTGCGAGAGAACAGTTTTCTCACGTGAAAGACTGCTGTAGAGTTTGAAGTTGTTTACCAAAATTGTGTTAAATTGCATGAAATTAGTCAAGTAGAGTGTCACAGGGCCTTGTCTAGAATAGATGCCATGTTGTATTTTTTGTTGTTGTGTTGAAAATCATCATGTTTGAGATACTGATCTGATGTCATCACTTGCTTTGTAGGTTGACTTTCCTGATGCCATCTTTAGGACACACCATCCTGTCCTTACCACACTAGTCTAGAGATTGATAGATGCAGAGGGTGCTCACATAGAAGCTCTCAAATTGGGATACTTACATGATTTTCCTGACATTTGGGTAAATCATGACCTTCTTACTGCATTGGTAGAGTGTTTCCATTCAGAGATGAACACATTCCATTTTTCCATGGGAGAGATGATGGTGACTCCCAAGGACATATACTAGATTATGAGGATTCCCATTCATGGTACTCATGTAGAGTACGATACATAGCTGCGATAGGGGACTATAGCCTTGAGGACCATCTTTTAGGATGATCTAGTGATGGGCCGGGCCATCTCATGGGAGGACTTGATGTGCAGATACGGTGGTGCTCACTCATTCCCTCTTATTTTGGTGATGTTCCTAAGCTACTACCTTTTTCCTGATCGAGGGAAGCATGGTCTAGAGTGTGGCTGGGGCACCATGTTGTAGAGGATGCTGGCTAGACTAGCGGTGAGATTTGGATAGGGCGAGTGCATGCTCACCCACATGTATCATGAGATGCATGAGATTGTTTATAGGAGTGCCAGGACCATGGCAACAAGAGTCTTTGTCTTATAGATCTGGGCCTGGGAGCATCTCCCCGTGTGTAGGCTAGTATTCCATTATACATGATAGCATTTGGAGCCATATGTGTACAAATATTTAGGTGTCATGACTCAGCCCCTACTGAGCAAGATAGAGCAGTAGAGAGGATAGCTGGATGACATGGCGGTGGTAGTATGGAGACCCTGGGTGGCCACCAAGCCATGGGATGATGCTCATTGGGAGCTATCACATATGTTTGTTTCACATCCACTGATTGGGCAGACTGTCCATACCATTGAGATGTTCCATGTCACACATGTCCTACACTAGTTTGGCAGATAACAGGACATATCACAAGAGTACTGCCCCTACGCTTGCTTCTTTGATGAGGAGAAGAAGGGGTGGCATGTGAGATTAGATCCCAAATGATGTGCTATAGAGGCACGCATACTAGCCATGTGATGGGATTACATGGTGGGTGTCACCAATGTAGGGGTGACACCAGCATACAGAGATCTATTGATAGCCCGTCCCCATCCTAGATTCATAGACCCAGCTAGTGTGAGAGCCCAGTAGCAGCTAACATAACAGCAGCAAGCACAAGACCAGCAGGCACCAGGCCAGTAGGCACCATAGCAGCAGAGAGTACTAAGACCCAGAGTAGGATAGACTAGCATCCCTTCTAGGACTATGGGTTCAGATTCAGGGGTTGGGAGTAGTGGGGCCTAGTAGAGGTCCCCCAAGTAGTAGACTAGAGGGACATCACAGTCAGCTCTTGTAGATGATGATATAGACGTGCCTGACATTCTAGCAGGAGCGGGTACCTCACAGTTACAGGAGGCTCTCAGGAAGAGCCGAGAGAGAGTCCAATAGGTGTAGTAGGAGCGTAATGGGTATCACACATGAGTTATCAAAGAGGAGACTTGGGTAGCTAACACGGATGTTGAGATTTGACAGCTACGTGATGAGCTAGCACAATCCAAGATTGAGATGAGGTATGAGGCTGCTCAGATAGCATATTATTATGCAGCTTTCTATGGGGTTGTACGAGATCTATTAGAGTAGGTGCCACCATTCACTGACTATGCTAGAGTTCCATAGGCACCACCACTAGCACCTCTGTAGGCTCCTCCATAGGCTCCTCCATAGTAGCAGGCACCTCCCTAGAGACCTATGCCCCTACCACAGAGACCAGTACAGGCTCCTCCACCTCCACCTCCCCCTGGTGGGAGTCGATCTTGATACATATAATGTTATTGTAGCCCATTTTTGATACTGTGCTTGAGTAGCACCTTCTTTTGTATACGACATTGGATTGATATATATATATATACATATATATATATATAAATACATATATATATATATATATATATATATATATATCTATAGATATATATATATATATATATATGTGTGTGTGTGTATGTATATATATATATATATATATATATATGTATGTATATATATATATATATGTATATATATATATATATATATATATATATATATATATATATATATATACGAGATCAAGTTTTGACATCATCGTACTTGTTGTATATTGCTTTGATATATGATGTTTATGAGATGCTTTCCTACATGCTTAGATATATGGATAGAAATGTATGAAATGCACATGTTTCCTTTTATGAATACACACATGTTTTATTTTATGATGATGCAGTGTGAAATGCAGTGGTAGATGAATAGAATGTATGCATATGTGTAATGTATGATTTTTGAGTTATGCTTATAGTGGATGCACATGTATATGTATATGCAAATGAATTTATGGATGCAAATGAAATGATAATATATGACAGGTACTAATCAAAAGATGTATGTTTCAAAGATCGAGAGCTAGGACTGGACACTTGTGTAGCCAAGAAGGACTTGGGACAAAAGATGAGGACCTTTGATGAAGAAAAAGCAATCGAGAGAGCACCAAAACACAGTCTCTGTTAGGGATTTTTCTTGTAGAGTCAAACTTGGAAAAATTATATGCTAGATTCTCAGTTAAAAGGGACTCCAAGTTTGTAAGAAAAGCCTAATTGATGAGGATTGGATAAGATCCCCCTTCTGCTTCGAGCTCCATAGGACTCAAGTGGGTATTGCCTATGAATAGGTTACTATGTTTCAAGTAAGCTTTTGATTAGTGGATTAGGTCTTCACTGTCATGCTATTTAGGCTTCAGATCACTTCAACAAAAGATCACTTTGTAGACAGCTAAGAATCTCCTGATACAAAGCTTGACAATAGAAACTATAAATGTAACAGCATGAACAGTGGGATAAGGATGTGAATCCTTCTTCTTTTTATGAGTACAACTCAAGGAAGGTTAACCTCTGATTCTTTCTTTAAAGAATCACCAAATGTGAACTGTATCACCTGGATGTAGTCCCTTCACAATGTGCATAAACTTAGAAACTGAAATGAAATGGTAATGATTATTTTGTGCTTGAGGACAGAAAAATAACTACACAACAAACATCTAGTCGGTGCCTATTCCATTGGGCAAATAGTTATTGTATGTAAATCCACAGGAAGAGATCAAAACAAATATAGTGAAATGCCTTACAGATCACTTGCAGTTTGAATAGAGTGCCTTACAAACCATTCTATCACTCCTATACTGTTATCATCAAAATCTTGATAATCATGTTCACTCTCTGAGACTATTCACGAAAATTTAATTATTTCCTTGAAAGAAACTCATAAATAATCAAACAACTTTCCTTGCAACTGGTATGTTTTACATGCCTAAAAAATAAAAGCATACAAGAGTACAACATAAAAATGAGGAGACAAAATAAAAATCTGAGAGAAACTGCAATGTATTTCTTTGACAATAATCTTATTTCAATGCACATAGAAATTAAAGTTCAAGAGCCCAGACACAGGAAAGAAAGATCTATTCTGTAGAAAAGATATTCAACATTCATCCTTTAGGGACATGCTCACAACAGAGCAGTCATAGGAACTGGAACCAAAAAGGGACAGGAACCAAGAACCCTTACAACTGAGAAGAGAAGAGAATAAAAAGAAGAAGAAGAAACCCTAAAATCTGTACTTGACCAACACTTGTCCATTTTGCAATCTAATCTTATAGCCTTCTCTCTTCTTTGAAAATCTGATCTTCTCGGGCATCTTCAAAATCTGATAAATTTGTCATTTTTTACATAAAATCTGCTCATCTACTGGAAATCTGATTAATTTTTCCTTTGCTCTTCCTTGAAATATGACTTAGTCCTTTGTACCCTCTTTTCCTATCACCATGCAATTCTAATTCATTCTTCCCGCCAGATTTGCAAAATCAATCAATTTTGGAAGAAGAAAAATCTCCCCAAAATCTGGTCATGGATTAAAAGCCTTTACTACTCTTAGCAACTTGATCTGATCTGATTCTAACTGCCATCATTGCATTTGTCATCTTTTGGCATTTTTGAAAACATATTATACTGCCATATTCTGATAAAAAATAAATCTCCCAGACATTTTCCTGTGAACAACTCTGTCATTAAAAAATTTTGAAATTTCTCCAAAGTCTAAACTTTATAACTTTTTAAATCTTTTAAACCTTTAAAATTTGCACATGCTACCATAACTTTCCACTTGTCACCATTTCATTGGATGTTCAGACAAACTCACCTTTAACCTCAGTCCATCTGGAGATCTGGAGACTAGTCTCCAAATCTCATAATCATTTCCTCTCTTTATATTTCCTTATGAGATTTGGAGACTTCCTTTAGTCTCTAGATCTCTGAATAATTATCTAGAGATCTGGAGACTTGGAGATTTGGAGACTAAGTCTCCAAGTCTCTGAATAATTATCTAGAGATCTGGAGACTTGGAGATTTGGAGACTAAGTCTCAAATCTTAGAATGAGCTTTTTCCTTTGTGAGACTTAGAGACCTCTTGACAAGTGTCCCCTTTCTACAAAAAAAAATTTGGGCCCGCTGGCATAGAAACCAAGGTGGATGCACAAGCCTGGGCAAGCATAGCTTCCAACACTTTGATTTACTTCATATGTTTGGAGCATTGCTTATAAACACCATATTTTCATAATCTGGGGTGAATGTGGGATAAATGCTATGAAAATTTTTTGGGCAGTTTTGATAGTGCTGCACTCAGATGACTGTATCTCACAAACCAGGATGAATTTTTAAAATCTCTCCAGTGAAAATTTAGATAACTAGGTTTGCGACAACATATCCAAAAATGAACTCAATCCAATGTTTGAATAAAAAGTTATGCCCCTCGCAATATGACTATTTTTCTATCTTTTGCAAATCCATGTTTGAACAAAATCCATTGATTAAAAAATTTATTCTGTGGGATCCCGTGGTATTTGGTTCTGAACTTTGAAGAAGATTCTCCCTCATATGTCAACCTAGGCTTCTCAATTTGTCTTCCACATTCACATTAATTTTCCAACCATTCAATCGAACATACACTTGTCTTTAGAAAATTGTGAATTGGTCACTCCAAATTTGAGCCAAATTTGAGAGTACCAACAGTCTCAATGCAAGTCTAGAATGAAAATGCAAGCCCTAGGACTTGGTTATTGGACTCACCGTATTTATCATCATCGATTTCATTTAAGCACGGGATAATCGCAAGATGTCATACAATCCTCACTAATATTGTAATTATGAGAATATGAATATGACATAAGTCTTAGATTTGTCGGAATGAGTTGTAAGCATTAAGGCACAAGAAGCCAGAATGACTTGAACAACTATTCCTTTTGATTTAGCAAGTTAACATAAGCATCAAAGCACAATTCTCAGAATGACCTAAATGTTGCTTGCAAACAAACACACCAGACACGCAAGAGTTCTTTCTTTTGCCAAAGAGTGCTCGCAGTGACCCTTACATTCACTTAGCAGGACGAGCATTAGCCATTTTACTTGTAGCAGAAAGAAGTCACTCAAAACAGACAAGGAGAAGAACCAACCTCACCAAAGTGTCCATATAAAAGGATTCGAGGTACGCATGGCCATCCAATACAAGATGAAGGCTCTTACAGATGGACACCCCTCTTAGATAGATTCTTTGGATCATTGGAACTAAACCAGCAAACATAAAGCAAAGGAAACTAAGTATCAGTAGGCAAATGTAGTGAGAACCACGGGTGACCGATACAAGGATAATTCTCGAAAGAGAGAATAAAATGTGAGCAAAACATTAGCAGGCAAACACGGTGAGGACCACTGGTGATTGATGTAAGGAAAAGATCCCGAAAGAGAGGAGTCAAATGAAAGCTAAGTATCAATAGGAAGGCATAGTGAGAACCACTGGCGACTGATACACGAGAGATCCTCAAGGAGAGAAATCTCAAAAGTAGCTAGGCATCAGCAGGTAGACACAACAAGAATCACTGGTGACTGATGCACAAACAAAACTTCTGAAAGCGATAGGACAATGCCCCCTAGACCAGGAAAGTGCCCCCAATTGTGAACTAGTTCCAATCCATGAAGAGTCAAGGAAAATCTTGAAGACCACTGAAGGCAAGAGCATGAGCTAACAAATTAAAGCAAGAAATGAACTCAAAGCAGGAAACAAACTAAAGCAGGAAATAAACTAAAGCAGGAAACAAATTGAAACAGGAAAGCGGGAAAGAAAACTAAAGCAGGAAACTAATAGCCAAGCGATGCTGAGACGAGATGTAACTTTAGGAAACAAGAGGCACCTATTTACCAAGTTTTCACCATCTTGACAGAGATTCTATTTTTGCTACCATGATGCCTGTTTACCAAGTTTTCATCAATGGCACATTTTCTTCTTTTTCAATTTTTTTGTACTTTTTCTCTTTTTTTGATTTTTTTGTATTTTTGAATATTTCATTTTTTTTCTATTTTTATTTTTTTCACTTTTTTTTTTGTATTTTTTTTATTATTATCAAGGCACCTGTTTACCAGGTTTTCACCAAGATAATAGATACATCAAAGCACCTGTTTACCAGGTTTTCACTAAGATGATCATTTTTTTAGGACATTTTGCAATTTTTAGGATTTTTGCAATATATCATTTTTAGGATTTTTTTAGGACCAATAAGTATGTACATGAGCATGCTGAGAATTTCTCAACTGTAGAACTTCTTCAGGTGAAGAGCGTTGATAGGCTCTTTGAGTTGCTCTCCTTCAGTGGTGGAGAGTCGATAAGCACAAGACCCAAATGCTACAGTAATGACATACGGACCAAGCCAGTTTGGTTCAAATTTCCCTTTCTGGGCTCGTTGCTGCTGATTTTTGGGGTTCTCTCTCAGGACAAGATCACCCACTTGGAATTCTCTTTGTCTAACTTTCTTATTATAGGCTTTTGACATTCTCTTTTGATATGCCTAGAGATGATCGAATGCCACCTTCTGACGTTCATCAAGTAACTCAAGCTCTTGAAATCAGGATATTCTATTTTCTTCATCAGTGATGAGGCCCTTCAAAGAGATTCGCAATGTCAGAATCTTGATCTCAATAGGTAACACTGCCTCTACTCCATAAACCAAGGTGAAGGGAGTGGCCCCCGTTGGCATTCAGATACTTGTTCTGTAGGCCCACAATGCCAGATTGATCTAGAGATGCCAATCTCTACTAGATTTATGAACTGTTCAGTGCAAGATTTTCAAAATTGTCTTATTAGAAGCCTCTGCTTGTCCATTACCCTGAGGGTAATAGATAGATGACCAATGCTGAATAATTCTAAATTTAGTACACAAGTCTGTCAGGTCCTTATTTTTGAATTGTCCCCCATTGTCAGTGATAATAGATGAGGGTATGCCATATCTTCAAATGATATAGTTTAGTATGAACATAGCAATAGTCTTGCCATTAGCTACAACTAGAGGCACTACCTCAACCCACTTGGTAAAGTAATCAGTAGCTGTAATAATAAACTTGTGCCCCCTGGAAGATGAAGGATGTATCTGACCAACCAAGTCAAAGGCCCATTGCTGAAATGGCCAGAAACTAATGAGAGGACTAAGTTCATGAGAAGGAGCATGAGTCAAGTTTCCATGAAATTGGCATTGCTTGCAAGTCTTGGCATATTGAACAACTTCTTTTTCCATATCTAGCCAGTAATATCCATCTCTAATAAGTTTCTGAGCTAATGTCAGACCACTAGAATGAGACCCACAAATACCTTCATGTACCTTAGCCAACACATGTTTTGACTCATCGGGTTCTAAGCACCTAAGAAGAGTACCATCTAAACCTCATCTATATAGGTCATTTTCTATGAGAACAAATTGTGAAGTAGTATGAATGAGATGATGCTTCTCATTCTAGGTATAAGTGTCAGGAATGATTTGGTCATGAAGGTAGGAAAAGATATGGTGGTAGCAGGATGAATCATGTCCAATGACTGAATAGATCATCCTAGATTCAGGATTATCATAAGCAGGGTAGTGTAATGTCTCCACCAGGAACTCGTGTCTGAAATCATTTTCTGGCATTTGTAACATTGAGGCTAGAGTGGCCATAGCATCAGCTACTTTATTGTCTGTTCTTGGAACTTGCTAGAAAGAAATATGTGCAAAGTATTGCTTGAGATCATCTACCATCCTTTTGTAAGGTATTAGCTTGTCATCTTTTGTTTGGTAGACATCATTGACTTGATTGATAATTAACTGAGAATCCCCAAAGACTTTGAGCTCATCAACACACCATTCAAGGGATATCTTCATTCCATTAATAAGAGCTTCATATTCAGCTATGTTGTTTGTGCAAGGAAACAACATTTTATATGCCTTTGGCAATGAGTATCTTTGAGGTGTAACAAACAGAATGCCTGCACCGGACCCTTGTTGAGTGAAAGATCCATCAAAGAACATGCTCCAAGATTGATGTGTGAGAAGCATGATGGATTCATTTGGAAACTCAATACTCAAAGGTTGGTGATCTTTCAAAGGAGCCTCCACCAGCTGATCAGCAATTTCCTATCCCTTAATGGCTTTTCTTTCCACATATTCAATGTCAAATTCACTAAGGATCATTACCCATTTCGCTAATCTACCTGTGAGGGTAGCCTTGCTCAACAAGTACTTCAATGGATCAATTTTTGCAATAAGCCTGGTGGTATGAGCTAGCATATAATGCCACAATTTTTGAGAAGCAAATACCACTGCTAAACAAGCCTTCTCAATGATGGAGTAGTTCATCTCATAGGCAACTAATGTTCTGTTGATATAGTATATAGCTCTCTCTTTGTTGTTCTGATCTTCTTGAGCTAGGAGAGCACCCAAAGATGTATTTGTTGCTGATATGTATAGTATAAGAAACTTCCCATGAATAGGAGGCATCATTATAGGTGGATTAGCAAGATACTATTTTATTTGAGCAGGGCTTTTGTCACACTCCTCATTCCATTCATAGGTCACATTCTTATGCAAAGTTTTAGTAAATGGTTGTGAATTGTTAGCCAATTGTGAAATAAAGCATCAGATAGATTGTAGCCTTCCTTGTGATCCTCTCATTTGACTAATATTCTTGGGTGGAGGCATGTCCATAATAGCTTGTACCTTTTCAAGATCTACTTCTATGCCTTTAGCTGAAATAATATAGCCCAAGAATTTTCCAGAAGTAACACCAAAAGCACATTTCTTCGGATTAAGTCTAAGACTAAATTGTTCCATATGATCAAGAATGGGACCCAAGTCTATGAGGTGAGTTCTTCGCTGGATGATTTTGGCTAAAGTATCATCCACATAATCCTCCATCATTTTATGCATTTTATCATGGAAGATAGTAGTAACAGCTCTTTGGTATGTTGCTCCAGCATTTTTAAGCCCAAAAGGCATGACATTCCAGCAAAAGGTGCCCCAAGCACATGTAAAAGTGGTCTTTTCTTGATCCTCTGGCACAATTTTTATTTGATTATAGCCAGAAAATCCATCCATTAATGAATACATCTCATACCCTACTATCATGTCAACTATCATATCAATATTAGGCAGTGGGAAGTCATCTTTGGGACATGCCTTATTGAGATCTCTGAAATCTGTACATACCTAAATGGATTTATCATGTTTATTGACTAGAACAATGTTTGAAATCCATTCTACATAATCAATAGTTCTTATGAAGCTAGCCTTAAGAAGCTTTTCCAGCTCTGCTTTAACCAAAAGCGCTACATGTGGATGCATTTTTTGCAGCTTCTGTTTAATAGGTTTGATACCTGGTGCAATGGACAAATGATGCATGATTAGATTGGGGTCTAATCTAGGCATGTCAGAGTAGGTCCATGCAAAGTTTATTTTCTTTCTCTAAAAGAATCTTGTGAACTCTTCTTTTCCCTCAACAGACAATGATTGTGCTAGGTGAATGATCTATGGAGTAGTTTCTGTACCCAAATTGACCGGTTGTGTCAACTCAATCAATACTCATGACCTCTCTTGGAAGTGGCTCAGAAGAGCATCAAGTATCTCATCCTTGGGCACCTCAGAGAGGTTTTCACCTATGGATACATCTTTTATTTTTACTATTTTTGGCTCTGATACTACCACAAAGTGGTTTTCATCATTAGAGCATCTATTTTTTCTTCTTTTAATTTTTTGATTGAGATACTTAATATCCACCTCTGTCATGCTGACACTACTCTCACTAGTGGAGGACATCATAGGCTCAATTGTGTGGAGGTAACAGGCTAGATCATAATTAGTCTGGAACATTAGGACTTCATTGGATTTAGCAGGGGAGTTCTAGTTTATCAGATCGGGATGATGGAGTGAAAGGGAAGTAGTGACTGGTTCAACTGCGTTCACTATATAACCCTTAAAAGTGCTAACAAGAAAGTCAAGGCCTAAAGTGATCTTGTCCAAAGGAACATTCAAATCCCTATAAGACCTTACGTCAGAGGGAGAGGACATCTTAATATTAGTGGCATCTAATTTGTGCAGCCTAGTGCTAGACCCTTCACCTACTTTAAGGAGTCTTTCATACACATGAACAGTATCTATGTCTACATCATAAGTGGCATTAGACAAAGATTCAAACTCATATTCATGTGAGTCCGTACTTGATGTAGGAATTTCATTAACATCATCAGTCTCATTATTATCCCTTGTGGCATTGATAGCTTGCTGAAGTTGTTCTTGTTCATAGTACTTTTGAAAATATGGTGGCCTATATTGTTCACCTATAAAATTGGGATCATCATTTATTGCTGCTTTCCATTCCTCATATGTAACTTGATGCACTAAAGAGGTTTTATTAGAATTAGCTTCAAAACAAGTATCAGTATTAGACTCTACCATATGAACAGGTATGATAGGCTCATCAGGTTCAGCAAGGAGTGCTGCAAGATCTGGAGGGATAGGATATGGAAATGTATCCTCATCAGAGCTGTTCTCTGGATTCACTTATGGAGTGATATCTTCAATTTCTTATTTAGGTTTAGGTTTAGGCTTAGGATCAGGCTCAGGAGCTGACACAAATTTCTTGGTCCCCAAATGAAAGGGAGTCTTCTTAAAGCCTAAGCCACTAGTATCTTTTGTGTGGCGGCCTATAGCTTCAATAGGTTTTAGCAAGCCATTATCATTTTTTCCTATGGGGCCACTCCCCTTATAACCAAAGCACTTCATGATCTTGAAAGCTTCACTATATGGTTCTTTCTTTAAATCTAGAGTGGTTGTTACAGCTATCTCTTTTCCTTTGTAGATCCAAGCTCCAATAGCTCTTTCTTCATCCTCATCTTCTAAAGGTATAGAGGCCCTCACAAAGGCACCATCATAAATTGTTTGAGGAGGAGCATTAGGAACTTTGTTGTCTTTAGAAGGTCTCCCATAAGAATGTAGAGACAAAGGTAGAGTAGCAAGAGATAGCATAGGTTCCATTCGGTATTCTCCCATGCCTGTATCCTCAAGTCTCAAAGTTTGTTCCATCTCTTTCAGCTTAGCCTCATAGAACTCAGTGGATTCCCTATTTTCTGGAATAAAACTATCTATAGTTTGTGTAAGAATATTGCAAGAGAAGTTGGCATTTGTAGGTACAATGACTTCTACCCCATGAAATGGGAACTTAATGCATTGATGGTATGTGGATGGAATAGCTTGCATCTCATGAATCCAAGGCCTACCCAAAAAGATGTTGTAGGTGAGAGGAATATCAAGCACTTGGAAAGTAACATCTCTCTCAATAGGACCTACATGGATAGGTAGCATGACTAAGCCCTGGGACTTGCATTCTTCCTCATCATAAGCTTTTATGGTAATCTTTTTGCGAGGATCTATGCAATTCTCATCATATCCTAGCTGAGTGAGCAATTTAGTGGAACAGATATTAAGGCCAGGGCCATTATCTATGAGCACATGGCGGACATGCTTAGGACCCATCATGACCTCTATGTGTAGGGGAGAATTATGTGGGTGACTTAAAGAGTGGTCATCTTCTTCAGAAAAGGATAGATAATGAGGTGAAGTCAAATGACCCACCATAGATTGGAACCGATTGAGATCAAGATCCTTGGGAACATTAGCTTCAGCAAGAGCCTTATCCAAAATTTGCTTGTGAGTAGGCGAGATCTTCAGCAACTCAAAAATGGTAATCTAAGCGTTAGTTCACTGAAGTTGGTCTAAAATATGATAACTAGCTGAGCCAGCTATAGGAACAATTTTCATATTCTTGTTGGTGGGGCCAACAACAATTTTATCTGCACTTTTCTTAGGAGCGGATGTAGGAATATCAGGTCTCTTATCCACCATTTTCTTAGGAGTGAATGTAGAAGTATCAAGACCTTTCAACACAACTCTTCCTCATGATCAAGTGAAAACATTAGCACAACCTTGAGATTGTTCAGATTCAAACAAATGAGATGTAGAACTATGCAAAACAAAAGGTGTCTTAGATTTTGGAGTGTCATCACTCCCCTTAGAAGTGATCATATCACAATATTCCATCTTGACAGGTTCAATCATACCAATGACATTATCATTATTGGTGTACATGTAATTGACTTTAGCATTGGTATTCTTAGTGTTTGAAGACTCTCCCTTCTCATCAGGAGGAAAAGGATCCTTGAAAGCTTGGTGATCCGAATTCTTATTATGATTCTCCACAATGATGTCACCATTATCAATGAGATCTTGCACTTTATGTCTTAGTTGGAGACAAGTAGAAGTTTTATGACCAATATTCTAATGATAGTCACAATAATCATTATCATTCCACCAGTAAGGTCATGGTTGTGGGTCATAAGTACGCTTTTCCAAAGGAGTAAGAACCTAATTTTGTAGAAGAGTCTTGTAGACCACATCAAGAGGTTCTCCCAAAGGAGTGAAATCATGCTTGGGTCATTTAGACCAAGGTTTGTTCTTAGAAAACTTTGAAGGTTGTTGATTATCAGTTGTGGTCTTTTTGGCAGCCTTAGCTACTTGTATACTAGAAGTAAGATTAAAAATAGGCTTTGAAGGCTTTGCAGTAACATTATCCACCACTCCATCATTTACCACATCTCAGTTCTTATTGACAATCTTTCCTTTATCCTTGTTTGTGGAGAATCCTTGTTTATTGTCCTTATTCAAAGTTAGCTCTCCCTTCTTGATCATGAAGGACTCTATTTGCACTGCTTGTCTGATCATGCTATCAAAAGTAAGAGGACCTTGCAATTGCACTTGGTATCCAAAATCAGGGACAAGATTGTCCAAGAAAATGTTGAGTCTCTCAGACTTTGGTAATTTATGAGGACACTTCATGCATAACTGTCTCCACCTTTGGAGAAAGGTTAGGAAAGGTTCTCCTTGTCATTGTTTTAAGTTGAAAAGATCCCAGATGTTGACCGAATGTTGAATGCTATGCAAGTAGTGTTGTAGAAAAAGATTTTCCATTTCATCAAAAGTTTTAATACCAATAGGAAATCTAGAGAACCATTCCATAGAAGGTCTGCCCAAACTTCAAGGAAATAGACGCATAAGATATGTCTGATCATGCATGAATTCCATAGATAATGCACCAAACTCCCTTAAGTGATCTTGGGGATCAGTTGTACCCAAGTATTTGTCATATTTGGAGAGTTCTACACCTCTGGGAAAAGGTGGCATATGAATGCTTTTGTCAAAAGGAAAAGGAAAAATACTTTCCATGGTAAATAGTTGAGGGGGGTGACCTCTATTCCTCGCAAGTTGACTAATTTTATCTTGCATTTCTCAGACCATTTTTTGCAACTTTGTCATCTCAGTTTCTTCTTCCTTAGCTACAAGTGTTTCAATGTGATAGTCTCAGGGTAACTTGGCCCCTTGTTTAGCTAGCTCAAGGAAGTAATTTTCTTTCTCCTCTAAAAGAAGAATCTCCATCATCCTAATGAGACCTTTATTAGCTTTGGCAACATCTATATCTTGTTGAGTTATCACTTCAGGTTCAGTCCCAAGGATCTCATAAATACTCTGAGCCTAATCTTGTTGTTGATCATCTTGGTTTTGATCAAATGGAGGAGGATGATAGAAGTAGGTAGGTTTTTGACCGCCTTGAGGTTTTCTTCGAGATTGATCATCATTGTAGAATGGATTTTAGTTATGTTGAGATTGACCATGAGTTTGTTCATTCTGAGGTAGAGCATGACATGGTTCATTAGAAGATTGACCATGATATTGATTGTTTTGAGATTGATCAGAGTTTTGACAATACTTGCCCAGTTGGAAATCAAATGAATCTGCCATCATGTTGTAGACTTGCGTAGTATCTAGAGACTTGACAAAGTGATGTGAATGAGATTGAGAAGGTGCAGCCAAGGTAACCTTTGGTGAATGAATAAGATCAAAAGATTTAACAAATTCTAGTGGAAAATTATCTTCAACAGTACCACTAGGTTCAATGATAGGACTATTCTCAATAGGATTAATTGGCACAATAATAGGACTAGTCTATTTAAGAGATCTTCCAAAGTTGTGGAACAATGATTCATCTTGGAAGTATGAGTTATCTTGGTCTTGAAACAAAAAACTAGGTTGAGCTTCAAACAATGGGTTGAAGCACTCTTGAAACACCAGAGGTGACAGTTGAGACAGACTACTCAAAGTGCTCAATGAGGAAAATGAGGATGTCTCACAAAGTTAAAATTTTGCAATGGATTCAGGAGGATCTATCTCTTGATTAGGAGGTTCACTTCTACCTTGATCAGGATTCTGAATAGGATAAGTCTTGCCACTTCTAGTCATGATAGTCATAGACAAAGATGAAACAAGAGAAGATTCGGGACAAAGCTAGACTCGGTCTCTAAGAACAACACAAAAGAGATAAAGGCTAGGACAACCAAGATGCAAGATGGATTTGGTATGAATCATCAAAAGAGGGGGCTAGAACAACTAAGATAAGACTATTGCAACACAAGATACAAAAGGCATAAAGAGATAAGGTAAACCAATGAGAGATGACATGAGTCAAAGCAAAGATCGATTGATTCCTAACTCAAAACAACCAGTTCTGACAGTGAACGAAAGGAAAGCAAAAAAATAGACCTCAAACAAAAGGTAGATCAGATAAAATTCAAATAGTCAATAGCAAATAAGTCTCTATTTTTGCAAATTGTACTATAGTCTCGCATGAGAAAGTATGAGGCCGCGTGAGAGAACACTAGTCTTCACGCAAGAAAACAAGGTCTCACATGAGAAAGTGCTCTGAAGTGTGAAACCTCACGTGAGAAAGGTAGAAAATTTGATAATTGGGCACAATTTTTGAGATAAAAGTTGAATCTTGAAGTACAGTCTGAACTAATGTCTAACAAAAAATCCAGTTTCCTGACAAGTTTGAAGAACAGTTTAATCAACAAGCTCATTTTAGGATTTCAAGCATTCGTTTAAAGACACAAAGGTTCAAATCAAGTAGTTGTGAAACAAGAAGTAGTCATTAACAGACCTATCAAGGACAAATCAACTTGATAGCATCAGGAGAGTCTTTGTTTGATGATGATTAGACAATGTTTAAGACTTGATAACAAACACATATCTTAGTCCTACAAAAAAAATGGTGAGAAGCCAAAACCTTTGCCCCATTTCTTATGCGCATACGTGCACCTCACATAGCCATGTCACCCCCTAGAGGGTGCCTATGTTTTCAGTGTTTCCAAGGACTCAACAATGTATGTTCAAAGGTTACCCTTATAGTAGGGACTACTGTCGCAACCACCTCCAAACGTCCAGGTGTATGTCTATGATGGGAATCTATGGGAGAGATTCTTCCCCCTCCCTGTGCAAAGATTATGACTCCTTTCGAAGGTGAACTGGGTAGGCCACTAGCTACGACAAGTTCTTAGTAGGCTTCCATTCATGCTAACCTTTAGTGCCCCTGATATAGGTTTGAGGCCTTGCAGCCACACCAACACCCGAAAGTCATACACCCTCGCAAGTAGGGCTAGGAGCGGCGCCACTCAGTATAACAAACAGAGCCTCCTCAAGATGATAGTCAAAGTCTTGAGAAGGAAGCTAACATGGTTTTGGAGTCTTTAGACTTGACAAAATTTTCTTTATTAGAGTGAGGTGGAATCATTGGCAATAGGTGCCTACTCACTTGGGTCATTCCCAAAGGTTCAATACTGGTAGGCCCTCTAAAGGTGACATTGGACTTGGTTTAGATTTGGGGGTCAGATTTTCTAGTTCTCTGAAAGGGAGAAGAGCATACTTCTCTCTCCCATTTCCTCACCCAAACACATCAAGAAAGTTCATCACCGAGTTAGTTTCACTCCACCACAACTACAAACTTTTGGGTTTTTGGTTCTCTCGGAGAGAGAAGAGCATAATCCCCTGGTAAGTAGAAGCACAAAGATTCACTACCTTTCTCCACTTCCCCAAGAATTTTTCATACTAGTAAGATCATTAGGATTTTAGGTTCATTCATGGTCATCACCTCCATGTAATGAAGAGCCAAAGTCCCTACTCACTATCAAAATCCTCAAGAAATTTTAACCGAGCCCTATTTAGACTATGTGAATAAAAATAGGAAACAAACACAATGTTTTTAGCAATCTTCGACTATCGGCCTACAATCAAACCATTAGCATGTTTTAGTTCTTGGTCAAACATTCTGCAAAAAACTGTTATGCTGTGAAAATGACAGAAAATACTAAGCAACAACAAATAGAAAACTGTTAGAAATCTAAAACAAAAAGATAGAAAGCAGGAAAATTTAGGCCACTGTCCTAGAATCTCGTGTGAGGAAGGACTCCATGGTGCACGAGGAAACATAGGCTGCCACACGAGGCCACACACTCTCACGTGAGGAAGTGCTACAGGGAGAAAAATCTCATGTGGGACGCTCTAGATTCTCGCGTGAAGATCCTTACATAGGCAGTATGGAGGCACGGAAAAGCATGAATTTTTATCAGAAAAAAGATGAGAATGAGGCCAGAAATCAGATTTTCTGCCCCATGGTGGGCACCAAAATGTGTGTGTCTAAATGTGGACCTCTAAATTAGGCACAAACGCAACATAGTCATTGCTCTATCATGAGATGGTGAGTATGAACATGAATTGTCCATCTCACAACATCGATTGAATCGACCTGTTGCCTCCTATGTGGATGGGGTGTTCAATTACTCTTAGAACGAGAGCCAACAACCATAGACCAATCCCACAATGGAGGATTTTCAAAGCTATAATGATATGCAAAACTGAAATTAAACTAAGATGAGTGCAATCAATCTAGAAATGCTTTGAAAGAGATATGAAATGCAGATTTTTACTTTTAGAGAACTTGAAATAAAGGTGATATTATACTAAGAACAAATAAGAAAATTAATCTAATATGAGATCCAAGATTAAACTAATAATGAAATATTAAGCTAATTAATGCAATAAAAGCTTTGGAAACAATGAATTAAATGAGACTAAAATTGCCTATATTGTAGATGCTCTCAAAATTGCCGTCCTCAATGAAGAAAATGAGGTCCATTAAATAGAAAAGCCAGAAGAGGAATGAAGAGTTTCTTGATTTGAAACTCCTAACCCTTCATTCCCAATTGAGACACATATTAGAGTTTTTGTGATAGGATTTTAAGGTTTTAGTGAAATGTCATGCACTTGTTATCATGAAATAGTCAATTTATGTTCAAAATTAACTATTCAATTTGATTTACTTTTCATTTGACCAATTTACCTGTGTCTCATCTGGTGCAATAGATTCTTTGTTATGGCTTTTGGATTCTTGGTGTAGGTGTGTAGCCATGACTTTATAGCCTTCCTTCAAGGCTATTCTTTTGTCTTCATTCATGGGCTCTACATTGAATTTTGTGCCCTATATTTTTTGTTTAATATCATCACTTTTACATGTATGATTTGATTAAATAGAATTATTTGCATCCTTATATATAAAAATTTGATATGAAATTCCAATGTTGCTACTTGCAAGCCGAGAGTGAAGTTTCATATAGCCACTAGAGTCAAGTTTGTGTTGGCCAGCCTTTTTTAATCTTGCTTTTGTGGCTTTTGATGTGTCTTGCAGTCTATGAAAAGTTTGAAACATGTTAGATTATATATTTAAAAAGATCACTAATTAGTGCATGATTACATTCTACTTAATACTATCATGGCATACCTTCTTTTTCCATCTGCTAGTTTAATTCCACTACCCTTTATCCTTTTCTCTTTTGCATCTTCCATTATTTCATTCCACTCCATCAGTGGAATCATAGGAGGACACTCATACTTTGGGTTATCCTTTAGAGCCCTTCTATATTGGTCCCTCACAGTCTTTATATGTTTGGATGCTTTTTTAAGAATCATGACACTGTCAAAAGTTTTATTTCCAAAGATGTCCTCTAAAGATTTAATGAGCTGATTTTTTAAGTCAGCATCCTATTCATTCCACCTTTTTAAAAAAAAAATTTGTTAGATATCATAACTTTAATATAGAACAATCAATGGAAGATAAGAAAAATATTATACCAATATTATGAAGCTACATACCTTTTACATATGGTGGGCCCAAATAGCTTCAATGTCATTTCAAAAAGATGATCATAAAAAAAATCATTTCCTACAAAAATATCATGGGATTATCAGTCCAAAACAAGTTATGTATAAGTAAATTATAATTACACTGTAAATAATAACAAGTTTAAAGCACCTAGAAGCTTTGGTACTTTTAGTGGAAACATATTTTTCTTGTTCAACAACAATGTCCCCTCACATGAACCAATACTAGTAACATAGGTTGATCCAAGAAATGGTTGATCTTCACTAGTACTGGTCTGATATGTTCTTGTACCAAGTGTAGGTGTATCTATTAGTGCACAAAATAGGTCCATGCAGTGTATAAAATTTTCACAAGAAAAATAATCAATGCATGATTAGCACATAACAAAATATAGAAAAATAAGGTTTTACCAGTTGTAGCTAGTATAGAGGAAGATGTCTACAAGCACCTTGTTGCGAACAATGCAGTAGTCAATAGTGGAATGTTGATTGAAGGAGGCATCTGTACTTCATCATGAGCTGAAGAATACATTGTTAACAAAGACATTCACAATGGATAAAGATTAAATGGGGTACTATGTTGGAAATATTCAAGACTAGCTAGGTTACTGAGAGGGGAGGGGTGAATCAGTAACTTCAAAACTTTTACAAATTTTAGATCTCAACCATTTTCTCAATGACATTAGATTGATAAGCTAACTGTATGCAAGAGTAACAGAAAAAATAAAACATTCATAACACTTTGAACACCGAGATTTGGTGACCCAGAAACCTTCCAAATAGAAAGTAAAACTGGGGTGGGGATGAAACCCACTAAACTTCAATACTGTAGTATAAAGTTTTCCGGTTAAGGCTTACAGTAATCACTTCTGATGATCTACCCTATTAGGAGCAATAAGGATTGCTAGGTCCACCTTGTTAGAGGATTTACAAACATACAAAGAAGTATGCACTTGGTTAAGAGATTTTTGCAAAGACTGTTAAGTCTACTCGGTTAAAGGATTTGGGGCTGATTCACCTGTTAGGATGAAACAGTAGATCTCTTACTTGCAACTGTGCTTGCTAATTGAGATTCTCTGATGTATTGATCACCTTCTATGATAGATATGTCTCTGCTACTTCTTATACTATTGTATCCCTTTGTAATTCTCTTATCTCTACCTTTCTTCTCTTTTTCGCTTCTCCCTTTTTACACTTTGGATATGATACAAAAAATTGTTTATATATCAATCCAAAATAATTACAAAACAATAGAAAAGTTAGCTCTAAACAAGCAAACACAAGTATTACTGAGTTGGCCCAAATATAGTGACTCGGTTACTGCAAACTAACTCGGTCACTTTCTGATACTCGGCATCCACTGCGTTACTTGACATCGTCATGCACTCAGTAGAAGTGGAGGCTTGGTCCATACTAACCACTCAGTTGTAGTTTCAAAATTGGTATATACTGGAGACTCAGTAGATATAGTGTCACTCGGTAGAGACTGAATTCCCTATTTACCGTGCAAGCACTCGGTAAACACTGCTCATCTCATCACTCGGTGAAGATAACTCGGTAAGCACTATTCTGCTCGGTAAGCACTGTTCTGCTCGGTAAACATTGTTATGCTTGGTAAACACTGTTCTACTCAGTAAACACGCAGAGTCTGAATAAGTGTTGTCACTAATGACAATCATACTTAATGCCAACAATCTCCCCCTTTGGCATTAGTGACAAAAACACTTATTGCCCAAAAAAAAAAAATCATGCTGAATCTGTCTCTTTTTTTTTTAAATTTATCTTTGTCATACTATTGTATATACATTTCATGTCTCCCCATATAGTATATATACAAATATCTTGTATCACCTCATACTCATATTTCCTATTTTTACTTTCTCCCCCTTTTATATCTCATATATCTTATATACGTTCTCCCCCTTTTTGACAATAATGCCAAAGGTGTATATACAAATATTTTACACGGAGATGCCAAAATGTGAGAGAAAATTAGAGTGTACCTTACTTATTAATGCTAGAGTTCTATCCTAATTCTCTTGTAGAATCTTGCATGTATGGAGTGCAACTTGGACTTCTGCAGAGAGTTCAATCATGTGATCTGTAATTGAAAACTGATTGTCATGGATCAATGTTTTTGAGTATGCAATATGCTTTTGCATTCTATCCATGATGGGAAGGATCATGTTCTAAATATCTATTAATATTGATCTGATCCTTGCATCTTCTCTCAATAATTCTGACTGCTTATTAGATAGGAATCTAACTGTCATATGATGTGCAGAGCTTGAACTAGGTTCAAGTTGCAACTTTTGTGCACTGATCTTTAGATCCTCATCAATCTTATTTATTTTGTCTTTGATCTCCTTTGAGAACTCAGCAACATTACAGACTTTGACAAAAAGAGATGTTACCTTGGAATGGGAGGACTCAATGCTAGTCAAAACTGAAGATAACCCTGCCTGATTGATAGCTATTTGCTGAGCAATGTGCTCAAGCACTTCATTATCAAACTTCTTCTCAACCTTCTCAAGAAACTTTTCTGTTCCAAAGGAATCATCATTGAACTTGTTAACTGCTTCTGCCAACTACAACAAAATGTGTTGAGAGGAATCAACTTCAACACCTATAGCTTCTGTCAAAATGTTCTTGGCATCCTCAGTGATCTTATATTCCTTATCTCTTTCTTCTTTTAGTTTCTTTTGCTCTGCTTTCTTCTAGAGGAGTTCACCAACTATTTGCATTTGATCTATAGTGAGGTTTGCAAAATCTAACTGGGGAATTTCTATCTCCTCATCTAGATCTATATCTTCTACTACACTCTTGCTCAAAAATTTTGTACTCGATTGAGTCTTTATACTTAATGCTTTTGTAGTAGAAATTATGGTAGACACAGTAGGACTTGTAGTGAAAACTGATAAACTTCCAATTGATGGGATGCTAACTAGAATATTTGATAAACCAAAAATTGAAGTATTTACAACTGTAGAATCTGAAGTACTTACTGCTGAAAAACTCAAAATTGAAGAAGGTATAGAAGACTGCAACTCGGTGGAAGAAGGAGGCTGAATCTTGGTAGATGAAGTGGTAGCCACTTCTGTCATTGATACATTGAGTTGTGCTAGTGATGATTGCACATTTGATGTATCTGAGGGAGTTGTCACAATCACACTTGAAGTTTTCTCCGGGATAGATGTAACAATTTTTACTGGAGAGTGAGGAAGTGAGGCAATTACCTCTGTAGCTATCCGAACTGGATCATCTTCCTCAACATTCTTCTCAGCTTCCTCGGTAGCTTCTTTTCCTGCTTCTTCTATCTCAACATTATCAATCTAAATTGTTTCTTCATCTTCTTCATCACTGTCATCTTCAATATCTTTAATTATCACAGTTTTAGTACTCGGTTTGTGAAGATGATAAATGTTTTTCCAAGTAGATTCTACACTCTTCACAATCAACTCTATATCCTTGATCAAAATTAAGCAACTGTTGAATTTTAGTGTCATCTTGGACTCATTTTCTATCATGCCTTATTTATTTCAGCATTTTTCAAACTTGGCATCAATTGCCTTAAGGTTTGAGCATAGATGTCCTTGATAGTTTTCCTTGCATTGGACCATCTCATCTTGATTGGGTTTAATAAAGCTCTTGGGATTTGAGAAGCTAATTCTTCAGGTGAGTATTTTCATCTTCCCATTTTCTCAATAACAGCATCTTCAATTTCATGCTTCTCTGCCTCTGACCTTGTTTCATATTTGAGAGATTTGAAATTTGCAATTCCAGATCCTTCTCTCAAATCCTTAATCTTTTCTTCAAAAGAGGGAGGAGGCCTTTTGAGTACTATATCATCCTTGACTTTTCCTACCTTGTCCCTTGATCTTTTCCTTGTGAATACTGCAGTGGGTTGCTTGGGTTCCTTGGTGATAGTTACCTTTCCTTTCTTCTTTACAGGCACTTGTTCTTCTTTACTCTCATCCTTTTCTTCTTCTTCTACAATATCCTCTCCTTTGTCCTCGGTTAACATTAGAGGTGTGCTAGATTGCATCTTGGCCATCCTCTTTCTACCTTTGTTAACCGCTTGTGGAAGCTTTATGCTTAGCTCAATTCTTACCTTAGCTTCATCATATGTTCCAAAGTATGGAGCTTTTGGATCAATGGGTTGATTTACTAGGGCTTCAATTATATCCTTTGTCTCATCAATGTTTACCTCATAAGGAAGAGGTTTTACCCATACAATCCTAGGCCTTACTACCTGAATATATACTCTATCACAATCAACCATAAAACAAACATCATCTTTATAATCTTCCACCAACTTTAGTGGAATCCAGAATCTGTTATTCATCTTCTCCTTAAAAGATTCAAAATAATTATCCATTATGCTTATAAAATTCTCACCCATTTCTACAATATACTCATTTATCTGATAAAGAATAGGCACATCCTTTCTCCATTTTACAGTGCCTTTAGATGGGAAAAACTTTTGAGCATAGAAAAATAAACAAACCAACAGCGAGCCAAACTTACATGGATTGTTCTTTGAGGTTTGGATGCTCTCCATATTCTTGTTTAACTGTTTCAACAATAGATCTGCTAGGTCAAATGACAGATTGTTCTTAATTTTATAGGCTAGGTCAACTGCTTCACACGGAACACTATTCTGCCAACTTGAACTGTATATCTTGTGAGCTATTACATATGTGCCAAATTTTAGTTCTACATCAGTAATGCTATTTACTCTCATACCTCTACTGTCCCATTCGGCTAGGGTTTTCTTTTCTAGCTCTACCCGACCTAGGGTTTTTGTATATTTTGCCTTGGCAAGCATGGGAAGACCAGTGATTCGGTGAATCATTTTCTTTGATATTTCCACTGGTTTCTCAAGCCAAATTTTACCTTCATGCACTTGGCTTAGAATATATCTTATCCATTTTATCTGGAAACTCCGAGGCAAGTGGGTGATATGTGTCAAACCCTTATCTTCCAAATGTTTATGTTCTGGTTTGAGAACACCATCAACACACAGTTCATCATGAACAACATCTATCTCTAGGGTTCAAAGTTCTTGAACTGTACCTCTAAAATGACTACAAATATCATTTACAAGAAGTACCTTTGGAGGAATTTGAGACTGAGCTCCACTCAGATCTAGGGTTTTTGCAATCACGGGCACGATTTTGAAATCTGACACTTTCCATTCTCCTTGAACTAACATTTTTGAACCTTTCTTTACTTTGGTGCTGGATGATGCCATGGTAGCTCTTCAAAAAAGTTTTGCTACAAAATTTTTCTTTGAATCACTTGATCGCACTTAGAAATTTTTCTGCTCAATATGCTGATATTCGTGGTGAAGAATGAATTGATTTCATGCTTTTTGTTAAAACTTTGTCATTAATGCTCTATAGGAATTAGGGTATAGAATTCGACAGACTGTCATCCACTAAGCATTAATTTCTCGGTGAAGATTCTGCAACTCAGGGAACATACTACTCCGACCTTACTCAATAACCGAATGAAATTATGTTACTCCCGACCTTGCTCAGTTGAAACTGATATCGACCTTCCTGCGATCCTCCTGTATCTTGCATACTAATTTGGATCTTTCTTCCTTTCAATTCAGGAATTGTTTGGAATATGTCTATGAGGATACAGTTCCAGTGCTTTCTTGGAGACTTAGTTAGAATTGATAGAGCCACTCTCTTCATGAGTGACTTCATTACTTGGACTGGTTTGCTCGGTAGGTTTAGGGATCCACTATTTTCTTATCTACTTCCTGATGCTATCTGCTTTGCTTTCTTTTCATCTTCAACTTTGCCTAAATTCATGCAATTTTTAGCTATGTGACCAAGCTTAGTGCATTTGTAACATCTTATGGTAGTATCCCTTTTTCTCAAGTGATGCCTTACACAATTCATGCCAATGTGTCCATATTCTCCACAATAATGACATCTACACCAAGTGTTGTAATCCCAACCAAATATTGCTTTCATAATTTGTTTTGTTGGATTGGGTGTTTTAGTTCTGCATTCTGATGCCTTGTGACCTTGTTTGTTACATTTGTGACATTTGCCTTCAAATCTTGGTTTCTCCTTGCATTCATTTGCTTTATGACCATGCTGATTGCAATTATAGCATTTTCCATTGAATTTTGCTTTTCCATTGCTCCAACATTTGTTTGAAGTATGACCAATTTTGCCACAGTGATTATAAGTAGGTTTCTGATTCATTTGAGTACCTTGTTTGGAGGATTCACCTTCCTCTTTGTATCCAAGTTCTGCTTTTCCTTTTTACTTATGAAGGTTTTGTTCATACACCTGATTCATATCTTCTTGAGATTTCAACATTCTTTCATTGATTTGCCTTTCAGTATCTAGGTCACTCATCAATCTTAAATTGATTTGCTTTGCAGATCTCAGTTCCTCTCTTATATTTTCATTTTCTGATCTTAGAGTCAAGATTTCTTCATTTGCATTGGAGACTTGATTAATAAGGTTTTCTAGCTAAAGGGTTTGATTCTGGATTTCATTGTTCTTTCCATCTATTTCATCTTTCATCTTGTTTCTTTGTTCCAAGATTTCATAGAATCTTGTTGACTGAATTTCCTGTTCTCTTTTCAATTTTCTTACTTCTTGCAGAGATCCATTCTTTTCTAGAAGTTCTTTTGCTTCATTGTTTGCTTCATCTGAGCTTCTTGAAGGGAAAAAGTCTTCAATCTTTTCTTCAACATACTGGTGGTCATTCATCTGATTTTCAAGTTCCTTCCTTCTTTTTAGGGAAAGGGAAAGATGCTCTTTTGCTTCCTTGAGTTGAGTTATGGCCATTTCCAGATCTAGCTTTTCATTCTCAATTACTTTGTTAAGTCTGAATATCTCCATTGTCCTGAATCTTTTCTCAAGATGTCAAACTTTATTCTGAGAACCACGGAGCTCTGATACCAATTGTTGGAAATATTCAAGACTAGCTAGGTTACTGAGAGGGGAGGGGTGAATCAGTAACTTCAAAATTTTTACAAATTTTAGATCTCAACCATTTTCTCAATGACATTAGATTGATAAGCTAACTATATGCATGAGTAACAAAGAATAAAATATTCATAACACTTTGAACATAGAGATTTGGTGACCCAGAAACCTTCCAAATAGAAAGTAAAACTGGGGTGGGGATGAAACCCACTAAACTTCAATATTGCAGTATAAAGTTTGCTAATTAAGGCTTACAATGATCACTTCTAATGATCTACCTTGTTAGGAGAAATAAGGACTGCTAGGTCCACCTTGTTAGAGGATTTACAAACATACAAAGAAGTATGCACTCGATTAAGAGATTTTTGCAAAGACTGTTAAGTCTACCCAATTAAAGGATTTGGGGCTGATTCACCTGTTAGGATGAAACAGTAGATCTCTTACTTGCCACTGTGCTTGCTGATTGAGATTCTCTGATGTACTGATCACCTTCAGTGATAGATATGTCTCTGCTGCTTCTTATACTATTGTATCCCTTTGTAATTCGCTTATCTCTACCTTTCTTCTCTTTTTTGCTTCTCCCTTTTTACACTTTGGATATGATACAAAACATTGTTTATATATCAATCCAAAATAATTACAAAACAATAGCAAAGTCAGCTCTAAATAAGCAAACACAAGTATTACTGAGTCGGCCCAAATATAGTGACTCGGTTACTGCAAACTAACTCGGTGACTTTCTGATACTCAACATCCACTGTGTTACTCGACATCATCATGCACTCAATAGAAGTGGAGGCTCGGTCCATACTAACCACTCGGTTGTAGTTTCGAACTCGGTATATGCTGGAGACTCGGTAGATATAGTGTCACTCGGTAGAGACTAAATTCCTTGTTTACCGTGTAGGCACTCGGTAAACACTGCTCATCTCATCACTCAGTGAAGATAACTTGGTAAGCATTGTTCTACTCGATAAGCACTGTTCTGCTCGGTAAACACTATTCTACCCGGTAAACACTGTTCTACTTGATAAACACGCAGAGTTTGAATAAGTGTTGTCACTAATGACAATCATACTTAATGCCAACAGTACTAGTGTAATACCCCAAAAATGGGCTACAGGTTCATTAACCTCCTACATCTTCAATTCAAATGAAATTGACATCAAAGTCCTAACCAAACGAACATCGACACATTATCGAATCCTAATTGATTATCCTAAATTTTGCATCGGGGAATATTCCTGACAATATTCCTAATTATCCTAATTATCTTTGATTTAATAATTATTAATTGGTGATAAATCCTTTTTATCCTAAAGTTTCATTAATTGAATATTTTGAATATTCAATTAATCATATTTAATACTACCACTTAATTGTTTAATTAAATTTAATTCTATTTATTCTTAAATTGTATTATTTAATTTTGACAATAAATCTAAAATCTCATGACTAATTGATTAAATTCTTATTTAATTAATTCATGTCAATTATCAATATTTAATAATATAGTTTTTGAATAAAGTTTGATTTAATAATGATTAACCCATAAATCAATTGTTTTAATTCAAAAATTAGTTAAGTTGAGAATAAATCACTTTATTTTTTAAATTAATTCAAAATAAATCATGCACAATCAGAAAAGCAGGCAACTAGAAATTAACAATCAATTTTAAATTTAAACTCAACATCTGATGATGAGTTGAAATTTGATCTAAACTCTATTTTGAGTTAAACACTGCTTTTGCATGATTTTTGTGAGTTAATTATCTCTGATTTCTTGATAACTCAAAAATTAGCCCGAGATTATCAAGAGTGATTTATGGCTTTTCTCAATGCATCCTTGTTGGTTCTTCAAAAGATTTTACAATCCATGAGATACCAATATGCCTATGACTAATGTTAAGGAGTGGTTAATTCCAAATATGGGAAATCTATAAGCAATTGGACCAACTATAGGGACAAGACTGCCATCTTCACTTCTGGCTCTGCAAAACCAAGGTGGGTACACCTGATCTAATAGATACAACTCTATTCCTTACTCAATACTGGATCTTACAACATATAATAGTGACAAAGTTCTAAATAACAACGTATTATTCATTGACTCTCCATCACTGGGTAGAACAACTTATATAAAGTAAATAAATGTAAAATACTGGTATTGATTATATGTTTTTGGATTACAATATTTTGATCATTCCCCACAAAGAAAAGATAGGAAAATACAGGTCAGTGCCCTATCCATTGGGCAAAATATCAGAAGACAGAATGAAAGCAAAGATATTGTGAGAATTACTGGTCTTTCAAACATAAATACAAACACCTCAACTCTTTCCTACTTATAGAAAATCCTCAAATAGATTCATTAAACATGTATCCCACCCTCAAAAATATTTAATCCAATCCTAGATCAGAACTCAAAGCCAAACACATACATATAAATCTCAAAAAGACTTAAAGATTTACAGAAAAAACTCAAAGGAAAGACAAAGATTTGAGATTTGTATTAAGTATAACCTTGAACATTGTATACATCATATTCTGAGCAATAAGCTTGCAAAATAGCAGTAGCAACTTGTACTTCTTCTCTATCTCTTTGATAAAAATGATACAAAAAGTTACAATCCTCGACTGAGGGCTAGGGTTTTAGAATCTTTATCTTTTTAACACCTAAACACTCAATGCCTAGAATGATCATGAAAAATCCTTTATATACAAGGAAATGCAACAAGCTACCAATCATTCTAGGGTTTACAAAATTCCTAACCTAAAAACTTTACAACAACCCTATTGGGTTTATAATAAATACACTGATCAAATAGGTGAGATATTTGTAGATGAGCCACCTTGCTTTATGTCTTCAATGTTGTCCTCAGCTTCTTTCAACAATCTAATTGTGTTATTTCAGCTGTCAATCCTGTAATAAATGTCTTTCTGCTTCTCAACAACCTTGATGGCTCAAAAAGTAACTATTTTACTTTTTTTAAGAGGCTGTTGGAGTATTTACTTTTTCTACATGAGGTATGTACTTATACCTCCACCTATTGTACACCTCTTCACTTGGGAACTCAAAACTTTCAAATTTTGCATTTTTGACAGACAACTATCCCCATCTAACTTCCAATTGACTAATCTCTCTCTAAATAAAATCAAACTTAGATTTAGCTGAGATTAAAGTATCAATAGTGTGAATAAAGAATAAAGTGTTCTCTAGGGTCAAAATGCTAGTCATCCTAGCAGAGAAGTCATCAACAATTTGTGCTCACCATTTGATTAATTCTTTGAGCTCGCCATTCTTCCTAAAAACCCATGGGCTCAAGTCACAACTGGGAATTGTTAATTCCTTCTTCATTAAATTTGACTTCCTCTTAAAATCAGCTAAGAGTATGTCATGTTCCACTAGCTTCTTTACATTATGGTGTAATGGCTTGATCAATGGATCAGGATCATTTTGAGATTTAGATAACATCCTAAATAATCTCACATTTGGAGATCTCTAAATCCATTTCCTTAAAACTGGTTCAAATTCACTTTTGTATTTATCCAATGAAGTGAGTAATACTTTTAGCCTTCTAGCATGATCAAACAAGATAGTAGGGTTTAGGTTTGTAGCAAACTGCATAACAGCTTCTGTCACCTTGTCTTCATATTCTTGCTTCAACATGCTCTTATCTTTCACATATTCTTCCCTTATCCTATCCAATTCTTTCCTCTTCCTCTCGAAGTGATTGGTTTCCTCCAGCAATTGTCACTTTTCCCAACTGAGTATTGCATCTGAATCTCTCTCCAAGTAGGGGGATGGTGGAAACTCAATGATTGGGCTAGATGATGAAGCCACTATAGGTTTGTCAACTATCATCAGTTGTGGTAACCTATGATCCTATGGGCCTGATAAGTCAGCAATTAATTTGTCTTTTTGAATCAGCTCTATCTTGAGCTCATTGTAAGACTTGAGAATAGTTTCAAATTTGAGCCTTAGCTCTTCTTTTTCTTGGGCATCTTTCTCTACCACTTTGACATTGAACTTGGAAGTCTCCAAAATTAGGTTTGAAGCTTCCACACCAGAAGTCTCACCTAATCTTTGTACCAATAGATTTCCTGCATACCCTATAGAGAGAGCCTCTCTTTTTCCTTTATCTTCCTCCCTCTTAAGGGACCACATCACCAAGGCAGCATGATCCTCTGAGAAATCAATTCCCCTAGTAGCATGTTGGGCCTATTTTGCAGTAGCAAGAGTCTTCACCTTGCTCTTTCTGACTTGATCAAAGACTATTGCATCAACAATATCCCACTTTGGAAGAATCAACAACCCTATAGTATGGACCATAGCCCTCCCCTCCTCAGGAGTAATCTTTTCAAACTGCTTCACCATTTACCCCTTGGTCTCATTCTCTATCTCTGTGATGTCCCTATCAGGGAACTTTTATTTCTTCTTCTCACAGATCTCTTTGAACTGATTTATTTTCATTCTCCACAAAAATTGGAAGAATGCCCTAGTCCTAACAAAGTTATCATCAACTACAAAGGAATCACTGGCTTGTTTTAAAATAGGGTCCATTTGTTTACCCTCAAATTTAGTAATAGTAAGATCCATGGCCACCTCCCTAGGTGCCTCTGGCACTCCTTCTTGCAGCTCATCATTGGAAATAAAAATGTTTCCCTCATTTTTCAACTGTACCAACTATTTTGCTACCCCATGTTCATCTAAATGTAAGGGGGATTGAGAGGGAGAGTATACATTTTGTTCTAACCCTGACCCCTCCTATCTTTGCCTCTTTGGAGAGGATCCTTGCATTGTTGGATCATTCATAGGCCTCTTTCCCCTAGAAGTAGAAGGAATATCTTCACCTCTCTGCTGTGATGGTAAGAGAACAGTGTACCCACTTTTCTTCTGCATTGTATAGACTCCCCTTGGGGTCAATTTTACATATCCTGGCTGGCTCAAAATCTTCCTAGCCCTCTGAGGGTTTGTCTTGCTCACAGCAGCCCTCTTCTCATTTACTGCATGCCTAATGCCTTCAAAATGCTCCATAAGAACCTCTACCTTTCTTTCCCATGGCTCAAAGCCCTTTAATGGATCATAAGCTCTATCAAAGTTTTTAATGAAATCTACAGTCTTCTTGTAGATCACCCATTTTTTCTTCTTTATTTCTTGAGTTTGGAGGTCAAACTCATTTCTTATTATATCCTCAGGAAAATAAAATTGGTGCTCCAGAAGAGCACACCTAATCTTATCTCTAAACATCCCTGATAGGAAACCCTCATTATCTGCACACCTTGCTGCAACTGTAGGCATTCTGTAGGGCTGCAATACCTAGTTCAAGTATACCCATCCTCCTTTAGTAATAACATATTGATGAGCAATTGTTATATCAGGGAAAAAAGTCCCTCTTCCTTTACTAGTAAGGGCACTCTCTTGTAGGTCACCAATCTACCTCAGAATTTTAGCATATCCTACCTTCAATGGAATTTGGTAGGGTGAGATGTAAGGTGCCTTTCTGCAACCATAAACTCTAAAAACTGTAGAAATAGGATATAAGATGATATCCCCAAAATTGTGGACTATATTAATGTCCTGACAATATTCCTTTGGTCTAATTAATCTCAATAACTCCCTTGGGATTCTAGGATTGTCAAAGAATAACTGTGTCCTAAGTCTTGAAGAAAAATCCCTATCAAAGGCAATGAAACTGGCATCAACCCTATCCTATGACAGAGCTGTGGTCCAAAATTGGACTAGAAGGGTTTCTCCATTTCTCTCCTTTACAATGTTGACTATTGAGATGAAAAATTGCTCACCCTTGTATAAGAACATATGCATAAGCATTGAATACCACTGAAAAGGCCTACTAACCTTCATGTTCTTTATTCCCATTAATCCCTCATGGATTAGGTCAGCCAAGTGGGAGGCAAAGTCAAAAATTAATGCCAATTGGGGATGTAGTGACTGCACCATCATGAACATATATGGTATTGGCATATGAGTGGCCTCATCATGCCCTAGGATTAAAGTCAATGACTTGTAGAAACCCTATGCCCTCTTACTGAATAAATCCATCTTGAAAGGCTTTGGTGTACTTGGACTGATGACGCACATGGATCCAACCTAGTTTATGAAATCCCTCAAAGGTCCTGCCCTTAAATAATCCCTTTGAGCTTCATATATCTCTGTAAATTTTGTAAAATCTATCTTCTCCAATCCAACAGAAGGGTCATTCAATGAGAAGACCTCCCTAATTTCCTCCTCTATGATACTAATCAAATAATTTCCATTTACATCCTTGACACACTTTGTTACAGGATCATAGCACTTAGCAATTTGTATCAATAATTCAGCATCCATAAAAACTCCAAGGACTACTAACTTCCCAATATCAAACTTCCATATGTTGCTGAGGGGGGCACAAGAATTTCTCTGTGAGTAAGCTGCTTTGAATAAAATAAGACCTTTATGATCTTCACCCACCCTAGCATCTCTCATCCAATTCCCTCTATCATGAAGCCCACTATTTACATAATCCTTAGGGTTTCTCAGAACTAGTTCTTTTAATCTAGTTGCCCCATTATCTAAATGCAGTAGCAATTGCATTAAATCTTCAAAGACACCTCTATCTTAATATTCTATCTTACCAGACAGTCCTCTCTTTGGTGGCATTTTAAACTAGGGTTTCTAGAACAATATATAAATACCCAAGGAAAAAACCCTAAAAATATCAACAAGCAACATGATTCTTCCCACAATTTCTTCACAGGCCTCAAACAATTCAGTAATTTAGAAAACTTTGACCTACCAGGCACTTGAAAAAACTTCACTTTATATCACTCCAGAGGAAAATCTAGTTCACCAAAATGCTTATGAGAGTAGTAAAGAGAAACAATGATCAAATTTTGATATATAATGTTTCCAACCATTTACAATTCATCTGCATGTAGCTCATTAAGTCTGCCATTACTGAAAACTTGGGGGCCTTAGCATTCATAGGATGTGAACAATGTCACAGAGTAAAAATTTAAATTTGAACCGTTGATATCATTTCCCTTTGGCACATTAGATGATCAACAAAAATAGCCATGCAACCCCTTTTTACTTTTCCCAAATGAGTTCCCAGCCAATGAGAACAGTTCAAATTAACCATGTGGGGAAAGAAACAACTTAACTTTATTTGGATCGGAGTGGACAGGTGTCATCTTGTCGCTAAAGCGTAGGCATAGAAATCGAGCACCTTCATCCAGTGGTGTAATGAAAACCATAGGATTCTTTCCAACTCATAGCACTTTATCTATTCCCAAGGTAATGACCCCACCTTCCTTTTTGAAATCCTTCATTGAATCAAGGAATGCCACGTCGAATAGATCAACAAGTGGAGAACCCTAACTTTCTCCTCGGTGTCAAGTATACTAACAACTTGACATGTCATTTATGCCTTTAGCCAATTAAAAATGAACCTGTTAGCATGACCTGGAGATAGAGGTCCCACCTTTAGTCCTCAACTTTTCAACAAGATCAATGGTTGTCGCTATACTGCAGACCTTAAAGATTGTGCATTTTATCCCAACAATATACCGACAACCATGAGATCTTATCGAACCTTAACCATCCGAGAAGGCTAGCCCTACTATGACACTTCATTTATCTTTCTAATGAATTAAAAGATGCCATGTTTACAAGAATAGGTGAGTGGGCCCTCCTTCCATTTCTTCTTTAATATCAAATATTTTGTCAATCGCTACATCACATTTATTTCAACCAATCGAAAAGACACATGTCAGAGTGACATGGCAATTTAAGGCCCCACTTACCTTTTAGTCCATCATATAGCATCGAACAGTCATCACTATACTACGGAGCTTAAATACTCCACATCTTCCATCAGTGGTATAATGACAACCGTAAGATCGAACTATGATTTACCCTTTGAAAAGTCTGACCCCACAAATGTTACATCACTTAGTACAGGTGTCAACCTGGAAAACATGCTACTAAGACTGTCATGTCAAAAATCCTACTGCTATTAGTAAAGCTTGATCGGATGCTTGTCGCTATACCACGATGCTTAAAAAGGAATCATCTCGACCCAACGGTATAACGACAACCATTAATGCACTACTCGATTTAATCAACAACACAACAATGAAGATGGGCTTGCTGAGATAGATGTTCATTTGTCGCTAGATCACATGTCAGAGATTCTAACAATAGGGAGCTTTGAGATTTAACGACAACCACTCATTTTAAAAGGGTTAGTCACTTAGGAAATTACGGGAAACTTAGGCTTTGAGGGAAATATTAAAAAGGGTCCCAATTTTATAACCTAACCACATAACATGTAAAGTGGTGAATAAAAAGGGGTTGAAAATAGAACATGTTTTATTTGGAGAGTTAGTGAGCCAAAAAGGTAATGTGAAATTAGAACAAGGCCTAAGACCAGCTAGGGCTTCCTTTGAACTTAGGGTTTTAACTTTAAAATTTGATAATCAGGTCTAAGAACTGGATTCTTTCAAAAGTTTTAGCATGAAGCTGAAAAAAAATTAATATGGTGATAACAATCCTCAAGCCTTGGATTTCTATAAAATCAAGGCTCATCTCTTCATAATAAAAAAAAACACTTGAATTTGCACAATTACTCTAGCAAATTGGAGATTGAAGGATTAAGCACTTGCGATAGGCGATTTGTGAGATCTTTCATTATTGATCATAGTTTTGCATAGTTTTCATATCATAGCATTCATATTCATTCATATCATTTCTTAGATTAAATTTGCATTCAATTTCATTCATCTAGCTTAGAATCATACAGTTTCTCATGTTATTGTACAAAAAATACAAAAATATAGATTAATCTACATTCATACAGTCTTTCATCTTTTTGCATTCAAATCCTTTGTTTAGGTGTTGCATTGTCATTGATCTCAATTTCAATCTAAGAACATCATACTCGCACCTACTAGAAGGCAGTAAATCACTTGGTTAGCATAGTTTCAATTACTTGCAAGATTTTGATTTTGCTAACCTCTAATGTTTTACTGAAGTGTTGTGTCCACAGCTAAGTACAAAATTCACACACACATTTCTGGCGCCCACCACGGGGCCCTGAAACGGGTTTCCATCTCTTCTATTTCACTTCTATCTATTTTTCTATCATTTTCTGGTCCATTCTATGATTTCATTCTTTGTCCGTACATTTTTCATACGACTTTTGTCAGAAAGTCATACCAGAAGCTACTGGTTGTCGTATGAAAGTTGAAGATTTTGAGGATCATTTTAGCAATTGCAAATTATCATTTGAAAGTTAGTGGTAAGACACCCACTGTCATATGATTTTTTAGACTATCGTCTGGGAGGTAACCAACTATCGTATGAGTTTTAATACCAGGATTCAATTGTCATTTCATAATTTTTGCCAATTTTTCAAATTTGGACTAATAGCTAACCCTAACAATTGAGATCTTCTATTTTTTACTGATATTTGTTGAGTCTGATTGGGAAAAGTGCAACTAAATTGCTAAAATAGGTAAAATATACTAAGCACATTGTGAAGAATTTTGGTATTCTACTATGATTTGATAACACTTCGATTTGGACATAAAATGAGCTCTCACGTTTCAAGCTTGTGTGACTTTTCTTGCTTTCATATCACATATTTCATTTTGGGCTATAAAACGAACATAGATTTGCTTTCTGCATATCTGTTACACATAGTAAATAGGCCCTATGAACACTATTTTTGGATGATCCCAAGAGAGTGGGCTTCTTTTGCTTGTTCACGCATGCAAAGCTCTTCTTGACAAAGGATCCCCTTGTAGGTAGGGAGGATATTGAGATTGTCTTACGTTCTACTAGATTTTTGAGTCTTCAATTTTTGATTGATACATTCTCTCTCCGGAGAGGTTGATAAACCATAAGCGGTTGACATCATACATCTTTGTGAGATAATTTCAGTCTTAGCATGTTGAATTAATCTATCTGCTTTGTTTTGGTTAAAAGTGAAAAGGCTAGAGGACTATGCTCTACTCCCTTTTTGGGTAGTATTAGAAATTCAGATCCTTGAATCTAGAACCAGTCTCCATGTGGTATCTTTTGTGAGTCACCTTTAGAGGGGGTTAACTATAGTGGACATTCCCTTAATTGGGTCAACTACATGGATGAAACCTCAAGTGGTAATAGCCATTTTCATCATGGTAGCAGCAGCCACTATATAAATGTCCTTGTGGAGGAAATCTTCACAGGTGTGGTCTCTTGTTAGGCTGTTAGATCTCCCTAGCAGCTCCTAATTGATTAATTTATCAGACTATGTCAAAACCCCGATGCACCTGGATTGGATTTTTCCCTCTTGAGATCACAAAAGTTGCAAATTTAGACCATTACTACAAACTCTAGTGAGGCCAAATTTTTCATTTTCTAGGAATATGTGCGTTATTGAAAAACTTTTGAGAACATACACAAGTAGCATTTCTAGGGATTAGCACAATAAGTCACTATTACTTGTTCATGCACAAGGTTGCTTTTTCCCTTGTTCATTATTTTCAGATGATTACTTGCTTCCCTTGCTTGTTGTTTTGTGTGCTTGATATCTACTTGGTTACTGAAGACATACTATTACACAGATCTTCAAAACTAGACAAAAAACTTTGCCAATACTATGAAATTGAAAAACCTAAAAATTGCAAAATCTGAAGTGAAATTCCTCTCTAGAGTCAAACGTCATCCCACAGTCTCAAATTGTTGTACAAGTCTTGAGAAAAAGTCATTTAATAACCCCTATATTATCATACGGGATTCAATATTGTGTCTTACAAGTGTTGTCACCAGAAATCAAAAGAACATTATCCTTGGAAGCAATTGTCATACGAGTCTTGTCAATTGTCAATTATCATTTGAGAGCATACCCAGTTTCGTATGAGCATTTAGAAACTCGTTTGAGAAATTTTAAAAAGTTGTCAAAGACTTATCAAATTTGTTAGGAATCCATTTTTTAGAGCCTATTTCCAGATTCTATCAAAATATTCACTGTGTCAGGAACAAAGCAGAAACTAGAACAAATTCAATAATTTTCCTAAAGTGGTCTCTTGAGTCTGATTTAGCCTTCTAATTTATCGATTTTAGTCTTTTTCATCTTGTGTCAAAACCTTGTCAAAATTATCCTCAAATTCAGTTTTCTTACTAAATGGCTAAGTGTTGTGAGCTCGTGCCTGCCATCTTTTGGGTGCCTACCCATACTACTGTGGCACATTATCCTTCATTTACATCCAATCTAATCTTTAATCAATTCAATCTTGACAAGGTTGCGTCATTCAATCTTCTTGAATCAAGTCATTCTTTGGTTGTCTTCATCTTGCTCTTTTGCTTCACCCAAGGTTAATGGTGCAAACTAGAGCTTCTTCACACAAGAAATCTAGAGAAGCACCCAATACCATATCTTTGACTACTCACATGGGTCCAAATCTCAAACAACTCTATAATTCAAGTCTTTACGAAGATGACGGTCTTGGCAATTTTTGATTGAAAACTTGTTACATACCCCCACCATTAACTCATGGAGGTAATCAGAAAACTCCACCTCAATCTATCCCAGGGAGTCCTAAAACTCCTAACATGTCTCATGGAGGGACACATCATAGGTCTCAAGGACCTCACTCTCAACATGGTATGGATCAAGAACCCACACCTTCTAAAATAGCTCGATATCAAAATGATGATGACTTCAAGAAAATGATGAGGCATTTCTTGAAAGAAGATAGAGAGGCATACTTTCTAGAGTTAGCTCATTAAGGAGATAAACTTCCTCCAAACTTTAATATTGAAAATATCATCATACATGAGGAAGAAACCCCTATCATGGCTATGATGAAATAGATGCATGCCATGAAAGTCAAACTTAACAAACTTGAAAAAGAGAAGGAACCTAAGGAGTTCTCCATGGAAGATATATGCCCTTTTCCATTTGATAAAGAATTGTACATGCCACCATTACCTAAGCAAGTGGAAATACCTAAATACGATAAGTATGATGGAAACTTTGATCCTCAAGACCATTTCAGAGAATTCTATACTCAATCTATGGAGTTCATGCATGAAACAACCTACTTAATGCATCTTTTCTCTTGATCTCTGGGACGGTTAGCTATTCATTGGTGCTCAAAAATGCCTCCAACTATAAAAACTTTTAAGGAGTTGATCAAACTGTTCTATCAAAAATACTCCTACAACATTCAACATCCAGTCACCATGATCAACATTTTCAATTTGAAACATAACTCAGGAGAACCATTCTTGACTTTTCTCAAAAGATGGAGGAAGAAGTTTTCTCTATATGCTAGACCCATTCCAGAAACTGAGAAGCTAGAAATCTTCATCAACAATCTTGTTCTAGAACTTAACTACCATTTGCAAATGCAAAATCATACATCTTTTGATAAGATGGTAGAAAATGCAATCAAATTTGAGAAATTACTTGTCCAAAAAGGAGACATATCCCTTCAAAAGGAAAAGTATGAATTTGGATCTAGTTCTAAAGATAAAGGCAAAAACTAGAACAAGAACAAAGGCATTGTCATAGATGGCATTATTGATACTATTTGTGTCCCATCTAAGGCACCTGCTTTCAATCTCACTATTGGCACCCAAGCCATCAAAGCTTTTGAAGCTAAAACATCATAATCTAACAAGAAGCCATCTGCTTACAAACCTTGGGCTACAGATCCTAACTGAAAATTCAATCCTCTTGGAGAGTCCTTTGAATCTGCCATGAAAACTCTATTGGCTAACAACATCATTTACTTGAATGAGATAAAATTCTTTGATCCTGAATCTAAACCCAAATGGTGGAGAGAGAATGATTTCTGTGACTTCCATCACAATAAGGGTCATAAAACTAATAACTGCATTCAATTGAAACACATCATACAAGACAAAATTGATAATGGAGAAATCATGATTGACAATCATAAGAGAAATAATGATCATACAACATTCACAGAACCATTTTTGAAACATGGTAAAGAAGATTCTTCTTCTCAACCTAATATGGGTGCTAAAGTCAATTATGCCTACTCTAGAAACAATGTTGTCATCAATATGGTTGAACCATGCCTATCTAAGCATTGCAATGTCATCACAATTGTAAGAGATAGAGAAAATCAATTAGCAAATGCAGTTACTCGATCACAAGCTCAGGCAAGGATAAATCCCAAATTCATCCAATGTCCCTAAGATGCCTTTCAATCTTTCATTTGCATCTAAACAAAAGGCTACCTCTAAATTTTCAAATCCTAAAGACACGAGGCCTACTTCCTACAGTATTGTCCAATAACTCCAACATACAAATGCTAAAATCTCCATGTTTGAGTTGCTTCAAATATCTCCAGCTCACAGAGCCATTCTAGACAAATCTCTGCTTGGATCCAATGTTCATAACAACTTTGATTTAGACAGATTCCAGGCTATGGTTGGTCATCAAATGTCTCCACAATATATCTCCTTTTCAAAGGAAGATGATAATTCCTCGAGTCATCTACATAACTAGCCCTTACATATTGAAGTCTTGATCCAAAACCATCGAGTCAAACATGTGTTGACAGATAGAGGCACTAGTCTTAACATTTGTTCTTACAACTTGATTACACAATTGGGATTATCTAAAGCTTCCATTGATCCTAAAAAGAAAATAACTATCAAGGCATATGATGAAGAAGAAAGATTTTCCAAGGGAACAATTGTCTTGCCTATCAGAATAGGTCCAGTCATTAGAGATACTACATGTCAAGTTCTTGATATACCTTTGGCTTACAACATCCTTCTAGGGAGACCCTAGATACATGAAATGAAAGCTATTCCTTCCACATACTATCAATGTGTTAAATTTCCTTATGAAGGAGTAGAGGTGATGATTCCAGCTGACCTATATACAACTTGCAATGCTTTGAAAGAAAGTGTTGATAAAGTTGTTCCCAATAACAGAGAATCTTCCACTAAGTAGATAGACATTGCTTCAACCTCTAAAATGGAAGACATTGCTAAAGAAGTCAAAATCAAGGATAATGGTATGGGAGAATACATAATGGAACCTGTTTTATCTCTCACATCTCTCCCATTGTCCCCTAAATCTTATGGACAACCATTTGACAAAGTGAAACCTACAGCTAAAGAATCCCAAGTCATATTCAATGGAAATTTTGTCACAAAGCAAGTATCTAAACAAGAGTTTGAGGAAGATGAAGTTGTGCTTGCATGGTTATACAAGGATGAACCTCAATCCTAATCAATCTAGAAATGTGACTCCACTTCAAGAGAAATTCCTCACAAGTCATATGGACCAGGGGACAGATTGATCACAAAAATGGGATATACTAGAAAAGGACCTCTAGGACTACAAGGTAAATGTCTACTATCACCTCTTGACCACCATGGTCAAACCAACAAGAATACAATAGGTCTAGGATATAAGAATAAGCCTTTCTATCTTAGCAAGAACTCTCCACATGTCTTAGAATAGATTGAGCCATCCATAGCAAATCAACTAAAGGAAGAAACAACTGAACAATCTAACAGTGATGATTCTAACACCACCACTAATGAGCTCATTCCTTATGAGCATTTTCCTAAAGAAATAAAAGACCTCCTTGAAGCTAAAGATGATCCAGTAAAAAGAATCAATGTAGTAGAAACACAAGAATCTACTATAGAACAAGAGACGGTTTCACCAGAAGAACCATCTGGTCTCGAAGGAAATGAAATAGAAAAAAAGGAAGGTGGTAGTTATTCTAAGATAGATTCCCGTGAGTATGAATTCAAATCAGAATCTGAGGGTAACCCTTCTTGGGGTATCCATCCTGACTTTACCCATGTTCTTAAATTTCCTAGAGGCATAGATGAAGAATCAAATGACTATGAATGGGGAGCCATTCTAGAGGAAGATGAGCTTATTATAGAGAAACATGTTGATGTTATTCACCAATATGCACCTAAACCCAATGTAAGTCTAGAGCAAAATGATGAACTTGACTAGTCTGATCCATTGATGGCTGAATTGGACTCCCATAATGACATTGAGTCTATTTACAAATTGAACATCTTAAGTTGTAATATCACCTTCAAACTTGACCATCAAGTTAGGACCAATGATGACATATCCATATCCATAAACACTATTTCCCAATCTTTCACCACTTTGACTATCCAACATCCCAAACTTCTTGACCAAACCTTTACGAATCTGAGCCAAGGTATCTATACCTTTCCAAATGAATATGCCCTTTCTTGCTACCTAAATGCAATTGATCCTATGAGGATTTCCATTAGTGAACCAAGTGTTAGCATGATGGAGTCAGAAATCAAGTATCTTAGTTAAAAGAATAAAAGTAAAAAGAAAAAGAAAAGGAGTTTTGAAGTTGAAAACTACTTTGTGGCAGTCTCAGAATCGACAAAAGTAAAAATAAAAGACATATCAAAAGGTGAAAACCTCTCTGAGGTGCCTAAGGATGAGATATTTGATGTCCTTCCAAGTCATTTATAGGACAAATCTCTAGTTCTAATTGAGTCCACTCAATCTATCAACTTGGGAACAATAGAAGAACCACAGTTGATTCATGTAGCACAATCCTTATCAGAAGAAGAAAAGAAAAAATTTACTATATTCCTAATAGAAAAGAAGATCAAATTTGCATGGAAATATTCAGATATGCCAAGGTCGGATCCCGATCTTATAATGCACCATTTATGTATAGCTCCAAGCATCAAACCTGTTAAGCAAAAAAATGAGAAAGATGCATCCACATGTTGCACTCTTGGTAAAAGCTGAATTAGAAAAACTACTAAAAGCCAGATTTATCCATGTTATTGACTATGCTGAATGGATCTCTAATATTGTACCTATTTCTAAACTAGATAAATCAATCAGAGTGTGTATAGATTTTAGAGATGTCAACAAATCATGCCCTAAGGATGATTTTCCATTACCTAATATTGATATGATAGTGGACATGACAGTGGGCTTTGAGATGTATTCTTTAATGCATGGTTTTTCTGGATACAACCAAATAAAAATTTCCCCATAAGATCAAGAGAAAATTATTTTCACATGTGTGTGGGGTACTTTTTGTTTGAATGTCATGCCATTTGGGCTTAAGAATGATGGTGCTACATATCAGAGAGCTATGACATCTATTTTTCATGACATGATACATCGAACTATAGAGGACTATGTTGATGATACTTTGGCAAAATATATGATAAGATCTGAACATCTAAATGATTTGAGCAAAATACTAGACAGAATGGAGAAGTTTAGTCTTAGACTGAACCCTAAGAAGTATGCTTTTGGTGTCACTTATGGAAAGTTCTTAGGCTACATTGTTTTAAAGAAAGGTATTGAATTCAATCCAGCTAAGGTCAAAGCTATCATGGAGATGCAACTTCCCAATAATATCAGTCAAATGAGAACATTACAAGGGAGAGTACAATCTATTAGATGCTTCATATCTCAGCTAGCAGACATATCACAAGCTTTCACAAAGACATTACATAAAGGTGTGACTTTTGCATGGAGTGAAGAATGTGAGAAAAAATTTAACCATATCAAGAAATATCTTTCAAATCCTCCTATTTTGATGCCTCCTATACAAGGAAAGCCATTGATCTTATATGTCTCCACTACAGATACATCACTAGGGGCATTGCTAGCACAACATGATGAGAATAAAAAGGAAAGAGCTATATGTTATGTCAGTAGAACTTTGGTTGCATATGAGAAGAACTATTCTATGATTGACAAAGCTTGTCTAGCTGTGATCTTTTCATCACAGAAACTGAGACATTATATGTTAGCTCATACCACACATTTAGTAGCTAAGATTGATCCACTAAAGTACCTACTAAGCAAAGTTTCCCTCACAGGTAGACTAGCTAAATGGGTGATATTATTAAGTGAATTTGACATTGAATATGTTGAAAGAAAATCTATCAAAGGTCAAGTTATTGCTAATCAACTAGCAGAGGAACCATTGTTTGATGATACACCAATGCAAATGGAATTCCCAAACTCCTCTATCATGAATCTTTCTTCTAGAGTATGGAAGTTATTCTTTGACAACTCCTATACACAGAATGGATCTAGAGCGGGCATATTGTTTATCACACCTCAAGGATACTCAATCCCCAAAGCATTCAAAATCAAGTTTCCTTGCACAAACAATATTGTTGAATATGAAGCCCTTCTTAATGGTATGAAGATACAAATTGAGTGGAGAGTTACAGAATTACACATTCATGGAGACTCACAACTTGTAATACACCAAGTCAATGATGTGTATCAAATGAAAGATGGAAAGCTAATCCCATACAAGAGAATGGTAGATGATCTAAAGAAATATTTCATATCTATCACCTTTGAGAAAATACCTAGAACAAAGAATAAGGTTGCTGATGCTATGGCAATGTTATCTACTCTCCTACACAGCCCAAACATGAGCTACGCTATGAGTTTTTGGTGGAAGCACTATCTTACCCTGCATATGATTCCCCTAAAACCTGCATGATCTGCACTATTTTTTGTCATAATTCATCTTGATACAAAAACCTTTTCTCCTATCTCCAAGACCAAATCATTCCCGAAACCTTTAACCACCATGAGAAATGATACCTTATCCGCAATGCATCCTGGTATGTCATCATTGGTCACAATTTGTACAAATGAGGTCTAGATGGTACACTACTTAGATGTTTGGAATGAGAAGAGTCTCAACATGAATTAGAGGAAGTCCATATAGGTATATGTGGGTCACACTCTAATGGTTTAACACTAGCTCAAAATCTTATTAGGGCTGGGTACTATTGGCCTGAAATGGAGAAAGAGGCTATCAAGTTTGCTAAGAACTGTCAAAAGTGCCAAGTACATGGTAACTTAATTCATGCACCAGAGAGAGATCTAATTCCCTTTACTACCCAATGGCCTTTTGACCAATGGGAATTTGATCTTATAGGAGCCATACATCCTCATTCTTCTAATGTACATACCCATATAATCATAGTTACAGATTATTTCACAAAATGGGTAGAAGCAATTCCTTTAACTCAAGCGACTGGAAAACAAATTTATATGTTCATTTTAAACTACATCATATGTCGATATGGTATTCCACATTCTATAGTTATAGATAATGGTGGGAAATTCAAAAATAGAGACTTAGATGATCTATGTGCCAAATTCAAGATCTCACAACATTAGTCATCTATCTACTATCCTCAAGGGAATGGACAAGCAGAGGCTTCAAACAAGAATCTATTGAAAATATTGCACGAAATAGTTAATAAAATAGGAAGAGACTGGCATCTCATGATCAATCCATCTCTTGAGGCCTACATAACAAGTATTAGAATGCCCACTAGGGCTACACCTTTCTCTTTAGTTTATGGTTCTGAAGCGGTACTACCTATTGAGGTTGAAATCCCATCGCTAAGAATCAAAATGCATGGTCTAGTAACTAATGATGACTATAGAGTGTCTAGGTTGCAAGAACTTGAACTACTAGATGAGTGCAGAAAAGCAATGTATGATCATCTCAAAGTATATCAGAAAAGAATGTCTAGAGGTTACAACAAGAAAGTCAAACATAGAGAATTTCAGGTTGGTGATCTAATCTTGAGAGAGAATCCTAAAAATCAATCACATCGAGAACACAAGGGGAATTTTGAACCCAACTGGCTGGGTCCCTTTGTAATCACTGCTACTTTTGGCTCTGGTGCCTATCAGCTCTCAACAACTAATGAAGAATAGCTCTAAGAACCAATCAACATTCTCCATCTGAAGAAATTCTATGTCTAAGGCATTCAATATTCAAAAATATCCTAAAAATTTTATAAAAATTAGAAAAAAGTCCTAAAAAAATGAACATCTTGGTGAAAACCTAGTAATGGGCGCCTTGATGATTCACAAAAAAAAATATAAAAAAAATATCAAAAGTACAAAAAAATAAAAAAAAATAAAAATACAAAAAAATGAGAAAAAGAAAAAGTGCCTTGGTGAAAACTTGGAAACAAGCACCTTGGTAGCAAAAATAGAATCTCTGCCAAGATGGTGAAAACCCAGAAAATGGGTGCCACTTGTTTCAAAATGCTCCATCTATCAACACAATCTTGGTCTTTCCTAGCTTTCAGTCTTGCTTTAGTTTGGACATATCTCCCAATTTGATTTTTCTTTCCTATTTTCAATAAGTCAGTCTGTACACCAATCAGCAAAAGTGTCTGTACCCTATAAATGTTTTAAACTTGGGGGCAATCAATGTCATATCCTATGGTCTCCAGTATGCTTTAGATGTGTCATATCCAGTCAGAGTCCTTTGAAGCTTCATCTGAGTCAATTAGTCAGTCTCCTCTCAAGAAAGGATTTTGCATCTACAACAATGAAATCAAACATCAACACAAATTGAAAACAATCTACACTTTTACATGTTTTTATCTCCTTGTATGCTTATGGATTCACATTGAGATTTTTACATATTGTGTCCCTTCAAGCTCTTTGATGATGTCCTTTATAGGATTTAGAGAGTGATGACTTTGAAATTTTGGATTGAAATGGTGTCCATTTATAAGAGCCTCTATCTCATATTGGATGGCCATGCGTACCTCAACCATTGATACCCAGAAAATTCAAGGAAGTTTGATCTAGCTATTGTCTTTTTAAGTGATTTCTTTCTCCTACTATGAAACACAATTTTCCTAAGGATGTGAACAATAAAGGGTCACTATGGGTAATTCACATTGGATTTAGAATGATCTCTTGATTGCTTGATGTGTTTGTTCCACAAGGCGTATTCTGGTCATCACAACATCTATGTTTTGATGCTTGTACAAATTGCTATATCAAAATGGACATGATATTCAGGTCATCCTAGCATTTGTGCCTTGGTGCTTATATCTAATCTGACATTTTGAAAAAAAAATCAATATTCATATGTCCATGGTTGTCTAGCTAGTGGGTTTTGTATTGATTCTTGTGCATACAAATCGATATTCATATGTCTATAGTTTCATAACTAGTGGGTGTTATATTGATTTATCTGGTTACCTAAAAATTTCAATGATGACAACAAATCGACACATGATCAGTGTAATGCCCCGCCAGGGAACCCATGAGAACTTAACCTAAACATGCATCTAAGTTTGTGGAATAATATTTTAAGTGTTAACATTCAACAACATCAAATTTTTACAATGTGGAAGCAATACTATGAAATGAACAACTCACATAGGTTACAACTCTCAAGGATTCCATGATGAAGATTATGTGAATATAAAATTAATTAATTTAGATTAGACATAATTACAAACTCATATAAACAAATGAAAGACAAATGCAACATCACATAAAAGATAACATAGATACAAATGGTACCATAAGGTAACCATGATAACCTACATCCACTGCACATGTCACAGGGTATGCGAATACAATAACCGAAAAGAAGTACAACATGATATCTCTGAATATCCGATACAATGATACAAGATCACAAAAAGGAAGGAGAATAAGATCACATCTCCATCAATGAAGATCAAGAAGGAACAACTGCCACAGGGATCATCCAACACTGGTACATGAACATCAGAGTCTCAAATGGTAAAAGAATCACTATCACCCGACCTCATGAACCTAAATGGTCCACTCCCACCATGCTAAGGAGATAACAACAGATCCCACTCGGATAACAAACAAAAACATAACAAACTAAGGAAGAGATCCTGAAAGCTTCTAACTCAAAAGGTACAACATACACAACTAGAGGCAACCAACACACATAGGAAACCTAAGATGCATAAAGGAAGTGTCATCACATGAGCCAACTCTAAGGTTATCCTGGTAGTCCCTTCAGACCCCGACGCCCTAGTGACTCTATGTGGTATCAGTAACCCCTCTTGTAGACAAGGTACTAACTATGCCATATCTAGTCCACATAGGTGGCAAGCATCTTCTCACTCCCATCCTATTCAACACTCAATCAGGAACTCAGGCATGGGTGAGGCACATAATATCTTATTAGGTTCATTTTAAATTCTTAATGTCATTAATTATCACTTATTAAGCTACTTGTAATAGGATATCTTGGCAGCCACTTTTGAGCTCTGGCACCAATTACAAGTCACTTCCCGCTATACACTTAGATAACCTACCCTAGGGTTTCACAAGATCAAGTATAACTCTGAGTTAACACAACTCATAAATCTCAATAACTAGCTCCAACATGCAAGACCAGAAATCACTATAAAATAATCCCACATAGGGTTAGAACAACTCAATCAACCCAATAGAGTATGCAAGGCAAACAGATGCTAGATAAAACACCAAATCCCGCCTCTGGAACTACATTCCCACTGGTTGACAATAAACCCCCTCAAAACCACCACAAAGGGTAATAAAAGACTAAACATGATTTAATTAAAAAAGACTAATTACATCCATATTTGACTCAAATTAAAATGATGTCATCAAGAAGAAACACTTAACTAACCCAAACAACTAGATTCACATAACACTCACTTGCATGGCTAAACACCCACATTAAAACTTAAACACAAAATTAATTTCTTTTATACAAAACTAGTCCTATATTTTATAGCCAATACTCATGCAAAAATCATTAACATCTAATTACTCTATGCAAGATAATTAGATGTAGAAATAATTCGTAAATAAAATACGTCTAACAAAAATCTTTCAAATCAAAAACTTTAAACACTTACAAGAAAACATGATTCCCTTAAAGAAATCTAGCTAATTATAAAACATAACTACATCAACTATATTGCATGTATTTATAACCATGCAAATAAATATATATAATTATAAATTTCAGTTGACTAAAACAATCATCTTGTTGACTAAAGTCCATTTGACTACAAAAACATTCATATAAATGTTTCACACATAACTATCTATTTTAAATAAAATCTCATGCATGTATACTTTTTAAATAAGTATTTAACTAAAATCTCCATGCATATCAAAACACCATGCATTTAATAATAAAATAATGTTATTAATTTTCTAAAAACAAATAGAAACATTAATATCAAAACCCACATGTAAAAAAAATCAATTAATATTTATTTATTAATTAATTTTTTTATAACAATTAAAAATTTGAAATTTAATAATTAATGAATTTTTATTTTTTTAAATTAATTTTTAAATCCAAAAATTAATAAATAATAATATTAATAAATTCAAATAACAAAAATCTTTCTTTTTTTAAAAAATCACACATATATATTCTCAATTAATTCCTTTAATGAAAAACTAGGGTAATAGTCAATTAACAAAGAAAACCCAATTACCACAATTTAGTCAGATTTACACAACTTCAAACTCTAATGAAATTTATTCTAAAATTCAACATAATTGAATGCATGCAGTAAGGATTTCCATAAATCCCAACTCCAGAATAGAAAGAGAGAGAGAAATACATAGGCAGAGATCCAGACAGGGACACAACCAGACACGAAGAAGACAATCTTTCTGAAATTCACAAAATAACATACTCATAAGGAAAATCAAACCCTACCTCAAAACTAAAGGAAATATTTGAACGAAGACCATATTTGAAGATAAAACCCAAAACCTTCAAGCTTTCCAAATTGAATTCTCCACAAAAATCATTTATTCTGCCTGCCAAAATTCCTCAACCTGTGTCCTCAAAATCCAATCCTTGCCAAATTCTCTCCAAAAACATGTCCCTCAAAATTATGGCAAAAATCTCCAACATGTAGGAATTCTTTTTCCACCTGCTAGGGTTTGAAAACTCAACTCTCCAAAAGCTTACATGAATTTAGACTTTGATTTGCAGTTCAATTTCAGTTGAACTCAAGTCTATTTTCACTTTGCCTTTTGTTGAGAACACTTTAACCAAAATTAACTAATACCTTTAATCAAATTTACTCAATTTCAATTGTGCAACTTTAATGCATTCAATAAATTAAAAATAAAACATTTACTCTAAAATAATTTCCACATGCATAATTAATCTCAAATTAACAAATACATTTCAATTGAACGTAGATTAAACTTAAAATTAAATAGTTCTAGGGTGAAGATATTTAATTAATTTTCATTAATTAAATATTTCAACCACACTCAATAATTGAATTTAATTAATTTCCATATAAATAAATAAATAATTTCTCATGCCTAAAAATAGCAAAGATCCAATTTATTAAAATTACACTATGTAATCAAATTAAATAATCTAAATATAGAAAACACACCAACAACCAAAATCAAAAGCATCACAAGGATCTAAGGACCCACATTCATACGCAAGAACAGGGTTATAAACTCACATCAACTAGATGAGTTTAGGAAGGGTAGGAATAACAGAATCTTGTCCACTATTTCAGGACAGTAATATGGCTTAGATAAGGATTTGGACCCGTGTTATCTCCCCTCTTACCATTTGAGATATTGTGATAGGGCACGCTCATCCTGACAATTCAGGGAAGTCGATGCCTGATACCTACAAACCTGCATACAAAACCTGCATGTACATACATATATAAATATATAACAGACAATTGCAGGGATCGGCCGATCATGTGGATCTCACAAGCAAGTAACTATGACTATGTCCCTCAACCACATCAGGCACATCAAATAGAAATATAAAACAAACACATCAATCATACACATGCAAGTATGGGGTCAGTAAATTCATAAACATAAATGATTTTCTAGCATATAATTCATCATTTTAAAATAATCATAACATTTATAAAATTGGACTAGGGGCGGGGTACTACAATCAGTGACTAGGTCTTAGGTTTGCATTTCATTCTGCATGTTACTTTACACTTTGCATGATTGCATGATCTCACAAATTGTTGAATTAAACTTAAATTCTTAACGATTCTTCAAAAAAGTGCTAAACATGACACAAGGATTGAGCATTGTATGAAGGTCCCTCCAACAAAACAACAAGTAGAATCCATTTTCGGGATCAAAATCGAAATATGAGATTGTTTATATTGCCTATTGCTTGCATAATTGACCTTCAGTCATCATAGAAATCCAGAATTCAACTTAACTGATTATCTTACATCAAACTATCAAAATTTCAACTTGGTCAACCATGGTCAACTTGTGGTCAAACCTAGTCAAACTTGGTCTCCAAGACCTCTAACTGATGCAGAACACATTCTCGAACATCTATACCACTTCTCAAATCAATTAACATGCTTCTAAACTATATAATGCTGACTTTTCTTATCAGATTTTGATTTTAATCCCAAATAGGGCATGGTATTGCACATCATTCAATTCTATAAATCTTAATCTATAAATCAAATCTTTCCTCAGTAATCAAGACAACAACCATGTCTAGTTGCTGATTCATCTAAAGTCCTCGTCACTTGGTGAAAATATAACATTTCTTGGGGCATATCAGATTCATCGAGATCCATATCAATCTGGTATCCTAATCTATCTTGTAAACTATATCAGCTTTTCGTAACCATCTATTCATTAGTATTATTTCCTTGGTTCTTCATAACTAATGGGTTCAGGATGTGATACCATTATGATTCTCTTTGGACAATTAGGTCTGGAATCGGTCACTCACTTCTTCACAATCATAAGGTTCAAAATCAGGCATTTTGGTACTTTTTCGTAATCATCGATTCATTGTTGCTATAGTTAACATTGTCTTTGGTCAGTCAAGACCTAAATCTTACATCTTCAAATCTTTCAATCAGTTTTTGTCTTGAAATCGGTTAATCTTTCAAATCAGTTTCATACATCTTTATCAAACACAGACTATTCTTTGAAGCACTACGCTTTGCACAGTGATTCAAAGAGGGGCAAAATGTAATACCCCAAAAATGGGCTATAGGTTCATTAACCTCCTACATCTTCAATTCGAATGAAATCAACATCAAAGTCCTAACCAAAGGCACATCGACACATTATCGAATCCTAATTGATTATCCTAAATTCTGCATCGGAGAATATTCCTAACAATATTCCTAATTATCCTAATTATCTTTGATTTAATAATTATTTGGCGATAAATCCTATTTATCCTAAAGTTTGATTAATTGAATATTCAATTAATCAGATTTAATACTGCCACTTAATTATTTAATTATATTTATTCCTAAATTGTATTATTTAATTTTGACAATAAATCTAAAATCTCATGACTAATTGATTAAATTCTTATTTAATTAATTCATGTCAATTGTCAATATTTAATAATATAGTTTTTGAATAAAGTTTGATTTAATAAATGATTAACTCATAAATCAATTATTTTAATTTAAAAATCAGTTAAGTTGAGAATAAATCACTTTATTTTTTAAATTAATTCAAAATAAATCATGCACAATAAAAAAGTAGGCAACTAGAAATTAACAATCAATTTTAAATTTAAACTCAACATCTGATGATGAGTTGAAATTTGATCTAAACTCTATTTTGAGTTAAACACTGCTTTTGCATGGTTTTTGTGAGTTAATTATCTCTGATTTCTTGATAACTCAAAAATCAGTCTGATATTATCAAGAGTGATTTATGGCTTTTCTCAATGCATCCTCAAGCCCTGGATTTCTATAAAATCAAGGCTCAGCTCTTCATAATAAAAAAAAATACTTGAATTTGCACAATTACTCTGGCGAATTAGCAATTGAAGGATTAAGCACTTGCAACAAACGATTTATGAGATCTTTCATTGTTGATCATAGTTTTGCATAGTTTTCCTATCATAGCATTCATATTCATTTATATAATTTCTTAGATTAAATTTGCATTCAATTTCATTCATCTAGCTTAGAATCATATAGTTTCTCATGTTATTGCCAGAAAATACAAAAATATAAATTAATCTGCATTCATAAAGTCTTTCATCTTTTTCCATTCAAATCCTTCGTTTAGGTGTTGCATTGTCACTGATCTCGATTTCAATCTGAGAACATCATACTCGCACCTACTAGAAGGCAGTAAATTGCCTAGTTAGCATAGTTTCAATTACTTGCAAAAATGTTTTACTGAAGTGTTGTATCTGCAGCTAGGTACAAAATTCACACACACAACTAGAAGCATCCCAAAAATAAGTTGATTCAATAATGCATACAAAGGTTAAATGAATGGTTAAAGGTTTAAGGATTATTTACATGAAGGTTGTGAGACGCTACAACCCTCACCATATTGACCACGATTCACAGGAGTCAAAAAATCATGTAAGAAGAACACATCATATTTTAGATCATGATCCATAAGATAGTATAAAATATAAACATCTATTGAACTTTAATTATTGCTTAAGATTAATTAGTTCTTACATTAATACAACTGACTCTACGTATCAATTCTTCTTTGAGTTCCTCTGTCTCCTTAGTTTTATTTGGCTCCATTATAAGGTTAAGAATTTCTTTACTATATTTAGTTTTTATTTGAGTAGCCATGAATACATGGTTAGAGCTAGATGTGATGTCATCTATAAATGCCACCTCAACTTCATATCACAATTGATCTGCTGCCATTTTTTCTTTTCCTTGTCAATAAGTATCAAGTTGTGACATCAATATCAATAAAATTCTATCAAAATAACTCCAAAGCCATAAAGAAAAGAACATAATAATTTGACATTGTTTTTATATAATTTGTAGAATTACACTAATTAAGGTTTGCCTTTGATGAAGAAGTTGTACTGTGAGGAACATCCCTACCTGTATCTTGAGGTGGATCTATGTCGCCCCGTGATAAAGCTTAGTAATTCTTAGCAATCAGAAGTGAAATGAAAGTAATAAAATTACCAAAAAAAATTATTAATAAAATAGTAGATTGTACATTGGAGTCAATATTAATTGGAGGCAATTGGTTTAAATGTTATACTTACCAGTCCCATGATAGGGAATTTTTTTGTATCTACACGATTCAAATTGTAATCTATCAAAAGCTCTTCCCGTGCACTTATTGATTTTATCGCACATACAAATACATGATTTCCCTCGCATGCCTCAAACATACAATTCGGCCACTTATTAGTTGATACAAGTCGAGAACTATTTATAAAACCTATAATATTCCCTATTTCTTTTGGCCTTCCATCAATATACATAGTGAGCCTTTTAGTTTGATCATTTACTTTGCATTGTATATAATTTTTTGACAATGCATACCTACACATACTTTTTTTATATTGCACAATCCACATCCAATTATTGTAATTGTAACAAGGTCCTACATACTCCATCAATTCAACAACTTGATTATAACTGACCTTTTATGCCATCCATGGAAAATAATCCCAAACCATGTAATGAAGATGGAGCTATGCAATTTATCCTTTTGTTAACAGAAAAATCAATGTTAACTGGAGGTAGTTCCTTGGGTACCCATTCTTTCTGAAGATGTGTGTACCTTAAGGGAACCTTCTTGTCGCCTTTGGTCTCATTATCATAAGAACATGACCCCCCCTTAGCAAGGAAAAATTGCATTCATTTATCAAATTTTCTTCTAATCTTTTGACCTCTAGTTGATCTCCCTATTTTAGACCTACTAGATGTCTCACTTTTGTCTTCTATTCTCACATTTTCATGACTTGAGGAAGACAGATTAGACAAACACCTATTTGGTGATACATGCAATCCATCAAATGAGACACATAGTAGGATCTATATATTTTTCTGACTAAAGAGAAGGAAACCAAATAATAAATTATACCTGTTGATCCATGTCAAAGGCATTAAATTTCCTGCATATGTAAATCATTTATCTTAAGTTAGCCAAAAATTACTTGATATGTAAGCTACAAATTACATAGAAGACAAAATTTACATGATGCAAAATATACTCCATGACTATAGAGTTCAAAACATAATAACTTAATTCAAATTTCTATGAATAAATCAATACCTCATATGTGACATTGATCATACCTTGACATACATTTCATTGATCATGTTATTGATCATCCTCTTCATCCATGTCATCATCATGACTATCATCATCATCATCATCATGACTATCGTCATCATCATCATCATCATCATCATCACCATCATCATCACCATCATCATCACCATCATCGCCTTGATCAACACCATCTTCATCACCATGATCATGATCGTCACCATCATCACCATCATCATCAACATCACCAGAATCATCATCATTTTCTTCTTCTTCTTCTTCATTGTGTAACAGTCATCTATGATCATCATTTACTTCATCTTCTAATTCTTCAGTATCTTCTTCTTCCATCACATTATACTTTATTAGCCTTCCTCTTGGATCATGTCTAACAACAAATGACCAACCCAGTTTATGTGGAATGACAAAGTAAAACACTGGGTCACATTGGCTTGAAAGAACATAGGGCTCATCTTCAACTGGCTCAAATGACCTTGTATTAATCATTGTAAATCCACTATCATGTTCAATAACAGTCCTATCAAGATCATTTTGATTCAACAGTAGCCTGTACCATTTGACGACAAATAGAACTAATTTGAATGAATTAAAGTCGCACTCAAGTATATCATCCAAAATTTCATAGTATCAATTTTCAGATTGTTGAGGATGTATGTCATTTCTAGATGAAATATTAGTGACCTCGAAGACCACTTATCCCAGAATCACAAGTTTTCTTCATGTCATCTAACTTTTTTATTTGAAATTTATGGCCATGGTAGTACATAGCTTTGTGGTGTTTGATCTACAATTATTCAAACATGTTAAGATTATTTTCACTGATACATGAGTTGACATTAAAATTATGGGTCATGGTTAGTAAACTTATACATACCTTTCTACCTCTTAAACCATATGCTAGATCAAGTACCATTGGCAAAACATTGGGATCTCCATTACGATGAGCTACTTTAACCAATGATACAACACCATCCCATGTTAATGAGTGACCATTTTCTTGAGATTGTTTAATCCATACCATCATCAAATCAAGATTGTTTGCAATATACAAATGTAGTGCATCCTAGTCATGACCAACTATAAAGAAAATAAATAGACCACTAAGAAACAACTTATATTGAAGATCTATAAGAATTAATAAACTACAATAACATCATATAATTACCTCTCACTTTCCTCAATCTACCTTTCCCCATCAAGTACTCCCTTTCAAATTTTTTAATAGAGTTGGGATCCCAAATGTGATCTACATGGATACTTTCTGCAAACTTGGGAAGATATTCACTAATGTACACCATGGTCTGGTATACCATATATCCCTCCACCATAGAACCCTTAGGACATGCTCTTTGTTAAACCAAGCCCTTCATAAATTTCAAGTGCCTCTCAACCATCCACATTGACCTAGTTTGTACAGGTCCACACAATTCAATCTTCTCAACTTGATGTATGAGGTAGTGTTCTTGAGCATTGAAACAAGTTGGAGGTAGACACTTTTGCATTTCACACATAAGCTGGGGAATTTTTCTCTTCCAATATTTTATATCTTTTTTATCAATTTATTTAGATGATAACCACCTAAAAGAGATTCAACTCGCAAGAACATATAAACAAGATTTTAGAAAAAAATATACAATAAATTACATAAAAAGTAAAGAAAGTCATAAATATAATATTTGTACAAGTCTAAGAAATAACACTTCTAACCTCATGTATTCTCCAAGATCGTATATAACTTGTTTAACACTATTGTCAAACTGGTGGGGGAGGGATAGAGGTAGAACATACTACAATGATTAAAAAATGATCTTTTCAATATATTGTAAAATAATACAATAAAAAGTACATACAATTTTACAAATATATTGTAAATAGAGAACATGACTTACCTTGACGAAGGTATGCCAATCATGTGTTTTCAACCCTAGCCCAAAATCACCTTTCTTTGATACAAGACTGCTTATATTTGCAGAAAATCCTGTTGGAAATTTTGTTTTTTTTATGACTTATTTTAATGCATCACTTTGCTGCTTAGTTAATAACCAAGGAAGGGCACTCATATTTATGCGTTCTCCATTGCTATTTGATTCAATGAAAGTTTTCAGTGCATGATTCGATTCATGAATGTCATTACAAATTTTGGCAATTTTTTCTTTGTCACACCTTCCATCCAATATTTTCTATAGTGTCTCTATTACATTCTTTCCAATATGCATAGCATCAAACAAATGCATGATTGGGAGATCCTTGTAGTACGAAAACCTACTAAATTGATTAGGATAACTTTTTATTCCTCTAGGAAGTTGGTCATTGATGCCTTGATGACCTTCACGAGCATCAATAACATCATTAGTAAATAAAAGAAAATATCAAAATATAAATTTCAAACAAAAATCATCAGATGGAATGACCTTACCTTGGTGATTTAGTCTATTGTATTCCAACTTCCATAGATGAGGTGTCATTCTTTGTGGCCTTGATGTTGTCTCTTCTTTCCCATTAAAAATATGTTTTTCGATAGTTTGATACTTATGATTATTGTGGAGAAAGTGCCTAAACTCATCGAACACTTGTTTTCCTAAACTTCTTGAATGGTGATATTTCATCTTCGGACCACAAAATGGACATGTGAATTTACGTTTTGTCTGAAGACCTAAAATATACCATACAATTGGATCATGTACAATTATCATGCACAACTTAAACATACAAAAATAATGTGTAAGCACTATAACATACCAAAAATACATGACCTTAACATGAATATATAACATACTACAAAAATGAGTTAGCCTAGGGGCATCATGTATTGTCCATACAAGCATTGCATGGAATTGAAATTGTCTTTGTCCTGTTGGTCTAGAGATGTCATACATAGTGACCCCATTCCACAACTTCAACAACTGGTTAATAAGGGGCTCAATATACACATTCATATCTTTAACTTGGTACTTACCTAGTTGAATGAACAAAAAAATTACATAATTATTATGACCATCTTGATGTGGTGTTTATAAATTAATTTACATAGCTATTAAATGAAAAAATACTTGGTACAATCATTGAAAACATTATGTGCTCCCTCTTTATGGAAATCCAAGGAGGAATGTTATTGTTAATAACAAAAACATGCCACATTGAGTAAACAGATCTCATATCTCCAAATGGATTGACACTATTTGCTGCCAATGAAAGCTTGAGATTAAAAGGTTCTTCTTTAAAGTGTGGCCATGTTGTTTCTATGTCTTTAAATGTAGAACCATCTATAGGCATTTGCATAATGTCATCTTGACTTCTATTATGTGCATGGTAATCCATAAATTGTGCCAATCTAGTGCACCTAAATAATAGTTGAAGATGTGGAATAATGGGAATGTACCGAAGAGTCTTTTGAGGCACCTTTTTTGTTATTTGATTTGACCGATATCTACTAATATGACAATCAGGTTATTCTGTTGCAAATTCATGTTGTTTATGATATAGAATGTGATCATTGGGACATGCATGTACTGTATGATACTTCATTTCAATTTTATTCATAATGATAGATAATTCTCAGTACGAATGAGGTAGGATATTTGATGGTGGTAACAAAAAATCACATATCAACCTACAACAACAAATATGAATTGTTAATATAATGAATCGTAATGGTATGCTAACATTGAAGATGAAAAAAATGGCATAGCTTAGCATATATGACATTTCTACATTAGATAAACTATTTATAACCTTCAAGCTCACCAACAACACTATAGTGGAGAGAAGAGTTGTTTGGGAGCCTTGGTATAGGGGCTTGTATGCCTTCTCAAGTATAGCTATATCAAAACCATCTTCATCATCATTATCAGATGTGCTAGTACCATCATCATGATCATCTTGATCAGCTACACCAATACCATCTTCTTCAATCATGTCCTCTGGCACATTATTAGCTACACCAATACCATTGTCTTCAATTGTGCTCTCTGCCACATGATCATCTTCTTCCATGGGAGCATTATCGTTGGCTTGGAGATTCAAACCTCCATGTTCCTCCAATTGGAAATCCTCATTCACCAATTGATGAAAATCGTGCCCTCCTTCAATGTGACCATGTTGCCTACAATGACTTTGGGATGTTGTGATAAGAATTCTTTGATTCTTTAAGCCCTTACACTTTTTGCAAGGACAATTACATTTATCAATGTCTTTTCTTTGGAGCTGAGACCACAATCTAGCAATTGTCTCGTTATTTTGTTCTGGGTTCATATTGCTAGGTGTGGACTTTCTTCACAGGCTATAAATATACAAAATGTAAACATACAAAAATTAGTAGTATCTTGTATATAATATATATATATATATATATATATATATATATATATATATTATAAGATTATACAATATTTACAAATACACACACAAAGCATGCTCACTAGACCATGAAATATTCAAAAGGATAAGTATTTTGGGAGTTATTATTATTTTGGGAGTTACACAAATCTCCTCACTAGACTACTGAATCTGTGGATATTATTCTTGATGTTGAAGTAAATCAAGAATGTGAAGTTGAAGCAATTACATCAAGCTACAAATTATCAAGGCTAGAATTTCAAAATTTTTCATTAATCGAGCATCATAAGGAGGCTGAATTATCTCCTTTAATGGTGAACTATGTTATTTGAAGGCTGTGAACTATTAAAGAATATAAGCGATTTGTTTTTAAGGGATTGTGTTTCATTACGGAGGTCACGTTTTGACCAAGGCTATGTTTTCAACAAAGGAGGCTCATGCCACCCCTTTTCATTCTTCACGTTGCAATTTGGGAGCCGGCTAGCTTCAACCAACTCCTAACGTGACCACCTAGTTGTGTGCATTTCCTATATGGTGAAGATTTGACATCCCAAGGACATGTACGGTTACTGTTGGATAGTTGGTGAAGTTTTCAAAAATTTGAGAAATGTTATTGTTATGGGAGCAACTAACCGGCCAAAAAGTATTGATCCAACACTCAGAAGGTTTGGAAAGTTCGATAGGGAGATTGATATTGGGGTTCTAGATGAAGTAGGTAGGTTGGAAGTGCTTTGCATCCATACAAATAATATGAAGCTCTTGTACATATATTGGGGCCTTAGTTTTTGTACTTCTATATCTAATAGAGGTGAAGCCATGACCTACAAAAGGTAAGAGAACCTCAAAGTTTCTGACATATAATGCTATCATGTCAAAAGGACAACAAAGTGTAGTTTTTAGGACAATGGAACAACCATCTCTCTTAAAAGGAATAACCATCAAGTTATAGAGTTATTGAATATGGCCATTATCATGAGATCACAGGGCAAAACACATCTATCTACTATTAATGAACAATTTCTTCTATAGAGGCAATTTTGAATTCTATGCTCATGTGAAAAGGAAATGTCACTCAGTTTGAAGTCCTAATAGAATAAATACAATAAGAAGACATTGACATATCATGCCTTAAATTGACACCAATAACAATAAGAAGATGGAGCAACCACAAAGTACAAGCATGTGCAAGTCATTGTAATCATTGGAGATATGTTAAAGGTTAAGTACAATAGTAGAGCACAACCATGATACAATTAATGAAAGTGCCATAAAACACCATTATATTTATAATCAATCATAGAGAAAAGAGATAGTGACACAAATGATTTGTATTTTAGTGCCACCAAATACTTTCCAAATAGTAATCAATGTATTAAAGCTTTCAAAAGTATAGGATAGCAAGGTGCTTCAATACATAGCTGCAGTGATCAAAATAGTATTTTACAATATCATGAAGTAAACAAATGAAATGTTTCAAAATAAGGAAAACTAAAACAACAAATGACAAGCATTGTCATTAAACACAACATAAAAGGCATCTTTGACATTGAGCCCTCAAATAATAGGTTTGATGTTTTCATGTTTTGAAAGTTAACAAGGTTTATATTTTCATCATGAATACATGAAAACAAGCACAAAGGATCACAATAAGTAATCTCTAATATAAAGAAACACAATGAGTAATCTCTAATATAAAGAAACACAATAAGTAATCTCTAATATAAAGAAACACAATTTGAAGCTCAACTCTTCAGGACTCCTACCTTCACATACCTACTATACATTGGCTCCCCTAAAACATTCATCCACCTTTAGGAAGTTCCTACAATTAGATTCCATGGGGGAGCCATAGAAATTCAAACTACTCTAAACTGGACAGTAGACTCCCTTGTTACTAAAAAAATTATTAATGCCACTAATCTACCTCTATAGTACTTGCACAAATAATGAAAAAGTCTTAAATCTAACCTACTAACATAGATCTAATGCTATTTAGAAGTATTCAATCCATCTAAAGGCACTATCACATAAAAATTCTCGAATATGTCTTCAAACTAGAATTGTAGAGCTTCCTTTCTATTTCAAAAACTTCCTTGCATTGCCACTACTTTGAGAAATGAGTCATAAGGTATCATAAGATACTTCCTCCACCATTTTAGGCCTTGGCATTGATTCCCCACTCCTAGAATGGATGGGATCCTATGTGGCCGAGTTGCATGCAACATTTACACAAAGTTACAAATGTTGTCATGACAACTTTTGGCATCTTTTGCAATAATGAAGTAACCTATATTTTAGGGCCTCTATCCCATTTAGTTCAAAGAAATAACCCCATTTAAGCCTAATAAGGCATCTTTCCTACTATGCCAAGATCTAAGACACATTTAAGTCCATTTCCCTAATCAAGCAAAAACTAACATTTAAAGCAACCTAACTAGACTAGGTTGGATTAGATACTAACTATCAATCCAACTAATCACACACTTTGCAAGACCTTATAAGGTCCAAAATAAACACACTCTGACTTGGCCAATTAGGTCAGATACAAGCCAAAATATTTTAAGACTAGGAGGTTAGCCTAGGTGCTCTTGCACCATCACACATGTAGGAAATCCAACTAAAACCCCAATGGACTACTATAGGTTTTGGGGTGGACCAAGCACCAATCCTACAAACATACCTCTTTCTCTATTTAGGGAAAGAAGAATCTGATTTTCACCTGTTATGAAGTATCTTCTAACAAATAGTCATATGGCACACTTCTTCTAACAAACAAACATATGGAACACTTGATGAATGAAGCATTGTCTATGGAACCCAAAAGAATTAGTGCATGAGAAAAGAGGAAATCCTATCAAATCTCCTCTCCATCAGCACTTTGTTCATAATCAACCTAGTAGCCATGGGGCTATTAGTTAGAAGAAAATCTGTAACAACTGAAACTAACAGTAGGAACCAATCATTGTTCATCATGTTCCTTTCATACTTTCTGTAATACAGTCCAAAGAAAAATGTAAGGAGATTGAAGGCTTTGTATTTTTATTAAGAAGGTTAGACTATAATCATATTTCAAAATCTAAGGAAAAGGATTCTCTGCCTATTCTTATTCATGAATTTGAAAGAGGTAGATGTTCTAAATAAAATATTAGCAAGATATTTGTTTCAGTAGTTTGAGCTTTTGTACAGAACCCACATTCTTCATTCATTACTATGGGATATTTTCTAACAAATGATATAATAGATGGATTAGTATCTCTTATATTTTTTTCTAATGGGACATGTAAAGTGAAATCTTAAAATGCAATCAAAACTATCCCATGTGACGGGACTGGTCACCAGTCAATTCTGGCACGATTTGGGTCTTTGTGTTAAAAATTCTTAAAGGGTTCATTAAGAAAGTCACCTTGAATTAATTTAAATTCTTGGATAGAGTATCCCTCAAAGGCATATAGTTCTTGGGTCCTATTCAAACTCCCAATATTCATAAAACTCCTCTAAAAGCCAAGAGGCCTGATACTCAGTTTTGTATAGTAGGTGCATCTTAGGATTTGTTCTTTTCCAAACCAATGATGGATTCTTTTAGTGGTGAGTAATTCAATCCTAAATCCATGATTTCTAGTTCTAATTTAAAGCCAAACAAAAGTTATGGGGTTGGGTTCCTTCTAGCTATTCCTCTCTATCGGTCACATAGGGATGCCTGATTAGGTTTTCAACAAGAACTCTCTAAAAACAAAACCATCCAATCTAAGACCACATTCAATTGAAACTAGACTCACATATCTCTCATTCAAGCCTAGAATCAAAATTTCTCCATGGTTGAAATGATAGATATGGGCCAGGAAAGTCGACAGCCCTAGTTCTACGCCCAAACCCGCTTGAAATCAATTGTCAATCAGTTTCTTCCAGATTTCTCAACCAATGAATCTTAGACTTCTTACAAAAGGAATATATGGGGACCAATAATATTCCTATGGTGTTCAATTATTCATTCCAATCCACACAGGTACAGGAAAATTCAAACACTAGTAAAAAAAATGTTAAAATACAGTTTTCTTCAATTTCATTTTGCAATATTTCTTAAATCTGTTACAACCAACCTCTGCAAGGTTCCTTCTAGCTATTCCTCTCTACCGGTCACAGGAAACCCTCATAGGTGGTCCTCCTTCACGTGCTACCTAATAATGAAATGAGATATGAAATCTCTTTTTTAAAAGTTATGCCCGTGGTGGTCAAAATTTTGACCTACACGGTATTCGTTGAACGTTTGACCAACACAGGCATGGATTAAATAAAAACAAAAGTTTTCCTTCTATAAGCCGACCAACCTAAAACTTTTTATTTGATGGTCAAAAATTTTGGTAGAAAAACTAGGTCAAATGTACTAGTGGAAGTTAGCCATCCACAAGAAGGAACATGGGAAATGGATAACTCAACATGGGCTACCTTTTAACTTGATTATATTAAGGCATTATTTGGAGTATACATACATGTCTCTTGGATAGCTGAAAGAGGAACTAGAGGTAGAACATGAGGAATTAAGGGCTTTTATAAAAAAGGGATTGCCAACATTTTCTAATCAGAAGGGGGACATGAAGGACAAGGACAAATGGATACAAGAATGCCAAGGTATTCTCACTTCTGCCCTTGATGTTTCCCATGCTCATGGAATAGAGTTGGAAGGAACCACTGCACAAATGGAGTGATTCGTCATGTTGGAGATCACTATCAAGGATAGTATTCATGATGCAGATTTATATGGCTTTAAGAAATACTTGGAACACATCAAGAAATTTGGTGTGTTGTGGGAGATTAGTCCCTATTTTAAAATGTGGAGAACACTTACATACAAGAAGATCCCTTTCAACCTATTAAATGCTAGTTCTAATTTCTAGCACACAATGGATATTGCATTTAGTGATCTCATCAAAAATATCATTTTGATATATCTAGATGATCTTACTGTGTTTTCAAAGAAATAAGAAGAACACTTTGATCATCTTGAGCTTGTTTTTCAGAAATGCCCAGAATTTGATGTTTCCTTGAACCATAAGAAGTGCTTATTTGGAGTTCCTCAAGGTAAGTTTCTCAGGAACTTCGTATCAAAAGATGGAATTTCCATTGACCCAAAATAAGTTAGATCCATCTGAGAATTGTCACTTTTGGTAAACAAAAATGGCGTGCAATATTTCTTAGGGAAGATTAACTTTGTCAGAAAGTTCATTTCTAATTTTGTAGGACTTGTGAGACCTATTACTATGACTCTCAAGAAGAACATCCAATTCAAGTGTACTAAATAAGGAAGATAAGCTTTCAATAAGATCAAGGAATCTATTACATCTACCCATGTTCTAGAAAATCTAGATTTATTAAGATAATTTATCATGTATGTTTATGCAAGCGACTCTAGCATTACTATGGTGCTAACACAAAAAAATAAAGAAGGATCAAGTAAACATCCATTTTCCTTTCACTCTAGATCTCTTATGGATTATGAAGTCAAGTACAATTTTTTGGATAAAGAGGAATTTACAATATTCAAGGGGATAAAGAAGTTCAAACATTTTATTGCTACAAACAAGACAATCATCTATGTTGTCCATGCTAGTGTCTAAGAATGTATCATGAAGGGAAAGATCATAGAAAAGAGAGAAAATTGGATCACCAAAATCATAGAGTATGATATTGATGTTAGTCCTACCAAAGTGATCTGAGGTAAAGGAATGTGCAAGTATATAGCTCAAGAAATGAAAACTCCAGCTAAAGAAGAAGAGGAGGTGGTCTTAGTGTAACAAGCTCCAACAGATGAATGTTGGGTACAAGAAAGGAATGAGTTAATGCAAACTGGAAGGAACCCTAATCACCTTCCTACCAAAAAGATAAGGTATTATAGATTTAAAAATGTTGCTTCCCATTTGATAAATGATGTATTATTCAAGATGATTTTTTATGGTGTTCTCTTGCATGTGTTGTGTGGGAAAGAAATATGTGGAGAGACTTTTAGGAAAGTTTCATAGTGGATCAACTGGAGGATATTACTCTGCACAACCACAACTATGAAAATCACCCGCATGGGGTATTACTAGTCATCCATGTTCAATGATGCTCACACCTTAGTTTTTGGGTGCCATGAATGTCATTTTTATACTGGCTGGTGAAATAACTCTGCTATGCCTTTGTACCCCATTATGATAGATGATCCTTTTGTGCAGTGGGGCTTGAAATTTATTGAAATGATTAATCTAGCATCTAGTATTGGACATAGGTGGATACTCATTGCTATATATTATTTCACCAGATGGATAGAGGCAACCCCTCTAAAGACTGCAATAGAAGGTGAAATCCTATATTTCCTAGAAGGAATTATTACTCATTTTTGGTCAACCAAAGACTATTATATCCAAAAATGCTAAGGATTTTTTTGGATATCAACTCACTAATTTCTCTCTCCAACATGGTATTTATCTCAAAACATCCTCCAACTATTATCCACAAGGGAATGACCTTGCAGAGTCTACAAACAAGAACTTGATATAGTTGATCAATAGGATAGAAGTGGAACACAATTATAATTGACATAAGCATTTAAGGAATGTTTTGTGGGATGACCACACCAATCCCAAGAAAATTCTTAGGGCCTCACCCTATGATTTAGTGTATGAAAAAGATGCTATCTTTCTTATCCTCATGGAAATAGTTTCTCAAAGCTATTGAAATCAAAGACAATTCTCCTTTGGAAGTCATACTCATAGAGTTGTTGGAGTTGCATGAGAAGTGGGAAAAGGATTCCACTACTATGAGTACTAGGTAGGGAGTCTTGAAAAAAATGGCTTGACAAGAAAATATCTGATCTTGGCTTCAAGTGGGGAGAGATAGTGCTGAAGTATAATGAACATGGAGAAAATTTTGGTGGCATCTAAAGTTTGATAGCCCCTAGAAAGGTCCTTTCCTCATTACCATATGTAAGGGGCATAACTCCTTTGAACTTGAGAACATGAATGGTGAGCCCCTTAAAATCTTAATCAATGGGATCCACTTTAAGATTTTCAATTAAGCTAAGATGTAAGTATGTTAATTTTGTAAATATGGTGTATCAGTTTTGAGTGTGTAAATAAGGCTGGAAGCTGTATGCACCCTAAAATGGTCACCTAAACTTTGGGCCCCATTTATTCAATTATCAAAAATCAATCCCTGAATCAATGCTTTGCAACATATTCGAATTAAACTTCTTGATCAAATTGTAACTATTTCAATTATTTCAATTTTCCCCTAAGGTTTGAATATTTCATTAACTTTATTTAATCAAAAGAAATAAATCCCTTTTAAATAAATAAAATAATGTTATTTAATTGAAATTAATATTCCTTAAATGAAATAATGTTATTTAATTAAAGTCCATTTTTAATTAAATGATTTCATTTTATTTAATTAATATTCATCTCTAAATTATATAATCTTATTTTATTTAATTAAGAGAGATATTATTCTTTTAAATTAAATAAATAAAATATTCTCTCAAGATCTCTTGTGATGGAAAAGGAAACAAGACAGTTAAAAAGAAATAAAATAAAAAGAATTCCATTCTCCTACAAACCTTCTAAAAATGACATTTGTTTCCTCTTTTCCATTTATCCCACATTGCTTCTAGATTTTCATTCAAATCCACATTTTGCTATAAAATGAGCCCTCTCGCTCTCAGTTGAGATCCATGAATTTTTCATATTATCCTTATGCTATAGATTTTCTTGAGTTTTATCATTTTGAGATTGCACATTAGTTTGATTTTATAAGCGTTTTAGTTTAATAGCATATAGTTTAATATTGCATTTTAGTTTAATTTTCATAATAGATTAATTTGCAAAGTAGTTTATTTCTTGCATTTACAATCATTTAGAATAGCTTTTCATTTGCATGCATGAACAAGATTCATGGAGATTAGCAGATTTTCTATTCATCTTTGAATCTCTCGTTCCGAGTTTGTACTTGCATGGGTAACTTGGTCAATCTGAGGGCCTCAATATCAACCTCTGCACATACTCGGATAGAGAGTTGTGAGTCAGTTTGCGAGGGCTCATTCTTGAGTCTCCTTGCATGCAAGGATTCACAGAAGTGTCACATTTTCGTGACACATTTTGGTGCCCACCGTTTCTGTTTTGGAAAATCTCTGTTTATTGTTTTTTTTTGCTGCTACCATGAATTTTCCTGGTTTTTGCTTGGTTATTTTGATAGAAATTTGGTAGATTTTCTGGAAAATTGCTAGTTCTTCTTGCAGATTTAATCTTCTCACAGCCATGTCTCCATTTACTCAGGTATCAAGTTGAAAAGTGATGAAATTGTGCAGTCTTTGTTACCTTACTTGGGTGTATTAAAGTTTATTCTTGCACACTACATTAAAATTTCATTGCATTTAAGTGAAAAGCACGTTGGATTCCCATTTGCAATTCGTCCATGCACCCTAAAATTTTGAGTTTTAGACACTGATCTATAAATAAGAGGGAACAGATTACGCAAAAATGCCTGAGTAGATTAATACGCATGCTTTTGGCTAAGTTTGAGTATATGAATCATTCCTTCTATTTCTAAGAGAACTATAGACTTTTGAGAATATGGATAACTTTATCATCCTTATCTGCATATGTATGCTGGGTATTTTCAATTGTTAATGCTTGTGTGTGGGTTCGCATTTAAATAAAGCTATTTCTCCTCAAGTCTCACAGCAATCCTCTCCACAATTAGATCCGCAAGGTCTAATGACAGAAAATTCACTTCACTTGCATTTCTTAAAAAGACTTTATGCATAACAAACAATATGATCAATGCTTATTGTTTGCTCTCCTATTTTTGTCTTCATTTGTAGCTTCAATAACAATTGTCTGCTGCATGAGTTTGTCTACTTCTAATGGCATTGGACCTGTGAGTGCATATGTTAATCTTCCTGAAGAGCTTTCAATAAGGCCTGCTACACCAGATGCAGATGACTAAGCATTCGAAGGCAGCAAGAGATCATGTTTTTTATCTTTGTAAGCACTCCATACATCTGACGCGTTAAGAATATTGCATATGCCAAAATCATCGACCAGATCTGAGGTCATGTATCATGCAAAATTTGTTGACGTTTCTGTTAGAGGAAACCCACAAACCAAACCTAGGATTGAACGCATGGGATGCAGTGAATGATTATCGGCTTTGACTTACAGCTCATTACGGTTCAAAAGAAAGTTTTCTTAGTTTTTTTTTTAGATTTTGTCTTATTAGCTTTAACTTAGATTTTGTCTTATTAGCCTACGTAGCTTTAGTTAGTTCTTTCTTTTTGAGATTTTAATTAGATTTTTTTTTTTTAACTTTGATTAGATTTTTTAATATATTTCTTTTTTTTTTTAATTAATTTAGATTTTTTTAGATTTTTAGTTTTTAGAATTTAAATTAGATTTTTTTTTAAGTTTGTTAATTTAGAGTGGATTTTTTTTAATTTAGATTAGATTTTTTAAATTTTGTTAATTTAAAATTTAATTTTTTTAATTTTTTTTAATTTAGATTAGTTTTTTTTTTTTCAATTTTAGTTTAGTATTAGATTAATTTAATTTAATTTTAGTTTTGTTAATTAATTTTTTTAGATTAAATTAGTTTCTTAAGTATTCTTTTTGTTTGTTTTTTTAGGGGAACTAATTTTATTTTATTTTCTTCTGGGCATTTGCAGGTGCTTATCTTTTTAGATTGCAGATCTTTGGACTTAAGGTACGTTCTTAAAATCTCTATAACATTTGGTTTCGGGCATAAAATTAAGCTCTTGTGTCTAGCTTGAGTGTTACACGCTTTCCTAGAATACATTTCTTTTATGCTCTTAAGGAGAAATAAACAAACATAGATTTGCTTTCATAGAAGTTTGTGTTTAGGTGAATGTTTATCTTTTAACATTAAGTAATTCATAGTTTCAAATATCAGCAGTATTGATTAGCAGTCTTAGATTACTTGTGATTGATCTAGATTGCTATCTTGGGTTATTGGACTCGCTAATCCGCCAACCCCTCGTTCCACCCCGTGGTTGCAATCTCAGCACCACATTAAAGGGGAGGGGTCAAGAGGAAAGAAGCATTAATTGTTCCACCAGACAACCCTGTTGTGCTTTCTGGAACTCACTTGTTTTCTAGGTTGTGGACTCGTTTGTAGCTTGTGTAAGGTGTTAAGTGTTCCACCTTGTGGACTCACCTCATATTTGCTCTAAGCGTTAAGTGTTCCACCTTTAGTGCTTTCCAATACTTTTTGATAGAGAATTACTTACTTTTTCATTTTTAGAAGGCCTGTTTGGAGATTTCATCACCTCAAGGGACGACCTTAGCTCCCGTGTTCTGACGGAGTATAAATATCGGGAGGTGAATCCAAAGACACCTCTCTTGGGAATGAGTTAGATTTCACTCTTGGCTAAGCCTCAAAGAACTTTATACCTTTGAGAAGTAAAGGAGGAGATTTGGGTTACCGTCTCCCCCCGGCTGTGTGACTTCTGATTCTTCTCATCTATGGATTTGGGCCTCATGTACCTTGCGTATATCGAGGATGCCCTTTAGAAAAGCCATGTATATCCTTCTAGACAGCTTGCTAGGATGTTGTTGTGTTTTGAGTGCCTACTAAAACATTCTCAAGAACATACACAAGTAGCATCTTTAAGGAGTAGCATACTAAGTCACTATTCTTGTTCATGTGCAAGGTTGCTTTGCCCCTTGCTCATTGTTTGAAGACAATTGCTTGCTTGAAATCCCTGATTGTTGTCTTATGTGCTTGATACAAATCCATTGATATACTTGCTTGATCTTTGAAAATGAACAACAAACTAAAATACTGAGTTCTTCGATTCAGTGACTTGTCCCAGTTCTAGAGACCTGTTATGTATTTAGGGTTCTTGTGTCCTTGACCTTTTGAGTTAGTGATCCTTGATCCCATAAGAAATTTTTCTTGAGATTGACAAATTAGGAATTGTTCCTGTCAAATAGATAAATTTTCAAACTCTTTGATAACACACTTGGAGAGTGCTAGTAATCTCTTCGTCCACCCATTTTTCTCACATTCAAATTTAGTACTTTGTGTAAGTCATCCTCCTGATCCATATGTGCTAGGGTATTCACCCAAGAATTAAGCACCTCTGTGGTAGTATTGGTTTGCACCTACTTGCAACAGTTCTATTTCACCATCTCTCTCGGACAAGAGAAAACTTTTACTATCCTAGTCTGATATTGACGTTTCCTAGAATTTTTTGTTTGTCCAAACTCTCCCTTTCATGTTAGTAACAACAAGATATCAAGTGAGCCAAGGAAAGAAACCTCAGATAGTCTTCAACCAACTACCCCCAGTTTAGACTCATCAAAAGAGAAAGGAAAAGGAACCAATATTTTACCAATCGCCTAGGAGTAAGTCTGAAACCTGGTTTGACCCAAAGAGCCATTTTAGCAATTTGAGTACCCCCTCAGCACCTTCCCACTTAGGTATGGATATGAGTTATACTGTCACTCGACGGGAGAGGGAAGCCATGGATCAAACCCTTGATGATATCTATGAAAGACACAGAGACAAGATTTTGTTTGGTAATTCCTCTCATGATGCTCAACCTAGTTCACCCCCCATTAGCACTAGGTACCTAGATGCACATCAAAGAGCTGAAAGGCATGAGAGACAAGCTCACCCAGAATAATGGTCACAACATGAAGACCAAGACAATGAACCTGGTGATGCTTATGTCAATGCAACGTATACCAATGATTTGTACAAACATTCAAGACCAAACTCTCCACTTCGAACAACCTCAAGGCATACAAGTGAAAGGCTTAAAAGGATTGAGCGTGAGAAGAAAGCCTTTTTAGATGAGCAAGCTGCACAGCAAGAAAAATTTAGACAACTTGAGGCAGAGAGCCAAGCTTTATTGGAAGTACAAAGGAAACTTGCTCAAGAAGAGAAAGATAGGCTTTTAGCCCAACAAATTAATACCCAATTCAACAATAGGGGTGCCAATAATGGAAATAATTCTTCTCCCTCCACCCCTTCCAGAACACCAAGAAGTAGAAGGCGGTCAAGAACCCCTTCTAGATCTCCTAGTCCTAGAGGAAGAAGGGCCTCTCAGTATGCTCACTATAGGAGGAAAACCCCTCTTAGAAACTCAAGACCACACTCCCAACATGTACATCATGGTTCCCAACATGGAGGTGGTAGCTCACATTATGACCTTGATACTCAAGACTTCAAGCGAACGAAACAAGAGCCTATCTTCCAACAATATGTGGAGAGGTATTTGGAACAAAACAAAGATAAGTTCTTGGAAAGTCTAATCAACAAGGGTGCTAGAGTCCCTTATAATTTTGATGTGGACAACAAAATACAAAAGCAAAATCCCTCTCAAGAGGAAGAAATCTGCCAAATGAAGCAAATGATGGAGAAAATGATGCAACCTAAGAGCTCATTCTCACTAGACTCGATCTGTCCTAATCCATTTGACAAGAGTGTGAGTATGAAGGATTTTCCAAGGAGGGTGGAATTCCCTCAATATGATAAATATGATGGCAGTGGTGATCCACATGACCATGTGCACCAGTTCTATACTATGAGCTTTGAATTCCATCAGGATGACTCCTATTTGATGAGGTTGTTCCCTAGAAGTCTTAAAGGACAAGCAATGGAATGGTTTACCAATATCACTCCCCCTGTCAAGAATTTTAGAGAACTTGTTCATAGATTCATTCAAAACTTTGCATATAATCTGTCAAGATCTATTACTATGTTGGACCTATGCAACTTGAAACAAAATCAGGGGGAACCCTTTGTTACCTTCTTGCAAAGGTGGAGAAGATAGTGCTCTTGGTATCCTAGGATGATCCATGAGGATGAAAAGATTGACATACTTGTCAGTAACTTGGTGCCTGAAATGAAATATGAGATCAAAAAGATAGTCTTCAATTCCTTTGATACCATGATTGAAACTGCATGCCACATTGAGGATGTTCTAAAAGAACAAGGCATTTTGACCAAACATAGCAACAATGGCAACAATGGTCAACATAACAACAAGGATAAAGGGAAGAACAACAATTGGAACAAGAATAAACAAGTTGTCAATGATGGAGTTGTAGACTCTCCCCAACCTAAAGATCAAGGTGTCCTTCACTTGTCCAGTGTAATTCAAGCTATGAAGCTCAATGCACCTCCTCAGCAAGAAAGTAAACCAAGATATCAGGAGAGGCCCAAAAAGGAGAAGCGACAATTTACCAAATTGGGTGACTCATATGAGGATGTTCTCAAAAATCTCATTGCTAACAACTTGGCACATCCTCAGGATCCTGCAAAACATTACATCCCTGACATTAAGCCACATTGGTGGGATGAGAAGGCTTTATGCATGTTTCATAATGGCATTGGGCATACCATTGAGAATTGTTGGAAACTCAAGCACATTATCCAAGATCTCATTAAGAATGGAAAGCTTAAGGTGGATGGACTAAACACCAATGCTGATCACAAAGCATTTAAAGAGCCATTGCCTAAGTATGACAAGGGGGAAACCTCTAAACCAAAGGATGGCAAGGCTGCAATCAACTACACTTACACAGTGGCAGAAAATGTGGTAAACATGCTTGAAGTTGTGGAGCCAAGTGTTAATATGATGAGGGGTAAGGACCCGCATGGTTATGACTCTCCCCCTATCTTTGACAAAGAACTTGTTGAGGTGCTGAGAGGTCCTCATTCTAGGTTATCTTCTCAAGCCCTTAATGATGTTACCAGGAGTCAAGGCTCTATTGTTCTTAGAGGTCCTAGTTCAGGTCCATCCAACAAACCCAAGAAAGTGGCATCCAAGCATGTCACCAAGTCCGCCACTGCTCCCAAACCAAACTACAATCTTTTAGATCAGTTACAAAAAACTCCAGCACAAATATCAATCTTGGAGCTTCTAGAGTTGTCCCCTAGACATAAACAGATCCTTGAGGACACTTTGCGCACAGCAAATGTCCCCGTCAACATCGATATAGACCAATTCTAAGGCATGGTGAATCACATTACTAGCCCACATTACCTCTCTTTCTTGGAAGATGATGAAAAATCCCTAAGCCATCCACACAATCTTTCCCTTCACATTGAAGTAATGATTCATAAAACCCATGTCAGGCGCGTGTTGATAGATGGGGGTGCTGGGCTAAATATTTGTACTTTAAGTTTGTTAAAAACTTTGGGCTATTTAGAGGAGGCGATCGACACTAAAAAGAAGATCACTATAAAGGCCTATGATGAGGCAGAATGAAGTTCTAAGGGGTTAGTTGTCCTTCCTGTCAGGATTGGCCTAGTTGAAAAAGATATCTTGTTCCAAATTATTGATACTGGACCCCTTGCATACAACATTTTATTGGGTAGACCATGGATTCACAACATGTAGGCAGTGTCATCTACCTACCACTAGTATGTTAAGTTCCCCTACAATGGAGTAGAAATTTGCATACCAGGGGATAGCACTTTATCAGTTAATTCAATCTCAGCTAATGTTCATGTCCCTCTTAATCAAGAAGCAGAAGATTATCAAGCAACTTTAGCAGATTGTCAAGACAAGTTTAAATCAGTAGACCTTGGCATGGGGGGGTATCAACTTGACTCTTTTGCAAAGATGCTTGTTTCCCCTAGGTCCTATGGAAAGCCTTCACATGAGATAAAACTGTCTTCTTCGGCAATGACACTATTTGACAAGTTTGTGGAATCCTTAATACCAATACAAGATGAAAAAGAGGAAGTAGCTATTCGAGATTGGATATACAAAGAGGAGAAGTACCAGCACAATGAAAATTTCTCCCCCTCTCCTAAGTCCTATGGGAGATGATATACTTTTGTCAAGAAGATGGGTTATCCAGGATATGGCCCTCTTAGTCACAGGTTAGATGCTAGAGCCGAACCACTTAATCATGATCTTTTTGGATGTAAGTCTAAGAAACCGGTTGGCCTAGGCTTTATGAAGAATAACAAGTGCACTGTTCCCATTCTTGATAGGTAGGATAGTGAAGATGACATAGAATATGTACCAAATTTGACAAATCAACAAGACATGATAGATGATTGGGTACCTTCAACAAATCCCCTTTGGGGAGATTCTAGAGATTTAACAATTGACAGTTCTCCTATCCTAGCTGCGATAGATAGTGACTATATGAATGCAAGATTGACTATGGATAGTTTCTCCATCCCAGCTGCAATGGATGGTGATAATTCAAATAATTTTGTGATTGAGCAAATTGCTAGAGGAGAGGAAACTCTTCCAACTCTTGAGGCTTCTACATCACGAGGCCCCAACAATAATTCAAAAATAGACTCTCATGAGTTTGAATGGGATTCACTCTCAGACACAATAGTTGACTTGGGTATGGATGTTGTCCATGCTTATAGTTCTCAATCTGATGTAGCTGATGAGTCATGTGTCAGATTAGAAGATTGGAACCCACGTGTCACATTAGTAGATGATTCTTCACTTGATAGGATAAATCCTAATTTAGACACCTTTGAGGGATACTGGACAGACTCCAATTTTGCAGTCACCAGAGATGACATCACCTATATCCTTAATATTGAGCCAGTCATTAACCTACCCCTTACTGACCCCAACCTTATTGATTGGTCTCAATGTTATCAAGAGCCTCAACTCTTGACATTTCACAATGACTATGAGATCACCTGCTATCTGAATGCCATTGAACCTATAGTCTCTTCCACCAGTGAACCGGCTACCAGTATGATAGAACCTGACATCAAGTACCTTAGTCACAAGATAAAAAGAAAAGAATAAAAGAATAAAAGTTCTGATGGTGAAAACCACTGTGTGGCGGTGTTAGAACCAAAAAAAGTAAAAATAAAAGATGTATCCAAGGGTGAAAACCTCTCTGAGGCATCTACAGATGAGGTACTTGATAGTCTCCCAAGCTATTTTTAGGACAGATCATCAGTATTGGTTGAACCTACAGAAGCTGTTAATTTGGGCACAGAAGAGGCTCCAAAAATTGTACACTTGGCTAAATCTTTATCACCTTAAGAAAAGAAAGCCTACACTGAGTTCCTCCAAAAGAAGAAAATTAATTTTGCATGGACATATTCAGACATGCCAAGGTTGGACACTAATCTCATTATGCATCATTTGTCCATAGCTCCAGGTGTGAAACCAGTCAAACAAAAGTTGAGAAAAATGCACCCTCATATAGCTCTTTTAGTGAAAGCTGAATTAGAAAAGCTCCTTGGTGCAGGATTCATTAGAGCCATAGACTATGCTGATTGGATTTCCAACATTGTACTTGTTTCTAAACATGATAAATCCATCTGAATCTGCATAGATTTTAGAGATCTTAACAAAGCATGCCCAAAGGATGATTTTCCACTTCCTAACATAGACATGATAGTGGACATGACGGCAGGCTATGAGATCTATTCCTTGATGGATGGTTTTTCTGGGTATAATCAAATCAAGATTGCTCCTGAGGATCAAGAAAAGACTGCATTCACATGCGCATGGGGTACTTATTGTTGGAATGTCATGCCCTTTGGATTAAAAAATGTAGGAGCTACTTACCAAAGAGCTATGACAACAATCTTCCATGACATGATGCATAATAATATGGAAGATTATGTGGATGACACCCTCGCTAAGTCTAAGAAAAGAGGAACACATTTGGCTAATTTAGAAGTAATTCTGGATCACATGGAACAATTTCAACTAAGATTAAACCCAAAAAAGTGTGCATTTGGTGTTACTTCTGGCAAATTATTGGGATTCATCATTTCAGCCAAAGGGATAGAAGTGGACCCTGAAAAGGTCCAAGCCATTATAAATATGCCACCTCCCAAAAATGTCAGTCAGATGAGGAGTCTTCAAGGGTGCCTTCAATCCATAAGGAGGTTTATTTCACAATTGGCCGATAGAGCACAGCCTTTTAACAAAAATTTGCATAAAGGTGTTCAATGTGTCTAGAATGAGGATTGCCAGAAGAGCATGGATCAAATTAAGGAATACTTGGTGAATCCTCCCATTTTAATGCCTCCCATTCCAAGAAAATCTCTCATTTTGTATGTCTCAGCTACTGAATCTTCACTGGGGGCATTGTTGGCTCAATTAGATGAACAAAGGAAAGAAAGGGCCATATATTATATTAGCCACACTCTTGTTGCTTATGAGGTCAATTATACTAGTATTGAAAAAGCTTGCCTTGCAGTAGTGTTTGCTTCTCAAAAATTGTGACACTATATTCTTGCGCACACCATACACCTCATAGCAAAAATTGATCCTCTCAAATACTTACTCAGTAAAGCTACTCTCATGGGTAGACTCGCTAAATGGATGAGGATTCTTTCTGAATTTGACATAGAGTATATTGAGCGCAAGGCAATCAAAGGCCAGGTTATTACAGATCAACTGGCTAATTTCCCAATTCAAGATAATATGCCCATTCAAGTTAATTTTCTAGATGAACATCTTATGTACATGACTGAGAGATCCTGGAAACTATTCTTTGATGGTTCCTATGTGCAAAATGGTTTTGGAGCTGGTCTATTGTTTGTATCCCCTCATGGGTACACTATTCCCAAATCTTACAAGTTACTCTTTCCATGCACAAACAACATAGCCAAATATGAGGCTTTAACAAATGGACTAAAAATGGCTATAGAGTGGAATATCACAGAACTACATATCTATGGGGATTCTCAGCTGATCATCAATCAAGTCAATGAGCAATACCAAACAAAAGATGACAAGTTGATACCTTACAAAAAAAATGGTTGATTCATTAAGATGGTATTTTACTTTTGTCACTTTTCAGCAAATCCCTAGGGCTGAGAACAAAGCAGCTGATGCTATGGCCACCCTTGCTTCACTTCTTCAGTTAGAGGAACATGAGTCCAGATATGAATTCCTGCTAGAAGAGCTACGTTATCCCATTTATGACTCTCAAGAAAGCCACATCATTTGTACCCTTTTCAATCATGAATCCTCCCGCTATGGTGCTATTTACTCATATCTTTGTGATGGCATCATCCCTGACACATATAACTGATTTGAAAGAAGAAACCTTGTCCATAATACCTCTCACCATTCCCTCATCTTTGGTGATTTGTATAGGAGGGGTCTAGATGGGACACTTCTTAGGTGCTTAGAAAAGGAGGAATCTGATCAAGCGCTAGTTGACATCCATGAGGGCATATGTGGGGGACATTCTAATGGTCTTTCCATGGCTAGAAGGTTGCTTAGGGTGGGGTACTATTGGCCTATGATGTAGATAGATGCAGTAGCTTTTGCCAAGTCTTGTGAAAAATGTCAAAAACATGGACACCTAATACATGCTCCAGGTAGGGAGCTAATTCCTTCTATATCTCACTGGCCATTTCAGCGATGGGCCTTTGACCTTGTTGGGTAGATTCATCCCAACTCATCAGGTGGACATAAGTTCATTATCACTACTATTGACTACTTCACAAAATGGGTAGAGGTTGTTCCACTTTCTGTTGCCTCAGGCAAGACAATATCTTTATTCATTTTAAACCATATCATCTATCGATATGGAGTACCATCTGAGATCATCACTGACAATGGAGGTCAGTTCAAAAACAAGGACCTTACACAAATCTGCCAAAGATTTAAGATAAAGCAACATTGGTCCTCCATTTACTTCCCACAAGGAAATGGTCAGGCAGAGGCTTCAAATAAAACCATTCTCAAGATTTTACACAGAATAGTTCATAAGAATGGTAGAGACTGGCACCTACAGATAAACCTAACCTTTTGGTCCTATAGAATGAGTATTCGTACTCCAACTGGGGCTACTCCTTTTGCCCTCACATACAGCATTGAAGCAGTGTTACCTTTAGAGGTTGAGATTCCATCACTTAGAGTCTCTCTCAAAGGTCTAGTTACAGATGAAGATTATCGCACCATGAGATTACAAGAATTGGAACTTCTGGATGAAAAGCGTAAAGCATCATTTGACAATATGAGGGTCTACCAAAAGCAGATGTCCAAGGCATTCAACAAAAAGGTTCACCCTAGAGAATTCCAAGTAGGAGATCTTTTCCTGCGAGAGAATCCTAAGAACCAAAAAAATAGAGAACAAAAGGGCAAATTCAAACCTAATTGGCTTGGACCCTACATTATCACAATAGCTTTTGGTACAGGTGCTTATCTACTATCTACTGAAGAGGGGGAGCAACTCCTTGAGCCTATCAATGTTTTGCACCTAAAGAAGTTCTATCCTTGATGTCCATTCTATCTGGGGGCATCCTTTGTATATACCTTATTGATCCTGAAAAAAAATTTCAAAAAAATTCATATATGATGCTAATAAAATATAAAAAAATACAAAAAATACAAAAAAATCAAAAATTCAAAAAAAAATAGAAAAAGTGCCTTGGTGAAAACCTGGAAATAGGCGCCTTGGTAGCAAAAATACAAAAATAAAAAAAATTATAAAAAGTCCTGAAAAAAATTCTTCCAAGTGGTGAAAACCTGGAAACAGGTGCTACTTGAGGCCTTCGCACCCCTATTTCTTAGCATGCATCCTCGACACTTAGCCTTTCTCCATCATGCCTTGTCCTTATTGCCTTGGTTTGGAATTGGTCTTTGTCTTCGTCTAGGGGGCATCACTGTGTTAGCTTTGGTCTCTTGGATATGCTTGTCTTTAGGACACCTCACAAACGGTGTTTTTTTAACACCAACTGAACTATGTTTTTCAACACAACCCCTGACATCGAGTGTTTTTCAACACTTATATGTTTGGTCTTATCCAGTTTGGTCATGTGATCTTACCTACTAGCAAGCATTTGATCCTTATCCTCGGAACTCAGTATCAGTTTACACACTAAAATTTTTAAACACTACAATTAATGTTTGAGATATGTCCTGATCTTTTCTTTGTGTGTTGACTGATATTGATTTTTGTTGAATGTCCTTGTCTAATAAGTCTCTCCATGATGCATTGCTAGAAGACTTGGGGCATGGGACAAGTTTTTATTTGCTTTCTGCTTATGGGTGTTGTCTTGAACTTCTTCAGTCTCTCTTGTTGTCTCCTTGACACACTTAGGAGATTTAAGGCATCATCCTTGACTATTTTTGCACAACCATTCTCATGGTCATCCTGGCATTTATGCCTTGACGCGAGTGTGGTTTTGCTACATTAAATTGGGTAAGCTAACATTGCAGTCATCTTGACCTTTATGTCTTTGATGCTCATGTTAGAATCTTTCCACATTCCAATCTGATATAAATCACATTCATATCTTCATAGTTGCATTTTTTCACTAGTGATGATTGTGTGATTGTCTGATGTCTGGTAATAATGGCCCAATGATGAAAATAAGTTCTCTTACATTCTCTAATGAATGATGAACACAAAAAACCTATGTTACCCATGCAAGTACACCTTTGCATTTTCATATAGCTTGCATTATTTAGACTTCATGTTAAATTTGCACTTTTAGGTTGCATTATGAGTTTGAGAGGGTTTCCTTCATCTTTCTTGTGGACTTTCAGTCAACTGTGGTCACGATTTGATCTTCATTTCCTTATCTTCTATCATGATCTCAATCAAAATTTCCTATCTTAAACAGTTGATTGATTTTGATGCATCCTCTTTCTTGAGGCAAATTCTCTTTCTTCTCTCCATTCCTTTCCATTTCTTCCAAACTTCTATCTTCCATTTGCCTTCACCCCACTTCTTTTCTTCTTAATTAAACCTTGGAGCATAATCTTTCTTGGTAACCTACCTTATTTCTATGATTCTTATATCTTTCATCTTACATCAACAACCTTATCTTCAGTTTGATTTGATCAAATTTTTCAATTTACTATTTCTTCTCTATCTCATTTCGATTTCGATCATGAGGGGGCAGTACCTACCAAACTTCAATCCTTGATTCAACTTTATCAATTTATCAATTGCTTCTCTTGGGGCAACCTTGCTTGAGATTCTTATCTCCTATTTTGGACTTGATTTAGCTATGTCTCATCCTTCAGCTTTAGCTTATGCTTATCCTGATGTGTTCCCATTCGTCGAACACACATCTGGGTTGTTTTGTGATCCCAAATCGATCTCACACTGCAATTTCATTCTTTGACTGCATGTGATCCCAAGTCGACCTCACATTAGTCAAAGAGGGGAAAATGTATGCACCCTAAAATGGTCACCTAAACTTTGGGCCCCATTTATTCAATTATCAAAAATCAATCCCTGAATCAATGCTTTGCAACATATTCGAATTAAACTTCTTGATCAAATTGTAACTATTTCAATTATTTCAATTTTCCCCTAAGGTTTGAATATTTCATTAACTTTATTTAATCAAAAGAAATAAATCCCTTTTAAATAAATAAAATAATGTTATTTAATTGAAATTAATAATCCTTAAATGAAATAATGTTATTTAATTAAAGTCCATTTTTAATTAAATGATTTTATTTTATTTAATTAATATTCATCTCTAAATTATATAATCTTATTTTATTTAATTAAGAGAGATATTATTCTTTTAAATTAAATAAATAAAATATTCTCTCAAGATCTCTTGTGATGGAAAAGGAAACAAGTCAGTTAAAAAGAAATAAAATAAAAAGAATTCCATTCTCCTACAAACCTTCTAAAAATGACATTTGTTTCCTCTTTTCCATTTATCCCACATTGCTTCTAGATTTTCATTCAAATCCACATTTTGCTATAAAATGAACCCTCTCGCTCTTAGTTGAGATCCATGAATTTTTCATATTATCCTTATGCTACAGATTTTCTTGAGTTTTATCATTTTGAGATTGCACATTAGTTTGATTTTATAAGCGTTTTAGTTTAATAGCATATAGTTTAATATTGCATTTTAGTTTAATTTTCATAATAGATTAATTTGTAAAGTAGTTTATTTCTTGCATTTACAATCATTTAGAATAGCTTTTCATTTGCATGCCTGAACAAGATTCATGGAGATTAGCAAATTTGCTATTCATCTTTGAATCTCTCATTCCAAGTTTGTACTTGCATAGGTAACTTGGTCAATTTGAGGGCCTCAATATCAACCCCTGCACATACTCGGATAGAGAGCTGTGAGTCAGTTTGTGAGGGCTCATTCTTGAGTCTCCTTGCATGCAAGGATTCACAGAAGTGTCACATTTTCATGACACAGAAGCTAGTAGTTCATTTTTTGCAAAGAATTTTTTCTCTCTAAGTCCTCATCCCTTTCAAAAGTAATATAGGGTTTCATTTAAGAGAAAATTTAGATAAAATATTGATGATATGAGGTATCATGAGATATTATCCATGTATCTCTTGAAAATCCATGTGTCCTTGATTGAGTCATCTCTCTTTGCATGGAATTTTTCTTATGTTTTTTCTTTGAGCTTTAACGACATGCCTCTAGGTTGGTGTGAGAACTTTGAAGAAAGTTTGATTTAGGCTGAAGGGGGTGAAAAATGAAGAGACACAATTATCTAGAAAGAAATTTGGCATCTATGTGTGCATTTAAGGCATTAATTCACATGAGCGGAGTTAATAACATTAACTACCTTATAATGCAAAGTGAAAAGATCCTGAACGCCTCTTTAAGTATCAAAATTTTATAGTTAATGTGTATTATGAGAATATATTGCTAGTTAAGTTACACACATAAGCTCATTTTCCTTGTCCAAGAAGTCTGATAAAGCTCAGAAAATGTAAATCACAAAGAAGCCGAATCGAAGTAATCATGGCTTCAGATATGGGTGAATTGAGAATAACAACAGAAGTCCTAAAATCTGCAAAATTTGTTGATACTTTTGGAGAAGTTTCTTTTGCTTCCCTTGTAATGCCTAAAAAACCAGTGTATTCAAGGACAAAATCAAAGCGTAAAGGAATGAACAAGAATCCTGCAACCTTGGTTGATACTTATGAAGATGTCTTCGACCCTAACCTGCTTGAGAAATCTTAAACCCTTAGGGAAGCCACATGTGCATGAATAATTTATAGTAAGAATAATCTAGAGAATCTTTCACCTACATACAAGCTATGGAACAATGGTCTTCCATAATATTTGGTGCCTAGGGTTCTACATTTCTCAGAGTTTATCCACATGTGTGCATAGTGCTTTGATACAAGTCTTGGCATCATCAAGGGAAATAAGTTGATATTTTTAATCAGTGTATGATATCAGGGAAATGTTATAGATCCTTGTTCTTATGGAGGTTGCTAAAAAAATTGACAAATAAGATTTGGAAGCTTACTAGGGTACCCTAGGCGATGATCAAAGTTTTTACAATACAATGATGGGAAAAGACCCAGGAAATAGAGAACCCCCAAGTTTCCCTTTATCTATTGAAAATCTAATTGACAAGGACCTAAAATATGTTTGATCCATGTTGGCATATGTCTATGGTCTTGACCATGGCTTTAATATGCACCATTTTTAGATGGGTATGCTTTTTAAGCTCCACAATAAAAATGAGCTTTTCTGGTATGACTTTTCTGAATTCTTGGCTAAATAAATTCATCCATAGCTTTCCAATTTTTCCCAACAATTTATGTTAAGGTTGTTAGTCCATTTTCCAATCAATGCAAAAAATCCAATGAAAATGGCCTTATCTTGCAAAAACCCTAAAAAAATTATCATGTCTTTTTGCAACTTGTTTTGATCTACGAAGATGATATATAATGTTTTATAGCTTGCAAACTTAGCCATGGATAGTTCAAGATGTGACCATGCCCAATTTAAGATTGCATGTGCTGAAATGTTAAAACCAAAAAGATATAGCATTTTTAAGGTCTAAGAAATAGGGTTTTATTCATCTCCAAAGGCTTCATGAAATTTGTCTAAATCCAAAAACCCTAGCCTTTTCTATTTCTCTGTTACCTTTTTCAGGCCACTTAGGTCCCCATTCTACACATGCTTTATTCTTTCAGTGATAGCCACAGGATGAGGACAAGATCAACGGTCAACATGTAATCTCAAGATATGACTGGGGTTAAGTGAAAGATCTAGCGACTTGGCAAATAAAGGCTATCTTGTATTCTCCTGATGAAACCCAAAGTTAAAAAAAGACTCAAAGATCATGTGAATGCTTCATTTGAATGATCTCTTGATCAGACCATGGTTAAGAAAAAAATTCAGTGACTTAGAGAATGCCTTCAGCCGCATATTCTCTGAATGACACCTGTCAAGGTGGGCCCAGTTTCTTAAGGCTACGTGGTCGGTTAAAGTTTGATCAGGATCGACAGTCATTACATAGCTGCAAAGAAAAGATGCCCGGTTGTTAACTAATGTGATATCGTGATGATTGTCTGATCTTCTAGTGGGTAAGGACAGATGATGTGGTGGGTTCAATGCCAGGTGTTGCAAACATGTTTGATTTTCATTGGTCACGAAGGATGGTGACATGGAGGTTGTTAGTGGGGCTGAGGGTTTTAGTGTGTTAAATGAACACTCATCTTTCTTTTGATCTGACGATGGTCATGTTGTCGCAAAGGAAATGTGCTCAAAAGATAGTCATTTCAACATTGTGACAGCCATTGATTTGGTATCAAGCCATTGAGATGCAATAGTGGGTCATGTCAGAAGATACTAATGGCATCAACCATTGGATCTTCTATCTAACGGTGATGATAGGTCCAGTTGTCAGGTGGGTCCAAGATACTATAGTTTTCAAACCACTGTAGATCTTTCTTGATCTAACAGTTGTCACATTGCCGTGAAGAAAAGATGCATGAGGTTTTAACCATTGTGATATTGCAACAACCATTGATTCTCTCTTAAGAAAGATCGACGGTCTTGATTTAATGACCGATAAAGGTGCAACAGTGGGTCTAGTTGGAAAGTGTCGCTGATGTGCTTGTTTTTTATTGGTTGACAAGATATGATGATGTGGCCAAAAAATTTCAAAGCTCATTTGATTGTTACGATGATTTATGAGAACTGTCTGATGTGCTGGGAAGGAACAAGATTGATGACCATTTTTTAAACTTGATAAATTAACCATTGTTAGTTTACATTTGAATTGAATGAGCTAGGGTTTGCATAAAATAGAAATGACCATGTGCCAGAAGAACAAATGATCAAATCTGATTTCTTCTTGGGCCATAAATGATAAATTTGTAGTTGGGAATTGAATGAGCTCTTAAGTGGTTGAGCCGAATATGATCATATTTTGTGGCCGCCATGAGCTTGATATTTTGCAAATGGTTTCTCCTGGATGTAGCATTAATGTTTTGGACCAAATTGTCAAAGAATTCATTTCCTAGTACGTAGTGGTAGATAAGATATTTTGTGATGATTTTCTTACTGCAGGTATAATGAGATCATACCCTGATTTGTGGTTTGACTACTAGGGTTTCTTGTTAGGAATAACAATCCACAATACAACTGAGAGGGGAGGTGAATCAATTGTATAACAGAATATTAAACTTTAAACTTTAAGCTCAACAATATTAGATCCAATGAACACAATGAATTCCAACACAATAACACAATGTTTTGGTTACAGGGAAACCCTGTTAAAGGTAAAAACCCCAATGGGAATTAGCACCCACTAATGATGTACTGAGAGTATAGTAATCCTTGTTAGAAGATATAGACCTATTAGGAGCTTATTGAAACATTATAGTACATAGTCCTTGTTAGAGAACAAACCTTGTTAGGATTCAAGAACAATAGAGGGCTCACTACCCAAAGAAGGTTAAATCCACCTTCAGAACTCACTAGTTCACAACTGGTGTATATGAAGAAATACACAATCTTTTGAACTTTTTTTTAGCAACCATCTTTGCTTGATCAGTTCGAATGAAGTCCACTAGTAAACCTCTACTCTACATGTAGCAGACACAAGCTTGTAGCTTTCACAACCTCTCTATATCACATATATTCCATCCTTGTCTTTTCCAAAGAAAAGACCTTCCATTTATACCTTATTACATTTTACCAAGATCAGGTTAGCCCATAAGGCTTTCCTAATTACAAATAATTAAATAAACCCTTGCTAAGATACACATGGTATCTAGAACATGTTTATAATGATTACATTACAACAATTAAGGACTGGCATCCTTGATTTGTGCTTGCCAAACAAAACACATGCTTCATTCCCTAAGTCAGCTTCAGGAAACCCATTGCCAAAGCACACACTATAGATGATGTCACCAATCACTCCATAACTTTCTCTAACCAATGAACATTCATCAGTACCTCTTCCATCATCGTTCAAGTTTGCATACCTTGAATCCAGTTCCTCTGAAAGATATATCAAAAAATTAGAGACTAACTCTATCAATTCTCACTGTCACAATCCAGTGACCAGCCTTTACCAAAATAGTTGTAACTCTCTTAATATGCAATACCTAATGATGTGATCATTGATATAAGATCACAACATCCACCTAAACTCTCATCTAACTTCACAACATTTGAAACATCTGTACACTAACCATACACCATGATTACTAGTCTGGTTCCCTCATAAAAGCATATGTTGACATCAGTGACAAAACATAAATGACAATAGTATGAGTGCCCTTTCAATAATGTAGTGATTAAACATATTACATGTCTCAATCACCACCCATGCATTAGCAATATCCAACAATCTCCCCCTTTGGCATTGATGTCAACATATGGGAAAATCTTATCCCAAAGTTGCATCAACCCAAAATTCCTTCAACTCAACAATCTCCCCATATAGTGAGGATTTTCTCATAACAACAGTCCCCCTTTGACAACAATGGCAAAGGGTGCCAACTTCCTTCACATATAAACTTTCTTCCATGATCACTCCCCTTGAGGAGTAGATCCCTACATCTAGTCTAGAAAATGATGAGGCTCTGAGCACTTCTAGACTGATGCATCTCTGCATCATTTAGTTCTGACTAGGAGAGGCCTGAACCCCTAGCATACCTCTGAGATATTCAAAGGTATCTTTCGGTAGTGGCTTTGTAAAAATGTCTGTAATCTGCTCTTTTGTACTGATATATTCTAGCTTGATTTCTTTTTCTGCCACCTTGTGTCTCAAGAAGTGATACTTTATAGAAATGTGTTTAGTTTTAGAGTGCATCACTAGATTCTTTGACATGTTTACTGTGCTGGTGTTATCACAATGGATAACCACATGCTCATTAAAAGTTATTCCAATGTTTATCAGTATTTATTTCATCCAAACAATCTGAGTACAATTTATAGCAGCAGCAACATACTCTAATTTAGCAGTAGATTGTGCTATACAATCTTGTTTCTTACTTAGCCAAGAAACCAACTTTTTCCCAAGGAAAAATGCACCACCACTGGTACTTTTTCTGTCATCAATATTTCCTATCCAATCAGCGTTAGTATAAGCATGAAGTTCAAAGCTATCATTCATGTCATACCATAAACCATAGTCTATGGTTCCTCTAAGATACCTCAGTATTCTTTTCATAGCAGCTAGATGAGTCTCTTTGGGTTCTGCTTGATATCTATCCATAATTCCAATAGCATTAGCAATATCTGGTCTGGTGTGAGTCAGATATTGTATCCCTCTAACCATTGACCTATACAAGGTCTAAAAAAACTATTTTGATTCATCGTCAATTGTTATCTTGTTTCCAGTCACCATAGGTGTTCCTACTGGTTTACAATCTTCCATACCAAATTTCTTAAGCAATTCTTTGAGATACTTGGTTTGACAAATGAAAATATCATTCTCATTCTGAGTTATTTGCAGTCCAAGGAAGAATTTCATTTCACCTATCATGGACATCTCAAATTCACTTTCCATTTCTTTAGCAGACTTCTTACATAGATCATCATTACTTCCAAAGATAATGTCATCCACAAATACTTCTACTATTAGGATTCCATCTTCAGTAGTTCTTAAGTACAAATTACTATCTGCATTACCTTTTCTGAATCCAAGTCCAAGTAGATACTTGTCTAACCTTGCATACCAAGCCCTAGGAGCTTGCTTCAACCCATACAGTGCTTTCTTCAAATTGCACACCATGTCTTTGTCTTCACATAGAGGAAATCCATTTGGTTGTTCTATGTATACTTCTTCTTCAAGATCTCCATTTAGAAATGCAGATTTAAAATCTATCTGATGCACTTTGAATTTTTTGTGTGTAACATAAGATAGAAATAATCTTACTACCTCTATTCTAGCAACAAGAGAAAATGTTTCTTCAAAGTCTATGCCTTCTTTCTGTGAGTATCCCTTACACACTAGTCTTGCTTTGTTCCTTACAACTGTTCCTTCTTCATCCATTTTATTTCGAAAGACCCATTTTGTTCCTATAACATTTTTACTTTTAGTTCTTGGAACCAATTCCCAAGTATTATTTTTCTTTATCTGATCTAGTTCTTCTTTCACGGCATTTATCCAAGATTCATCCTTAAAGGCTTCATCTATAGTTTTTGGCTCAACTTGAGAAATCAAACAAATTCCTTCTCTAAATTTAGATCTAGTTAGCACTCCCTGATTGGTATTGCCAATAATTTGATTTTCAAGATGGTTATTTTTTACATACCTTGGAGTTTTAGGAGTTTTAGTAGTGTTATTTATATCATCACAAGCCTCTTTTTCACTTTCTTCCTCAACAAATTCTTCTTCTTTGGTAGCAGTAGTGGTTTCTTTTACTTCTGATATCTGACTGCTATCATACATTCTTTCTTGTATCTGAAATTTCTCATCTATTCTTACATTGTTACTTTCAACCATCTTCCTTAATCTCAAATTGAAACATGTGTATGCCTTGATTTTAATAGAGTAACCAAGGAAGATACCTTCATCACTTCTAGCATCAAATTTCCCTATCTCATCATCCCTCTTGATATAACTGTTGCTACCAAAAATTTTGAAATATTTTACAATAGGAGTATGATCAAACCATATTTCATAGGGAGTCTTACTTGTGCCATCTTTGATTTGAATTATGTTTAATGTGTACATTGTTGTTCCAACAGCCTCTCTCCAATGTACATGAGATACATTTCCTTCAATCAACATTGTTCTGGTAGCATCAAGTATAGTTTTGTTTCTTCGCTCTACTATCCCATTCTGTTGTGGGGTCCTAGGAGTAGATGTTTGTCTTTTTATCCCATGCTCTTCATGGTATGAATTAAATAAATTTGATGTAAACTCTCCACCTCTATTTGATCTTAAACACTTTATTTTCAGTCTTGATTCATTCTCTACGTTTGCTTTAAACAACTTGAATTTGTCAAATGCTTCTGATTTTTCTCTCAAATAAGTAACCCACATCATTCTAGAAAAGTCATCAACAAAGAGTATAAAATACCTTTCACCATAGTATGACTTTGTTCTTGTACGCCCACATAGATCTGTATGTACTAGATCGAACTTTCCTTTTGATGTAAATGTTTTTCTTTTATGACTGCTTTTAGTTTTCTTTCCCATAACACATTCTTTGCATACAGTATTAGAAGGTTTTACAATCTTTAGTAGATCTCTTACTGCATTAGCCATACTTTCCTTCACAATGTTATCAAAGTTAACATGAAAAAATCTTATATGCCATAACCAACTATTATCTACCTTCACAACAAAACAAGAGGCTCCAAATGTGTTTAGTTCAAATACATTACCTCTAGATCTTGAACCGGTAGCAATCAGTTTTCCTTCCTTGTTTTTGATAAAGCATTTACCATTAACAAAAATTAACTGAAAGTTTTTATCCATTAACTATCCAACACTCAACAAATTGTGTTTCAGTCCTTCAACAAGTAGTACATTGTCTGTATTAGTCTTTCTATCCAGAGTGATGGATCCAACTCCTATGATGGACTTTGGGAGATTGTCTCCAAACCTTAAAACACCTCCATCATAATTTACTAATTTAACAAACTTTTTCTTATCACCACTCATGTGATGAGAACATCCACTATCAATTATCCATTTAGTTTTCTTGTCAACATGAGATACTAAGGCTTTTTCTTCATGAATAGGTTCATCTTTAATAGAAACAAATCCAATCTCTTCATCATCTAAATCATCATCATAGATTCCTTCACTAGCATAATAACATTCTTTATCTCTTCTAATATTTTCATAATCAGGTTTGTACTTAGGAACTCTTGTAGGACATCTAGATGCAAAATGACCTATATTATTGCATGAAAAACATTTCAAAGGTAATTTGCCTTCAAATTTTCCCTTACCTCTTTTCTCTCTTCTAGCAATCAGTGCAACAAGTTCTTCCATCTTCTTTTCTTCTTCCATTATCTTCTCCCATTCCTCAACATACTCACCAAGCTCTTCTTTCAGGTCTTATTTGCTTGTGCTCGGAAGTGCAGATACTTTCTTGTGTGCAGATGCCCTAAATGCATATTCAACTTTAGGTGCAACTTCTGCTAATTCCACAACTTCAAAGGTAGTTAAATTTGCAATCAACATCTCTCTGCTAAAGTTTGGAGTTAGGGGTATAGTTTCTTGAATTGACATTGCCTTGAACTTGTAAGTAGGAGTTAGAGATCTGAGAATATTTTCAATAACTTCATCTTCAACATAAGTGCCTCCATAATTTTTGATTCCAACTACAGCTTCTATAACCCTTTGAACATAAGCTCTAATGCTTTCATCTTCATTCATTTGTAGATTCTCCATCTTTTTCTTCTAGTTCTACAATTTCTCTTGTTTGGTATACTTGTCTCCTTCATAGAGTGCCTCTAGTCTATTCCAAATATCATGTGCCAAATCTAGGTCTTTGATTTTAATAAACTCACCCTCAGATAGTGTGCTAATCAATGCTTCTCTTGCAACCATATTGCATGAAAAATACTTCTTTTCATCTTCATTAGTTGTTTCCAAGTCATTCTTAGCTTTCAGAGATTCATTCTTCTTCACAATCATCTAATAGTCTATGCCCATGCATAGCAGATGTGTTCACATCTTGTTCTTCCAACTGTCAAAGTTTTCAAGATCAAACTTAGGACTTTCCTTCCTATAGAATGTCATTTCCAAGATCACCTCAAGCTATTAAGCTTTCTCTCTGAGGACCACAAGCTCTGATACCAATTGTTAGGAATAACATTCCACAATACAACTAAGAGGGAAGGTGAATCATTTGTATGATAGAATATTAAACTTTAAATTTTAAGCTCAACAATATCAGATTCAATGAACACAATGAATTCCAACACAATAACACAATATTTTGGTTACGGGAAAACCCTATTAAAGGTAAAAACCCTGGTGGGAATTAGCACCCACTAATGATGTACTAAGAGTATAGCAATCCTTGTTGACCCTATTAGGAGTCAAGAACAATAGAGGGCTCACTGCCCAAGGATCGCTACCCAAAGAAGGTTAAATCCACCTTCAGAACTCACTAGTTTGCAACTGGTGTATATGTAGAACTACACAATCTTTTGAACTATTTTCCAACAACCATCTTTTCTTGATCAATTCCAATGAAGTCCACCAGTAAACCTCTACTCTACATGCAATAGAAACAAGCTCGTAGCTTTCACAACCTCTCTATATCACATATATTCCATCCTTGTCTTTTCCAAAGAAAAGACCTTCCATTTATACCTTATTACATTTTACCAAGATCAGGTCGGCCCATAAGGCTTTCCTAATTACAAACAATTACATAAACCCTTGCTAAGATACACATAGTATCTAGAACAAGTTTACAATGATCACATTACAACAATTAAGGACTGACATCCTTGAGTTTTGCTTTCCAAACAAAACATACGCTTCATTCCCTAAGTCAGCTTCAAAATAAGCCATCGCCAGAGCACATGCCATAGATGACATCACCAATCACTCCATACCTTGTGCTGACTAATGAACATCCATCAGTACCTCTTCCATCATCCTTCAATTTTGCATACCTTGAATCCAGTTCCTCTGAAAGATATATCAAAAACTCAAAGACTAACTCTGTCAATTCTCATTGTCACAGTCCAATGACCATTCTTTACCAAAATAGTTGTAACTCTCTTAATATGTAATACCTAATGATGCAATCATAGATATAATATCACAACATCCATCTAAACTCTCATTTGACTTCGCAGCATCTAAAACATCTGTACACTAACCGTACACCATGATTACCAATCTGGTTCCTTCATAAAAGCATATGTTGACATCAGTGAGAAAACAAAAATGACAATATTATGAGTGCCCATTCAATAATGTAGTGATTAAACATATTACATGTCTCAATCACCACCCATGCATTAGCAATATCCAACATTTCTACAATGTAAAGATGTCAAATTTGTCTCTGATATTTCTTGATCATAATTAAGGTTTTTCTCCTTGTCACTTCTGTAATAAATTAGTTCTTGATTTCATGTTGCATTATTTGGTAGTGTTTCCCTCATTATGCCCTAAATGACCCTAAGCTTGTAGCAATCCTTTTTCATATAAAAGGATTCCCAAGGTCATTTAGGAGGAGTTCTTTCCGGGGTTGAAAATAAGAATCATTTACAAGAGACCAAAGATAGACTCAGTTCTATAGGCTTGCATCCAAGGATTGCTAGAAGAGGTTTGCAACCTCTCTTTTTTACAAAGATATTAATGAATCTATAGTTTTATTGTTCATTTGTGGAGTATTCTATGCTCAGTAACTCACTCCTGTATGAGTTTGGCAACTAATATTAGGATTTCCATAATAGTTCATAATCTTGTCTCCTGTTTAATAGTTTGTAATTTCCTATTATCTTGTGAGTTGATGAATTCAAGATCAATAGCTGCAGACATAAGTGTTGTATGTTTTGATATGTTTTGTTGTTAACTTAAAAATTTAAGCAAATTCTTGATATAACCTAACAAAATTGCAGAGTATTGAGGAGTATTGACTTAGCAGTTCTACCCCAAGACAAACAAATCAAATTCTAAATCTTTAAGTCAATAGTTGTGGACTCAATAGAAATAGCCCCTGCTTTATTTGTGAGTAACTTGATAGTGTTCTTATCTTCACATCCTATCCCTTTATGTCATAGATAATAAGAATTATTATGGGCACATATCTTCTTTGTGAGGATCAGTGAAAAGGTGAGATTAAGTGATCCTAATCCTAGGTGCACCCGCTTGAATTCTACAGAGTTCAAAGTGTAGAAAGCATTAGTGCTTTGTTCATTGGTCCTTGTTCTTGTATGAATGTACTAATTGTGGGAATTAAGATACCCCATAGGTATATCTCTACATTAATAAAGGTAGTTAAGATCTTTCTAAACTAAGAGCCAACAAAGGCATTCACCATACCTTACACATACATTTTTATACTAAAATTCTGAATTATTTGGCCAATTTTTGAACCTAGCAACTCATTACCAAAAGGGAGAAAGGCTACCGGTAACTATGTAGACTCTAGTTCTATTGTCCACGTATGATTTCTATACTTTCTCCCATTCTTTCTTAGTATCTATAGTTCAAGATCCGTTTGGACTAGAAACTATCCCATGATTTAATGTATAGAAGCTTGAATGGATGACCCCATGTATCCCTCACTATCAATGGTTCTCAAGTGCAAATTTTTCTATTGTTTGATTCTATGGCTTCACCAAGGAGCCTTTTCACCTATCTTTCTATGTATCTTGTTGCACCCTAGCTCTATAATTTTTGAGGTAGATGGTTATTATAGAGCACTATATAGGTGTAGTGAAGCATGATACTACTATCATTCCTAATAAGAAAACCCTAGGACCTTTCACAGTGGAGAGAAGGATTAATACACCACTCTCAAGAAAATTTTGAAGGCCTCACCCTATGATTTAGTGTATGGAAAATATGCTATCTTTCTTATCCCCATGGAAATAGTTTCTCAAAGCTATTGAAATCAAATACAATTCTCCTTTGGAAGTCATATTCATAGAGTTGTTGGAGTTGCATGAGAAGTGGGGAACGGATTTCACTACTATGAGTACCAAGTAGGGAGTCTCAAAAAAAATGGCTTGACAAGAAAATATTTGATCTTGGCTTCAAGCAGGGAGAGATAGTGTTGAAGTATAATGAATGTGGAGCAAATTCTGGTAGCATCTAAAGTTTGATAGCCTCTTTGAAGGTCCTTTCCTCATTACCATATGTAAGGTGCATAACTCATTTGAATTTGAAAACATGAATGATGATCCCCTTACAATCTTAATCAATGGGATCCACCTTAAGATTTTCAATTAAGCTAAGATGTAAGTATGTTAATTTCGTAACTATGGTGTATTGGTTTTGAGTGTGTAAATAAGGCTGGAAGCTAGTAGTTCATTTTTTGCAAAGAATTTTTTCTCTCTAAGTCCTCATCCCTTTCAAAAGTAATATAGGGTTTCATTTAAGAGAAAATTTAGATAACATATTGATGATATGAGATATCATGAGATATTATCCATGCATCTCTTGAAAATCCATGTGTCCAATTGAGTCGTCTCTCCTTGCATGGAATTTTCTTTATGTTTTTTCTTTAAGCTTTAATGACATGCCTCTAGGTTGGGGTGAGAACTTTGAAGAAAGTTTGATTTAGGCTAAAGGGGGTGAAAAATTAAGAGACACAATTATCTAGAAATAAATTTGGCAGCTATGTGTGCATTTAAGGCATTAATTCACATGGGCAGAGTTAATAACATTAACTACCTTATAACACAATGTGAAAAGACCCTCAACGCCTCTTTAAGTATTAAAATTTTATAGTTAATGTGTATTATGAGAATAGCTTACTAGTTAAGTTGCACACATAAGATCATTTTCCTTGTCCAAGAAGTCTCATTAAGCTCAGAAAATGTAAATCACAAAGAAGCCAAACCAAAGTAATCATGGCTTCAGATATGGATGAATTGAGAATAACAAAAAAAGTCCTAGAATCTACAAAATTTGTTGATACTTTTGGAGAATTTTTTTTTTTTCCCTTGTAATGCCTGAAAATCCATTGTATTCAAGGACCAAACCAAGCATAAAGGAATGAACAAGAATCCTACAACATTGGTTGATACTTATGAAGATGTCTTCAACCCTAACCTACTTGAGAAATCTTAAACCCTTAGGGAAGCCACATGTGCATCAATCATTTATAGTAAGAATAATCTAGAGACTCTTTCACCTCCATACAAGCTATGGAACATTGGTCTTCCATAATATTTGGTGCACAGGGTTCCACATTTCCCAAAGTTTGTCCACATGTGTGCCTAGTTCTTTGATACAAGTCTTGGCATCATCAAGGAAAATAAGTTGAGATTTTTAATCAGTGTATATGATATCAGGGAAATGTTAGAGAGCCTTGTGCTCATGGAGGTTTCTAAAAAAATTGATAAATAAGATTTGGAAGCTTACTAGGGCACCCTACATGATGATCAAAGTTTTTACAATACAGTGATGGGAAGACCCAGGAAATAGAGAACCCCCAAGTTTCCCCATCTATTAAAAATATGATTGACAAGGACCTAAAATATGTTTGATCCATGCTAGCACATGTCTATTGTCTTGACCATGGCTTTAATATGCACCCTTTTTAGATGGGTATGCTTTTTAAGCTCCACAATAAAAATGAGCTTTTCTGGTATGACTTTTATGAATTCTTGGCTAAAGAAATTCAATCATAGCTTTCCAATTTTTCTCAAAAATTTATGTTAAGGTATTCACCATACCTTACACATACATTTTTAAATTATAATTCTATATTATTTGTCCAATTCCTGAACCTAGCAACTCATAACCAAAAGGGAGAAAGGCTATTGGTAACTATGTAGACTCTAGTTCTATTGTCCACATACAATTTCTATACTTTCTCCCATTCTTTCTTAGTATCTATAGTTTAAGATCCTTTTTGACTAGAAACTATCCAATGATTTAATGAAGATAAGCTTGAATGGATGACCACATTTATCCCTCACTATGAATGGTTCTCAGGTGGAAATTTTTCTGTTGTTTGATTTTATGGCTTCACCGAGGAGCCTTTCCATCTATCTTTCTATGTATCTCATTGCACCCTAGCTCTATAATTTTTGAGGTAGATGGTTATTATAGAGCACTATATAGGTACAGGGAAGCATGATAATACTATCATTCCTAATATGAAGACCCTAGGAACTTTCATGTTGGAGAGAAGGCTTAACACAAAGGGAGTGCTTTCTTCCAAGCTTCTCCAGATTGGGATCCTCCTCGTTGATGATAAGTGGAATTTTGATCTTGATGGATACCTCTCGAGGAGGAAAATTTCCATTAAGCACATACCTTGAGAGTATTGGGATAAGTGCATGAACCTTACAATGGAGGATCCAAGCCTATACATTGATCTTTCCTAGGCTCCTAGAATTGAGCGTGCCCCCTGACATACTTTTTATAAGGTAGTTGACATCAAAAATCCTTCAAATAAATTAATAGCCAACCTTATGAGGAAAATTGAAGAATACGTCTTAGTGGATGATAAAATATTGGCCTTTTGGATCTATAGGAAAGAGGTTGTGAAGCTACACATAGGTATTGGAAATTGTCCCACTTACGAACAATTTGAAGAAATATGAAAAAAAATTAATAGTGAAGATTCGGTGGAAGTGGAGTATGATCCCCAACAAGGTCGAACTCATGAGGTGAAAATTATTTCTATACAGAAGGTGTATCCATAGGCTTTTTCAAGTGCCAAAGATTCAACTTCTCATGAAATTATGAAGAAACCTCAGACACGGGTGGGAAGGAAAAGACATATTGACACTTTTGCCTATGAGCAAGCCCTGCCACCAAAGAGATAGAACACTACCAAAATTATGGGGGGTGTTCAAATTATTTATCCTATTTCTATCACACCAACCTCATCCTCAGTATAGAGCGTACCTATTAGTATGTGTGCATCCTCCTCAGTCACATCGGTAGCATCCATTATTATTGCTTCATTTTATTTTTCTACTAATCCTTTCTCTACATCGATGGTCACCAGAGTACTCAATTTTAATATAAAACCTCCTTTGGTATCATCAAGCGTGACCTCCACACTCACTCTATCAACCATGCCTCCATAAGGAATTCCTCCATTCTCCCCTACCACCATGAATATGCTTCTTTAGACCCAATCAACATATTCCATTATCCAAATCCCATACGCCCTTCCCTTGGAGTCCCTTTTGCATGGCAATTCACCTCATCATTTGTGGAGTTGCAACAACAACCAAGTTCTGCTAAAAATTGTTTGGTGCTAGAGGACACAAGAGAGAAAGGTGAAAGATGCATGAAAGATAGAAAAACCTAGTGTGCAAACATTTTGCAATGAGGTTTACTAGCATCTAATGTTCGTATCTCTCATGCCTAAATTAATAAAGCTTCTTGGTCAAATGGAACCATATGATTATGTAGTTAAGGATGTAGGGGTAAATATAGAATCCATGCAGTTAGAGGATAAATTATTACTAGCTAAGGAGGTTCATAGAATCATCTCCTCTGACTATATGAAGTAGGTTCAAAGGATAGATAAGACTTCCACTGAGCTGGAGAAAATAAAAGAAAAAAATGATCACCTCTTGCTAAGGGAGAATTCTTTGGAAGTAGAAATATCATGACTTCTATCATCCTTGCATCAAGAGAAAATAGAAAATGATGGACTATAATTGCAGATGTGGGATATGGAGATGGAATTGAAGAAGGAACAAGAAGAAAAAGAAGAGCACTTGAAGAAGATGCAAGAGAAAGAAAATAATCTCTTCCTTTTACAGGCCATCATTCGTAACATCACACCACTTGAAGCTCAGTTAAATGTGGTGTCAATAGAGAATGAATGGTTGGTCAAAGAGCTAAGCACTACCCATAGTCTCCTAACTCATGTACAAAGAACAAAATAAAGTGATATTAAAAGCTTAAATGATAAACTATCTCAAGAAGAGGAACAAAAGAGGAATCTAGAAGAATCTTTGACCAAGGAGAAGGATGATTTATCCCAAAGTAATAAACAAGTCCAAAAGTAGAGTGCAAAAATGACCACCCTATAGTAGCAATTGAGAAATATAGATAAAAATATAAGGAATTGTTAGATAATCTTAGTTTGGTGGAAGTGGAGAATAAGCTCCTATATGACAACCCTTAGGCACATCCTCCTCTCCCCACAAATTTTACTTTGATTTTTAAAGATATTATTTTTGCCAAATGGGAAAAGTTAAAATAATTCATTTATTCCTTCAATGTTACCTTCTAATTTTTGAAGGATGCATATTCTTTATGCGCTAAGGTCAAGCACAACATTATTGAATTTTCCAATTTTGTGGAGATAAACATTCCAAGTGCACATTAACTTGTGAGTTTCTTATATGTTGCATCAGATCAAGATATCATGGGAGCTCATTTTATAGACCACAAAGAAGTGGTGAGCCATACACATACAATCATCAAATGCCACAAAGTCATTCTCTAGACTCGCGTTGTATTATCTAATATGGAATCCATGGTTACACTTGTGAAGGGGCATTTAAGAGAGCTTAATAAATAGGGCCTTCCTTCCCTTAACAATGTGGATGAGTCTGTGTTGTAGTCTGATGAGCTAGTTGCCAAGATTGATTAGTAATTCTACCAATCTACTATCCAAATAATCTAAGAAAATTAAGAGGTTGACCAACTTGAGAAATTTCTTCATCCACTCGTCCAACTTCAAATTTTTTTAGAGACAAATTTTAAGGACCTTAGCTCTATGTCTTTCCAAGAGCTGATCAAATTAGACAAGGAGGCCCAATGATTAAAGATCTGGGTATTTACTTTAGAGAATGAGTGGTTCCCTTTGGAGGATGTTGTTGATAAAATCCTTAGAGTGATAATTTAAGCCATTGGTCTCCAAAGTCACAATTTTGAAAGGTTCTGAAATCCCACAAGTGAGATTCCCCTAAAAGTCACTAGAACTATGAATTAAAATTCACTATACCGTAGAGTAGGAATATTTTTCTAAAGCTTCATTCCCCTTCATGGTGATTTTTTTTTATGAAGTTACGTGCACCTGCCACTTGTCAGTGCAATGTGTATTTTGAGAAAAGCCTTCTTTCCCTTTGAGAAAAATCTTTACAACTTTTTGTGCTTACCACTTGGCATTATGGTGGGCATTTTGGAGGAGTTTCCTTTCCCTTTTTCTGAAAGTCTAAATTTGAGCACCATGTGTTCCATCAAAATGCTAACTTATTTTATTTTTTGATGGTGGGCCCATGCATTTCATTAAGTTATATCCTCATCACACAATTTTCCACATGGCCATCTCATGGGCTTTTGAGAGATTTCAATTTCTGCTTTGAAGGAGAGTTCACGCTTGTCTTCCACGTGTCATCTCTCAGTTAGAGAAAAAGGTTTCCACGCATTTTGTGTCCATGCAATTGTTTTGTTTCAGTTATGGCATTTTTCTCATGAGGTAGATGGGCGAGTTAATTTTAAATCCAACCTCAGATGGTATGTGAGAAGATTAGAAAATACTTGATCCAATAAGCTAGTAATGGAGGATCTGATCTTGTTAATAGACTAAGGACTAGTTGACATTTTGTCAAGGCTGGTGATGGAATTTATAGCTTCTTGGCCTCACAGAGTTAGATTCCTAACATGTTTTTCAACTACTCTCCGTTAGGGAAGTCAGGGGGTGCCTTATCCTATATATATAAAAATCTAGTATTGTAACAAGGACTTTTTTTTGACAGAATAGAGGACTTTGATAGATATATGAAAATATACTTTTTGTAAGCCACAAACTATATTTTATGTAGCTAAATCAATATTAATACGACCAATCATGCTTCTATCCCTTTGATCTCTCAAGATTCATTGTCCATATATGTTTCTAAGCTATTTTATAGACTTTAGTGAGCTCATTTTTAATTTTTACTAAGTGGACTATGCATTAAACTTTTCTATTCTATAAATGCTATTGTATGTTTCAATTTATGTCACATGTTTGAAAGGTTTTTCATATATCTGTAACTATACCTGAATGCATAGTAGTAGTAAAGTTACCTTGAGATTCTATTCCTTGGGATAGCCTATCCATTTGAATTTTAAAGTATTCCAAAAGCTTGGTGTATAAAATAGATTATTAATACTTCTTTCCCTTTTCCCTTTCATAAAAGTGAAGATTCTGCTTCTAAAATCTCAGAGGTTTCTCAGTGAAAATGCATAAGGTCCCCCATTCACTAGGTTGTATATCTAGGAGTAATTTTAGATATCAACAATCAACTAGTCACAAGCCATAAAATAATAATTACAATGACATGAGCTATAGATGTATGTATGAAGGTTAGATTATGGTATGTACGAAAGATGGGTTGCAATAGAATGGGTGAAGGTTTTAATGATGAGTTGCTAAATTAGATAAAGGATAGATAAAGAAATAGTAATCACTACATGCACTAGTAGAATTTATCAAATATGTGACTACGTGACTAAATGTTTTAGTCACACAACTAAAATTTTTAGTCACATAACTAAAACTAATCAAATTCTACTATTTTTTTGCAATTCACAAGTATAAATGACTAATTTGGTCATCGGGTAGAATCACAAGGTTGGAAAAATAGAAATGACTAAGTAATCAGTCACTAATAATTAGTCACCCAAAAAAAATGATTAAATAAATGACCAAATACATAGCTAAATAATCAGTCACCCAAACAAAAATTACTAAATGAATTGTTATTACTCCTTTATTTAAGAATATTCAAGTGGAAGGTGATTCATTGGTAATTATTAATGCATGCCTAAAGAGGGAATCTCATAATTGGGAGATTGCTTACATCCTACAACAGATTTGGTAACTTTTAGATTCTTTTGAGGAGTTGTGCATATCACATACACTCTATGAGGGGAATGCAGTGGTAGATTGGTTATCTAATGTGGGATGTGATGGGTATGAATTTCTATCTTTTTCTCTACATGACGTCTTGCAAGATCACCAAGAATTGTTAAATCTAGTCATACTGGATATTGTCGTGGTATGACAAGGATACTAAACTAGCTATAGAATAGTAGGGGCAATGCCACCTACCCATGTTACGTTATGAATGGTATGTTGTATTTTGGTAATAACACGTGTATCAATTATGATGGGGAATGATGCATTGGCTTCCTTAGGGAAATTTCAACCATTGTTATTTGAATCTTCTAATCCATAGGATGAGGTGGTGGGCTGTACATATTTATCGGTCTCTAATACTAACGTGTCTCAATTTTCACATGGCCAAGAATGGTGGTATGTGTGAAATATTACATTTTGTGTTGGCTATACAGAATGTAATTAATATAATCAGATTGGGCTAGATTATCTATTATTACACATCACTTGAATGTACATTTAGCTTAGTTTAAAAATCAAATAGTGTGTTGGTAATATGCATCGACATTAGTAATGGAGTCCTTGATTGATGTCTGTATCAAGTGCGATAAATATAGGTGGTATCACTATGAGATGCTTCCAAAGAACTATAGACTGAGATTGAAGCAAGATGTGGAGGAGGAAGTTCTTTCAAGACTCATTCATGGATGAAATCTATGTGTGTCATTCGAGTATCATTCGACATCCAATTAAGAGATTCATTGGTGAAGAAATCTTATTGCCTCACACCAAGCAGTTTTTGTTTTCATCACAATTGGTGTCAATTTTCCTTTCAAATACTCTAGATTTTTTACAATCAATCCAACTACTGGAGATACTTCCTCTAAAATTTGTGAAGCCTTAGTTTATGAGGGATAACAAGTTTTAAAAGGTTGTACAAAAATATGATGTTTGGTAGGGTCATGTCTTGGTGGGGGTTTGTTTTCTCAACATATGTTACTTAGCAATCATGAATTCATGGTGGTGTTTTATAGTATCAAGCACTCACTGGAGAAACATGGTTTAGGTATGTTAAGAAAGCACTGCATACTCATGGTCATTTTCTTGGGCAGGAACTAGTGAACATGAAAGAATTTGTGGTGTACACTTTCCTTAATTTGTTGGAGATCCCCAATATCCCTGATGTGGGTGCGAATATTTCATTGCATTCGACATAACAACTCTAGTCAAATTCTCTCCCTGACCTTAATATATGAACATCTGGGGATACAAGTGGGTTTCCTGCCTCTTGCATGGACTAGTTAGATTATGCAGGGTGGGGAGCTAGTTTAATGCTAGTGTAGTCTGAGCCAAGGAATGTCGGTCTGTCGAGTTGGGCATCAGATACACAAGGGTTACTCCTTGCCAAAATTATGGGTGAACATTCGGGCTGGTCTCCAAGTTCACAACCAAAATTTGAACTTCTGATCCTGATTGATATGGAGGAGTGAGTGGGTTTTGGGGGTTAATTTTTGTTTGCAAATTTTTTCTGTATACCTCTCTCCTCATTTTTTGATTGGGGTAAATCTATTTTGAGTGATAGTTATTTTTTGATTTAGATATGTCACTTGGTGTGTTTAATACTTGAACACTAAATTTGTATAGCTTTAGTTAGCTCACTCATGGCTGCTTCTAGCATTTTGAAAATTTGTATATCTGTGGATCTTTCAAGTGGCAAAATTTGTAATTTAATGAGAAATGATTCTGGGTTTTCTTTCTGGTTCTTTCTCAGTTAAGCTTTTGAACTAGTTTTATTAATATAATATAGTCAGCAAATCTTCACTTTTGCTTAAAAAAATAAAAATAAAAATTTGATAATATCATAGACTTATATACTTAGGTGCTAAGATATTATCTGTATTACCATTATTTGGAGAGATAAATAGTCTAGAACCTATACAATTGAATTATGGTTGAATCACCATCTGTCCTTATTTTGAGCTTCTTACTATGCATTAGGTCACAATTAATTAAACATTAATATGTTGGAAAAATGGTCAGCACTCCCCTCAGGATTCATGACATGGCTTAACAACCTCTTGTGTCTTCTATAAGTCTAGTGGTTGTATTGGGCATTAATAGGTCAATCTTTTGGTGCAATAGAAACCACTACTTGTAACAAGTGGTATCGGAGCTTGGTCACAGGTACGAATCCCCTCGGATAACACTGAGGGTGAGATTGTTGGAAAAATGGTCAACGCTCCCCTCAAGATTCATGACATGTCTTAACCACCTCTTGTGTCTTCTATAAGTCTAGTGGTTGTATCAAGCATTTACAGGTTGATCTTTTGGTGCAACGCCAACCACTAGTTGTAACATAATAAAGAGTAACAAAATTTCCCTCATTTTCTACACACATTGTGGTGCATTGCAGATGTAGTGATAAGTAGTCTTAGCAAAAAATAATGGAATAATGATCACAAAGAGGATTAAATAAACATAATCAATAACTTATTTATTTTCTAGTACCTTTCTTTCATTATATTAACATAATAAATATTCTAGACAATAGATCCATTGACAAAAAAGAGCACATAATGGAGAGAGAAGTCGTAACAACATAAAGAGGGTCATTTACCTATGGTTGGCCATCACATGTGAATTCTCAGTCAAAAGATTCATATATTGGCTTTATGCTTCTATATTTTTTCATATCACATAACCTCTATATGAGGTCACATTATTTTTTCAAGTGATTCCTACAAAAAAACCAATGCAACATCTAACCCAAAATTGGAGAGAATGACATCAAAGATATTCAAATAATCAGGCCCTAAGATTACTAAGAGGGGGGTTAATCAATAATCTACCAATAAACACAAATCTAATTTTATAAAATTGATCCTTCAAATATTTACCACATGCGTACAATAAGTAACCTTTACTTGTGATAAAAACATACACAGAAATAAGCATACACACACATTCAACATATAACACCAATATATTTATCATGGAAACCCAACTTGGAAAAAACCATAGTGGGGATGGAACCCAATAATAAAAATGCATGATAGGTTAAGATCTTAGCCCTGTTAAAAGCTTACAAAAAAAGTATGGTTAAGAACAGACCCTGTTAGGAGCCACCTGGTTAAGGGATTTACCTTTATCCCTATTATGAAATTTACCCTATTAGGAGTATCATTATGAGAGGTCTTCAGACACTAGATAAAGTGCCACTATGTTAAAGTATTTTATAAAAAAGACCTATTAGTATCTACCTGATTAAGGGACTTTTAACTTTTTGCAAATGTTAGAGAACAACAAGAAGATTGATCTGAAAAATAGCACCAATTCCTTGCTTGTACAAATCCAATTAAGGTCAACTTAAACTTATAATTCTTGTAGGAAATCAACCACTATATTAACCACACACACCATTCATCATCTCCACACTTGCAAATACACCTAACAACAATATAAATACATATTTCACTAGCTAGGTCGGCCAAGACCCAAATTACATTTGAATTTCATCATTACAAATCATTGTCACTCAATCCTTAAACCCTATACATGTTATCAATTAACAATTACAATTTTAACTTCATGTCAGCCTCCAGACCCATTACCCAATCGATTTGACAAAGAAAAGTCAAACATATTACACTTTCCTAGGTTCATGCATGGTGCAGGAGCACCTCTATGAGGGCCCTCACCTTCATCTTTTGGTGTGCTAGTGCTATGTAAGTAAAATAAGAGTCACCAAGGAGTTTGACTCTTTTTTTTTTTGTCTAGGCTCAATAGAAGTCCTAGGAGTCTATTGGTCTTTCTTGTTTGTAATGCTCATTGACTCAAGGAATGTTGTCATCTTGAGATCTTTGTTTCTACTATGAGTTAGTGGTCTAGGAGTTAGTGTTTGGTTATTAGTTGAGCACAAGTGTGCTTTAGAAGGCCTAGAAATGGTCTTTTAGAAGGAGTGAGCAATGGCTACTCAAGCAACTAAAAGTTTCTCAAAAGCTGTTGGCAACTTTTAAAAGTTGCTAAGCAACTTTTCCTTTTTGTAATGACTGATTATGCTAAGAGGCTAAAAGCCCTAAAACCAAAGCACACACTCAAAGGTAAGAATATATAAGACCTGTCTAACCCTAATCTTGAGGTTGGCAAGTAGTATGTATGACAGATGTACGAAACAAGAGACTGAATATATAGAAACACTGTGTGACAGTCATCTTTTATGGCTTGAAGTAGTTGATTAGTGTGTCATTATTGATATCCATTTCTTGTATAGTTATCTTGTTTTTATTTCAATTCATCTACTTGTAATTAGATTAATTTTTGTGTGTGTTTAGTTTGTTTGCTTTGATTCTTTAAGTTTCACAGTCCACTGTGCATTTTGGTGGCACTGATGGAATAGGGCATGTAGCTCTTGATTCCACCATGGGAATACCATGGGAATGTGAAGTCTAATAAATTAGACCCTAACCTTGTATAATATACAATCAAGGCCCCAACAAATAGGAGCAAGCCATGGTTTGACAAAGCCCTAGGTGAATTGGGAGCAATCCGGCTAGGGAAGGACAGGAGTCAAGGAGTTCCCCAAGATAGTGCAAGAGGTTACAAGTAAAATCCTTTGGAGGAAGTCAAGATTGATGTATGAAGACTCAATCTTGTGAAGGAGAAGGTCTAAAAGGTCATGGAGTTGCATTGGTGAAGCTAGGAGCAGGGAAAAGTCTTAAAACCCTTGAAACCCTCATAAATAGGGAATAGTACTGTACGGTCGAATGGGAAACTAAGATCCCAAAAATCCTTTAGTTTGGGTCATTTACAGTCATATTCCTTTAGGACAGGGTGGATGAAACGTTGCGCAAAGGGTCCCAAATTCCCTAAGAAACCGAAAGGAGGGCTAATTAGGCCTCCTCCTTGTAGCCCTATTTTCCAAAGCAAGTCCTAAATCTGATGAAGACCCAACTAAACCAATGATTTGAGTAGGTTTCTAAGGCCTTGAAAACAACTTGGAACCTATCAAATCCACTATTGGAGTGTGGGAAAGCAGCATATGACAAGAAGCCCTTATTAAGCCTAGATAAGGCTAATAGCTAGAATGCAAAGTATGGAGTGTTGATGAGTGAGTTGATTGAACTTGGTGGGAAGGTTAGGTAGGTCAGTGGTCCCTTGAATGTATAAGGTTCCTATAGATCAACTACAATTGTCAGGAGTACACTTGAGTCCTTGGGCAAGGAGCAGAGCATAGACTAGCTAGTCTATCCTAGCCTCCCCATCAATGCACCTTTTCATGAATTATTGATCAAATCAATGAATAATATTCATACCTAACATTCCACACCACCTTAGACATGTCATCACATAATCTAGAATACTTAACCATCTTCACAAATTGGTCCTCCATCACTAGTCAAGGATCTAACCAATTGTTCTTCTCTATTATTTTTCTTCTTCACTGTTTGAACTTCATAATCCTATAACTCTATCCACCAATCACCAATATTGATGGAATTTCAATAGAAATCCAATAATTTCATCAAGATCACACACCTATGACAAAAACACATGATTCCATTCCTGTGGGACACAGTAATCAAAATATTTGTTCTCTATATCTTCATTGGTTAACTATTTCCCTATCTTCACCATATTGACTTTAACTTTCTTAAAACTCATCATACACATATGTGATCATAGATATATAATTTTACACACCTATAGAGCCTATATTCCAAATCACACACCATAATTCACAACATAACTCTCAATTCATCTTATCCATCACAACTTGGTACATCAAGAATGTAGTCAACCAAGAACACCTGAGTTGAAATCAATGACAAGAATATAACTAACAAAACACATCATCAAGACATCAGCATACTTACTCATCTCACCTACATCAATTATGATAACAATCTCCCCCTTTGGAGTTGATGGAAACACATCAAGAAATACCAAACATGTTCTTGAACCACAACACTTTATCTTCATCTTCATTTAATGGCAACACACCAACAGATAGAAACACTAGCTTCTCTCTCCCTATTTATCTACTATTCATAGTTCATCTCCCCCTTTTTTTTACACTTCTATTCACCCCTTTACTTGGTAATCATCCTCTTAGTTCTTCTCCCCCTTTGAAAAAAAATACAAAGGTGTCATAATGCTCAAGACTTCATTCATCTGAATGCTCCCCCTAAGGAGTAGTCTCCTTTACATCAATCTACTAAAAAATAAAATAACAATATCAATTGGATTGATGCAAAATTTGCATCTTAATTCTAATTAGGTAGGGGCATGACCCCCAAATTAGCTCTAAGGTACTCAAAATTATCCTTAGGAAGTGGTTTGATAAAGATATCTATGATTTTCTCTTTAGTTGGAATGTACTCCAACCTCACCACTTTCTCCTGCACATATTCTCTCAAGAAATGATACTTAATAACAATGTTCTTGGTCTTCGAGTGCATAATCGAGTTCTTGGAAATTTTTATAGCACTAGTATTATCACAATACATTGTCACTAGTTTTTTTCTTTCTCCTTAATCTCTTCTAGGATTTTCTTCATCCAAGCTACCTATGTGCAATTGATAGTTGTTACTACATACTCTACTTATGTAATTCCCTTCCAACCCTAACATGTCCTTGTTATACATATTGGAAGTTAGGGAGTGTTATAGGAGATTGCATGGTTGTTTTTATAATAATATGATCCTTCTTGAGGTATTTGTATAACCCAATTCAATAACTTCACATTCTACTTTGGGAAATGATTAATCTTTTTGTCCTCTTGTGCGTGTCCATGATATTTTAGGACCTTGATGTTATGGGATCACCAGATAGATTTGTATGCTTAACTGTGAGATGCTTCTTATTAATGCTTATGATTACCTTAATTTGATTGGTCATAATCACTTTAGGGTTAATTGTGTTACCCATTCTAATGATGCTACTTGTTATACTCGAGACTAGATAGGATTGTGATATTTTATTATTTGTGGACTGTATGTTTCCTCCATACTAGATCTAGGTGATAAGACCTCAACTACATGAGAGGATACTAGAAGAATTAGATCTGCATATCCATTCTTATTTGTAGGCTCATAGGGCCAAGCCTAATTATAAGAAGAAATGATGCAACACTCACCCTAGTACCTTGACAAGATTATTACATTCAGTTTGATAGACTCTATGTTTGGTTATTCATATTTGATGATGAGGCTTTTGAGCATATGTTTGATTAACAAAACTGGTTTATGAAAGTTACTAATTGATTTACATTATCAATAGGACATTATTCCTATATATATATATATATATATATATATATATATATATATATATATATATATATTATATATATATA